>CM067492.1:20191967-20343511 GCA_034552555.1 Semaprochilodus insignis
TATATATATATATATATATATATATATATATATATATATATATGATTTGTATATATTACTTCTGTAATTATTTTCATTATTTTACATAATATATTATGTTTGTATATTTTCTGTGAAGGAGACAGCCGAGCTGCAGGATCTCTCTGTGCGCTTGCAGAAAGACGGTATGTCACCTGAGGCCTCAGCGGACGAGCGACAGTGTCACCTGTGGCGTTTGCTTCAGCACAGTGAGGGCAGCCTGGCCTCAGCCACAGAGGAGCTGCAGGCGCTGCGCACACAGCAGGCAAGCGAGATGAGAGAGGTGAGCCTCCAGATGGCAGGCTGGGTTAAGTGCTTTAAAGCATAGCTAATGATCACCCCTTTCATCAACTTTTTATCTTGACTATACGATATCTTAACAAAGACAAATTGTTGCCTTCAGTACAAGCCTAGAAGCCGTCTTTAAGTAATGCTTATTGTGCGTTTTTCAAATGATCCCACAGCTGAATTTAGTTATTGGAATTTTCTTCCCTTTTAGGTAGAGAATTACGTGGAGCACATTCGAAACATGCTGGAGGAGCGTGAATGTCTGACAGCTGAATATGAACGCGACAATGAGCAGCTTCGTGCTGAGCTCGCACAGATGAAGCACCAGCAGGGTAAGCTTACTATGATAATCTACTCATGTTCTTATTAGTAATCTTAAATTGTCTAAAGGTATCACTCCAAGATATTGTCTCTACATATTTCACTCTGAATAAAGTCTTGATACATACATCATTTCTTTAGCAGCCTCATATGATCCTAGGTTTCTGCCAGTACATAATTTCCTGCGTGTATTTCAGAGTGCCAATGTAAGGAGGTGATGGAGATGCTGGAGCAAGAAGGTCTAGCTGAGATCAGTCATAGCAGCACCAGTGAGCAGGTGGCATATTTGCTGGTGGAAAGAGTTACCCTTTTGGAGAGGTTGGAGGCTGCAGAGAGGAAGTTTGATACTCAAACACTCACAGGCAACCTCAGGGAGGTCCATCTACAGGTACAACTCACCAAAAGTGCATGAAGATTCTGTGTTGACAAACTTGTAATGGATGGTGTCCTCCAGAGATGATCATCCAGGGATGATTTCCTGCAATGACATGTTTGGAATTAGTGTCACAACTTTAAATAATACAAATAAATACATACATTTACATGATACATAACTGATACATGATACATGACTGCCCAATGCAATCTACAGCAGCTATTAGAGCAGACATGGCTGAAAATAGGAGGGAGCACATGTATCAATGCAGCTTTTCAAAGGGTCCAGACATCCAAAAAGAGTGGTAGAATATAATTTTCTCATCCTGACAGTAGGGCTGAACAATTTTAGAAAGAATACGTTTTCTGAGCAGTATTGTGATTGCAGTTTAAACAGTGGTTATATTCAGTAAATGAAATGCCTGTTATTTTGGCCAGGATATCCAATATCCAGTTTTCCTGGCTTGAAGTTTGAATGCTGAATGTTGTGTGTTAGTTGTGATGGTGCTGTAATGTACACAGCATGTGAGTATTGGATTGCTTCTGGTACCTTTTGGTACAGGCAGCTCTGTTATTAAGTTATGTATCCCCACTTAAAACTTAAAAGGTGACACAGAATGCGTTTATTCAACATTTAAATTGTTCTTTAATGTGTACATAGTAGGTATGTGGCTTTGGTTTGGGTAGGTATGTGGCTTTGGTTCGTTTTTTTTACAAGGCCAATATAATAATGTTTATTAGTAATCAATGATCCCGGTAACCGATATTTGGTGCTGACATTCATTTAACATAAATGTTGTGTTTATGGTGTGAAAATGAATAAGAATGTAACAGTAACACTGTGGGCAGGAAATTGAGCCAGACTACAGAGGCGTGTTGTGTTGATTGTGGTCGTGTCAGATATGTGCATAAATAACAAAATACGCTTTTATTGGCAAGAAAGCAAGTTCAAATGCTGATTCTGATAATCGGAAAAACGCTGAATATCAGCTTTAATTGTTGGACTCGTTTACCGACCTCTTTTGCCAATATAGGATTTGTGCTTCAAGTAGGTGACAACAGTGTTTGACATTCGTGGTATGCAAGTTCTATGTACCGAACTCGCCGTTTTCAGTGATTACAATGTTAGTACAGTTTTTCATTCTGTGGCACCTTACGTGACAATATTGTTCATGTAAATGCAAATAATCTTTCAGCCCTACGTAGCAGTTTATTGCTGGACATTTCAGTCCAGACTGCTAATGAACATGGTTTGCCTATTTTCTCATGTGAAGGGCTCAGCCAGTCAGAATTTATGTCCTTCACATGCATCAGTTTTAAAGGCACTTTCACTAAAACAGCCTGTTGAATATTTGTTGATACATTAAATCATGGCGATTAATGATTGTTAAAATTCTGGATTTTAGGAGGAACTGGACCACATCCGGCATACCCTGGAGGGGGAGCTTAAGCAGCAAAGGGAAACCATGCACCACACTAAAGAGAGCATGAACAAGGTGAGGGCAAATTTGTATTCTGTCTTTGACCAATACAAAAGCAACTTTGAAATAACTTTGCAACCATCAGTCATATACAGAATTTACTCTCTTTCTGACTGTGAATGTGGGACATACCCTTCATGACTTTGCATCCCTGGTTTTCATTCTAAGGAACAGGACTCTCCAGCACAGAGTCCATGGAGGAAACTCTTTGGGGTGCGCAAGGCTACACAAACAGCACAGAGCCTTGCCCGTGTATGTTCCTGAACCAGCCGTATTTACTGTTCGCTTGAGTTTTTATAGTGGGCTGAAATGTATAATCATTGAAGGCAGAGGTGTAAGTCATTTTCACTGTGTTTGAGACTTATTTAAAGCAGATTATGTTTCCCTCATATGCACATCTTAATGATCAGATGGTCGTATCTCAAAAGAACAGAGTAAATCTTTGCAGCTTGTGGCATGACAATTCCTAACATTGCAGTCTCCTCATGTCTAACCGCAAGAACTTGGTTTTAAGAAGCTGCTAATCATGGGATGTTTTCCTTGTGTTGGCTATATGAGCCAGTGGTGGCTGATATACAGCTGATATAGGCTCTGTTCACACTAAAGCATGTTTCCCATTCAGCTTCACTCAGACTCCTCAATGGGGCAGTTGCATGTTGAGCACAAGCATGGACGCTGGCTTGACTACTTCCAAACAATGCTTCTGCTATGGCCTGAAATGTTTTTTGTTTGTGATTGTAAAAGCTGGTTTCTCCTGCAGGCCCACAGTGAGGAGCTTGCACAGGAGCGCAAAGAAAGGCAGAAGCTGGAAAGGGATCTGGAGGAGGCGTCCAGCAGACTTGCTATGGCTCATAAAGAGATTCGCAACCTGACCGACGAGCTAGATCTGGCTCGGAAAGCCCAGGCCATTTGTGGTGAGTGATCAACCAAGAAAGAAATGAGTATGCTGTCTAGAGTTCTTTTCACTTAAGATTATTTATCTATTCTCACTTTCTCAATGTTGTATTCAAATGACTAATTCTATTTCTAAAAAGTCAAAAACATATATCCATAACAGGGCCTGACCTGCAGACAACAGGAGAAGAAGTGGCAAGGCTGAAACAGGAAGTCGAAAAGCTGAAACAGTGTGGTAAAAACCCGTTAACTGTCTAAACACTACTTATCTGATATCCTGTGGTGTTTTAACCCCTTGATCCCCAGACTCGTTATTCTGTTATTAATCATGAACTTTTTTATTGAGTGACTGCTTTCAGTTATTCAATAACTGCTATGAAAGTTTTAATTTATGTACTAATTAATGTACCTGATATTGAAGGGCCACCTACAGGTGGTTTAAGCTTCTAAAAAGAATATGTTTGGCAGATATGGTGGAGCTACAGAAGGCAAAGGAACGCAATGAAAGACTTGACACAGAGATTCGGGTACTGAGGGACAGAGTGCGCTCGTTGGACTCTGAGAGGAAGACTCTTTTGAAAATGGTGGGTTTTGTATTTGAGTATTTTGAGATGCTGCTTAGAGACCGTGTATTTCCTCAGCACACTTGTGAGTTTCACATAGAGATGTGCTACCATTTCTTGCAGTCAAGGAACAAAAACATGCTTTTTTAATAATATAATTTTTATCACTACTACAGATTGAAAATTCTAAGATGCATTCTAATCATGGAGACAGCACAGAGCATGATCGCTCGTCAGCTCTTTCTGCACAGGTAAATGAGCTGTTATGTAATTATAATTCTATGCATTTTTAATAACACTAACTGGTTTTAAACACTAACTGATGCCTAAAGACACATATTTAGTACCTTCACCTGCACTAACCACCTGATATCTGGGTCAGGTTGATGGAAACGACAATAATCTAGAACTGCCAGATACAACGCTAAATGATGAACAAGAGCAACTTCACAAAAGGTATTCAATTTTAATTGTTTTTTAAACGGTTTGTTAAAACTTTCAACAATGTATATATTTCTGTTTAATCTGCTCTTTTCCTTGACAGTTTGGTTGCACCGCTTAGTGCTTTGTTTTGCTCTGATTTGCTCAAAAAAAGCAACTAATTCCTAGATTTGTATTTAGTTGTGTTTTTTTTGACCAAGAAAACACATGAATTGGAACAAGTCATAGATGAGTTTTAACCCTGACTTGGCCAATCAACAATAAGCCCTGAATGAGCATGTAGGATCACTCTGGCAACAATACAGTGTATCTAACAATGCATATCTCTTCCATCTTTCATTTAGTGATAGAAAAAAAGGTTGCAGTGAAAGCTCTAATTCTACTATAATGCTTTATACCTGTTGCTACCCCTGTAGCCTGTAGACTTTTTCTCATGTCATTGCTTTATTTATTTATTTTTTTTCTCCTCCTGATGATGCTCTCACAAGCATATGGAGTCAATGCACCACCACCCACACCAAGTAAATGGTTGAGTGATTCTTCAAAAGCATCATAGTTTTTTGTTTCACAGTTTGGAAAGTGTTTAGCATCTGGTATTTGATATCTAGGAGACCAAATATGGCAAAGAGCAACGGTCGTTTTTTCTTTTGTCCCTACTGTGAGGCTTCATCTGTCTGGAAACCTTAACGACGTCAATCAAAGATGAGTCTAAAATGTTCAGAGCACTGCTGGGCTTGGTGAAAAAAAATGTAATGCTTGTGATTTTTTTCTTGGGAATATAGAGAAAACCACCTACATGGCAGTAAAATAAAGTAAGCAGTAAGCAGTAAAATAAAGGAGTGAGCAGTAAAATAAAGGAGCACCTGTAAAACAGGAAATTATCTCAGGGACCCCATGTAAATTGTATCCTGTCAGAATAAGGCTATAGTAAACAAATCTGCATTATCCCTATCCCTAACTTGCTACATTTCTTGTCATTGCATCTGCCATCAGTGAGGCTGTGAAATGTGAAGTATCGGCACTTTGTGTGTGGAAGTTTTGCTGTTTACCGTGTCATAGTTGGCTTGTGTTTCTATAGACTGTTAGGATTTGATTCTCCATCACACTGAGCAAACGTGCCACTCCACTTAATCAAGCAGACCCACTCAACCAACCTACATATCATTATTACTGTATAACTCTGTCAACTCACCCAGCCTCCATATTTTCACAGTGGCAGCTGCGACTTCACTTACTCAGATGTCTCTGATAGTCAGGGCACTGTAAAACAGCAATGTAACGCTACATATTGCAAACATGTACAACTGGCAAGATGTTCAGTTTCATAGGCTTTAATAACCCGTCTGGAATGTCCATGTGTTTACTGTGGCATGTGTGGGCACAGGTGTCGAAGAGAGTCTGAAGATAAGGATTGCCGTCTGCGGGAGCTGCAGAGGAGGCTACAAAAGCAGCAGCAGGAGCATGAGGAGCTGGTGGAGAGGAACGAAGAGCTGGAGGCATTGCTAGGAGAAGCTCAGAACAAGGCTAAAGAGGAACGAGAACTCCATGAGTGTGAACTAGAGGGTTTGCAAAGAAAGGTGAGGCTTCACTATGCTATGAGAACCTGTATTTCTGGATTTATTTATATGTGAAGGTGTTAAGTAATTTAAAGGTTGTAATTTGAATCTATTCCATTTTTCTTTATTTTGATTCTGAATAAAGGTTAAAATCGAGTTTATTGCCTTCACAGATTAAAAATATGGAGGATGAGGTAAACACGATGAGGACTGTGGAAAAAGGGGATCAGACGAAAGAAACAGTGCCTGAGGTAACCAGTCTGCTCCCGGTTTTAGCATTTGTGTGTATGTGTGTTAGTTAAAAGTAAATTTTTTATATTTTATAATATATTTATTCCAAAGCTAAAAGATGCTGGTGTTCAGGAGAGGCTGACGTTTCTTGAGAATCGTCTTGCTGAGGAGAAGGACTGGAGAAAACAGCTGGAGGTGGACTTAGCCGTAGCCCAGTCTTCCCTGAAGAAAGAGAAACAGGTAGCAGACTTGAAATAGACTTGTAGAAATAATTGTTCCTCTGTACTGTAATTATTTTAAAGACGTGTTGTTGTTAAAGTGCTTATAATCAGTAGAGGGTATGCACATGAGGTCACATGGCGGAAGTCACTGCAGTTATGCCCACTGAGTGGCAGAAGGACAAACTGATAAAGATAAAGGAAAGAAAAGCTAATAGATAACTTAAAGATAAACTCATATTTGCAGACTTCTTGTTCAAACTCTCCATTTCCACCTTAAGTGATGTACCAGTCATAACACATGAGGCCCCTGAATGTAACTGATGCGGCATTTAAGGTGGAGCAGGAAAATTCTAACAAGAAGCTAGCCAATAGGAAACAGTCTTTATACTGCATATGGATGAAACATAGCAAACATGCCTGAATCCAGGCACCAAAACGTGGCTTTGCAGTTGCCATTTTGTGTCAGCAGGGTAAATCATACCATTGGTTATGTAATCTGTTGCTTACTATTTATTTCAATATTATATTTCCATTTATATTCTGTGTAAGTTTTATAAATATCAATGATGATTATGTGCTGTGCAAACAAAGATATAATGGTTAGACAGCTACTAGCTAGCCAAAACAAACCTAGTTTTCCTTATAAGAGGGAACATAGCAAACCAGATAACTTTGTAGATTTAGGAGTTGGACATTAAAAATCATGAGGACCACAACAATTTATATTTTACTGTTGAGTTGCCTTTAATTTAAGCAGATAAGCCCTTCATTTGCGGGTTCACCATTTTCAGCTCTATCATGGACTTGACTGAGGGGGCATATTCTGGCAAGAAAGTGATGTCAATGCATACCCTCTATTCAGGAGGTCCCAGATGAAATGTATTGATTTTATGGACTCTTCATCCTCAGACAATGCTCAGAGACCATGAGGAGCTGAAGAGATTGCGCATGGAGGTGCAGAGCTTACAGGCTGCGTGCCAGCAAGAGAAATCCCTTAACAAGAACCTCACACAGATTAAAGGAGAAAAGGCCGTTTTGGAAGAAAAGGTGATAACACAGATTAGTCAGTAAATGATGGTTTGTTTGTAGAAAAGTGTTCTAACTGATGTGAATACCATTTGCATTTTTTTTAAAGATTTCAAATATGATTTACTTGTGTATCACTTACCAGGTGGCCCAGTTGGAGCGTGCTCAGGTGCGACTCCAGGATGACCTGGCACAGCAGACAGAGAACAGCAGAGCGCTGGAGAACCTGCGAGAGAGCCGGGAGCAGGTGGCACAGCTTAAGGCACTAGTTGAACAGCTGAGATCAGAGCTGTCTATACTGGAGAAAGAGCACAGCACACTGAGGTAAGGAACTCTTTAGAATACAATAAGCTGTTACCTTACAAGAATCATATGGCATTACACAGTATATAGATCAGGACACTTTGTTGCCATGCAGGTTGCTGTGTGTTTGTTACCTAGCTACAGTATGTAGTGTTTGAGTAAGGTGCTAGCAGGACACCTGTATGTGTGAAATCTAGATTTTTAGTCATTTAGTGACTTCTACAGTAATTTTTGCCAAATCTCCTATGGACTGAGCAGAGACTGAAATACAGTGGTGGATTAACTGTATTGTGTGTAGGGATGAATTGGTGGAGAAGCGCAGGCAAGCAATGGAGCTGCAGACTGAATTGAGTGTCAGAGCCCACGAGAGGCTGCAGGCTGAAGGTCAGACGGAGCGGCTCAGCCTGGAACTGCAACACGTAAAGGAGCAGCTCCATGCCGCAAGTCAGGAGAAAATGTCTGACCCTAATCCTAAACCCCCTGCAAGAGATGACGAAGGGCTCAGCCAGGTAAAACTCTAAGATGCTGTCTGAGCTGAAAAGAGTGTTGCCTATCACATATGGATTATAATAACAATGTGTAACCATTAGAGCTAGAGATGGATATGGATATGTTTAGACTTATATGATATGTTTAAATGGATATTTGATGATGTGTTTGTTGTATGTCGGATGTCTGTTATGGTCTTAAAATGTGTATGTTTAATCTAGAGAGCATCTATAACAAAAAGTCTTCATGCTAATGTGGCAGGCAGCTTCAGTTTCATTGATGTTTATGTATTGGCGTTGGCACATGTATGTAGAAACTATCAGCCATCGCCACTGGCCCATAATTCTCATATCAAAGGTCTTTTCTCTTTTTATTTTCCCACGCTTATCAAACCTTCACCTGATTGTGTGGAACACTGCTTTGTAGGCACAGCATTGTATCATAATGTCTATACTGCCATGATCAGTAGCAACTGAATAGCATTTATTTTGGAATACTGCATTATGCTAATGCATTGTAATAATATTTAATGAAGTATTATGATACAAAATAATTTAACTGTGGTGAAATTTAAGATTTTATACTGCATTGAAGCATTGTATATGTTGTATACACAAATATATTGTGATATTATGTTTTGTTAATACTGTAACGATTCTCAGAAACACAGTATTGATTTTTAATCAACAGTTTACGATCAAATATTGGTGGTAGACAGTGGTTAATTTTGTGTTGCATTTAAACCTCCCAACCACTAGATAACAGTATTCTTCAGTAGTATTCTTGAGTCTTTCACTTCAACGTAAACAAGGAGCATAAGAGTGTGCTGCTAATGTCCCATGCATGTGATGGAGGAGTGACAATCCAGTCCTAAAATTGTATTTTAAAATCTCGAAATACAGTATATCGTCTTACTTACAGTGTCACAATATATCGCAGTGTATCGCAAAATATCAAATTGTAGCCATCATAATATGTACCGTATCACCAGATTTACATATGCATACAATACAAATGACATATTCAGCTCTATGTCTTTGTATCTCCCAGTATTCAGTTAGTTACTAGTTTGAAGCTGGTGTTAGCAATATACGAGTGCCTGTTGATGAACTGGTGCATAATCTGTGTACTGATATGTGCTGCACCCCCAGGTGGCATGTGTGAGGTCAGAGATGAGCAAGCTGCACACCACCCTCGAAGAGGAAAGACAGCTGGCCACCCAGCACCAGCTGGCCCTGCAGGCTCAGATCAGTGAGGCCCAGGCTCGGGCCAAGGTCAGCCATGTCATTCATACACAGACACAAATACATGGATAAATAAAACTAAATTCTTAGTACAAAATTTACATCTTATCAAAGTGTTCTTGTACTTGAATTTGTGTTTAATTTTTGCAGTTTAAACCACTTTGTGTGCACGTCCTCAGGCTCAAGACTCTGTCCTGCAGCAGAAGGGGGAGGAGAATAAGCAGCTAAAGCAGGACCTTCAAAGGACCCAGCACCTCTTCACTTCAGCGGAGCGAGAGCTGCGCTACGAGAGGGAAAAGAATCTTGATCTTAAGAGACATAATGCTCTCTTAGACCAAGAGAAGATAAAGGTAGCTCAGAAAAGAATTGATGATTCAGATTATGTTGACAGTTGTGTCTGATTGTTCACTTTTAACCCATCCCAAGATATTTAACCCATCTGTGTCCAAAAATTCTAGCATTTGCACTCGTTGATGAGCGTATATCCTTTACATCAAACAGGGATAACATTGAGAATTTTTTTTATACCTTTTTTATTCTTGCATAAGTTAATTTTAAAGGTGAAGACAAACTGTGGATCTGCACTTTGGCAACTTTGGCAACATTTGTCTAAAACATTCTTGCCAACATTTCATGAAAAACTATGTCCTGAAAGTTTACGTTACTTTCTACTCATAGCCAGTTCACACAAACATAGTGACTTGTTAAACTGTATACTTGTTTTAAGTAAGTTTTGTCCTTAGACAATTAGAAAACGCTGCCTCTGGGCTGTTGAGGTGAATATTAACAGTGCTGTGCTCTTTAGCTATGTGCAGAGCTCAAGCAGACCCAGGTTAAACTGGTCCAGCTGGAGGCCAGTGCAGAAGGGCATGCAGCAGAAGTGGAGCAGCTGAAGCAGAAAACCAGAGAGCTGGAGCTGGAGCTGGCCAGGAGCAGCCAGAACAAGCAGACTAGCTGCAGCCTCAGGGACGAGCTCAATGCTGAGAGAGCTCGTGTAATATCCGCTGACAAAAAGGTTAGTGTTAAGGGCTAAAGCCCTTGTTTATGCACGGCCATCAAGCGTAGGCTGATGTTTTATAGTGGATTTAACTACCTTGCAGGAACAGGAAGGTGTGATGTAAACATCTACTCAGAAGGTAGATATCGGCTGTGGTATGTTCAAGCATGGATAATGCCTTTTCTTGCAATGACATGGTTGGGCTATAATTCTATTTAATCTGACAGTAATTCAGATATAAATTTACAATCACACCGCTTTTTCAGCAGTCATTTCATAGACTATTTGAAATGAGTGTGCTATATTTTCTCATAAACAGAGCCTGCCAAAATCTTGCTTCAATGAGTTTTACCAACAATTGTTGCTTTATAATTGAACAGATGTATGGCTGGCCCGAAATAATAGAATTTTACAGGCTTCTAATACTTGTTGGTTTTTCCAAACAAATTGTCAAAGACTTGTTCTCAAAATGAAATTTAAAAACACTTATTATAAATAACCATCATTTTAAGTACATCTGTTATTGATTATTCAAAATACACTCATCATCAAATATAGTTTCACTCAGAAGAACCAACAGAAATGAAACTTGGTGGGTAGGTTTGACATATTGAGACATATGAATGATTTAAGTTTCACGCTTGGCCGTGCATGTATGCAAAGACCGGCCTTATCGCTGTAGCTGACTGACTATAGAAGGACGTCCTGTTACACGTGCTTTCCATTCTGACTCATGCTGTTGTGTTGGTAGCATCCTTTGCAAGCGGGGTATGCCTCCGAGAAGAGTTTGAAAGCAATTCGAGCAGTTGGAAGAGTTCGAGCAGGGTCACATCATAAGCTCCGGGAAGCAGGATGGTCTTATCGACGTATTGCGCGCCATACCGGTCGTGTGGATATTACCATGGCTTTATGTTGATAGAAACAGACATGCACCAGCGGCATTAAGGATCTAGGAGACCTACACAAATCACGAAGAGAGAGAGAGACTATAAATTGTCTCACATGCGCAGAGTGACCCAACAGCAACGATTGCGGACATTCAGCGAGCAGTAATGCCCTCCGTGAGTCATCCGGTTAGTGCCAGCACCATTGGCAGATGGCTGCACGACGCAGGACTACATGCATGCAGACCGTTACAACGACTGCCTTTAACACCATGTCATCGTTGTCAAAGACTGTAGTGGTGTCGTGCCAAACTGTAATTGAGTGACTCAGAATAGCAGCAGGAGGTGGCCATTGGTGGAGATGACAAATGAATGGTTTGTGGAGGCACCGTGGTCAGCTCCAAGGCTAATGGTTTGTTGTAATACCAACATAGCAAAAAATTACTCAAGAATTTGAATATTTCGGACCAGCCCTAAAACGGTGTTGCTGCAGAATGACTGTCTGTAATGCTGCTTTCCATTTCCAATAAAATGGAAAACATGAAAGAAGGTGGTGAACCTATCTTATACATACCTTGAAATAATATCTGCTATGTTTGTCTGGAGGTGTTGGAGCTTCAGCAGCAGTTGAAGAACACTCTGCATCAGTTACGGTTGGAGGAAGCCAGAGCGGGAGAGACCAGCAAGCTGGAGAGAGACACCAGGGACATGTCTGATAACCTGTCAGCCCTCCGAGCCAAATTGCAGGAGGAGCAGCTCCAGAGGTGAGCTCACATGACATACCATACAACAGGAGGTGCACAGGAAGTCATCTTAACTCAAATTGAAAACAGACAGACCAGTCTAATTTCATCCAAACTGAGAGTCATTAGACTCAAGGATGCTCACCAGCAGGCTCACCAGTTGTCCCCTTTACTGATAGGAAGTTGCTGGAGCAGAGAGAAGAGGAGCTGCAGCAGCAGGTGCGGTCTCTGCGCATGAAGGAGGCTACCCTCAATCGCACTAACTCTGAGCTCTCCCACCGCTCTCAGCAACTGGACACACGACTAGAGGTGTTGGAGAACGAGCTGAGCTCCACCAGAGAGCAGGTTGGTATTCAGCTCTTCAGAGTAAAGGACAATGTTTCGTTTCTTCAAGCATTTCAAGGCTCAAGGCCACCACTCTGCAGTTCTCTTGGAAACCAGTGCTTAAATGGGCGTTTAACAGGCTGACGTATTTTTGAAGCTGGGTAGTTTAAATCCTGGGTGCTTGATGTGATTTATTTAAGTCACAGTCTTTATGCCGGCATCTGGCATCTCCTGCAGCAGAGACTCAGTCAGAAGAACTGTCACGAGCTGGAGGAGAGGCTCATGTCCGCCCAGCAAGAGTCAGAGAGGTTGCAGGAAGAGCTGCAGCAGGTCCTCCACCAGCTTGACACTAACACCAGGTAGACTCCTTAACCGTCAGCATATATTAAACAGATTTGGTCATTTTCTAATTCAAGGAACGATAGCAACGTCTATTGAAAAAGTACACGTTGTTGGGAGTTCGAAAAACATTAAATGACTGCTAGTTGAGGTTAGAAGGCATGTTTTGAATTATGTGTTTTATCTTAGAAGACATAATGAAAAGCAGTCTCTACACAAGACCAAGCTGCGCAGAGCGAAACAGCTGTTCGTGAAGGCAACCGCCCAGCGAGACCTTCGGATCCAGAAGCTGGAGAACGATCTTGCTCTTGCTATGAGTCTGTCAGAGAAAGTGAGTTGTGTCTAAATCCGAGCATTAAGGCTTTTACACACTGACCGCCATTTATTAGTGCATCAATAAATTAATCAAAGCATGTATATAACTGATGATATCTTGCATACATGTTTTTTTGGATGGTGAAAATGAGACATACGTTTTATACAACATAACACTGGTCCTAATTTTGCGCTGCGGAGGCCTCCATTTGGGCCGATGTATTTGTACAAACCAAATTTGAAGGCACATATCCCTTCCTGTTGGAAGAGAACTCGGCCATAGGAGTATGAGGCTGCAATGTCAAAGAAAAGAAAATGTTGGATATAGGTCATATTTATGAAGATATTATGAAAAGCCTAACAAGAAAATCAGATTTATTAAAAAAAAATCTAATCTGGGGCATTTTTGGCCTGCTGTGTGAGTGAAGCATTTGAGAAACAGCAAAATGATACTGCTTTGCCATGGCTAGCATCTCCAAAATTTTAAGTTGAATTACATACGTAAACACACAAAGTTCCAGCTCCAGTATGAAGAGATGATATCTACATTACTTTCACTTTTTCAAAACAGAGAGTAGTCTGCTCATTGCCATTTGTCCTTCTATGAAGACAAGAGATTTTGTCTGTTTATTCTTTTTTCAGTGTGAACCACAAAACAAAAATTATGGTGCGTCTGGTTTTGATGCATAAAATTAGTGTCATTAATATTTCACATTTTCTTGTTTATTTAGGTCATGTTTGGTGTGTAGTGACCTTTACATTTTAAAGTACAAAATTCAAGCCTTTCTTCTAAATGCCTTTGTAATTGTCTGGACAGGAAAAAGACTGGATTAGGACTGTGACAGAGGAAAATGACCAGCTCCTGGTAGAGAGGCGAGAGTTGCTCAGGAGGATGACTGAGGCTGAGGAGATGGGTAACAATGGAATGAGAACAGCTACTACCATACAGCAAAGGTACGGATGTGCCCTCATACTGCTTTGCAACCAAGACACTCGCAAGCCTGTGTTAATTCCTCCTCCGTCTTTTAGGGTTAAGTTCCTGGAAATGGAGAATAAGCAGCTTCAGGATAAAACACTAAAGCTGGCCAATCAAATTGGAGTTCTAGAACGTGCTCTGAGAAATCTTCAGTCAGTATGTACGGTTGAGGTAAAGATGAATTACGTAAATCGATCTGAATGATTTTCTGGTCAGTTATCAAATAGTTTATAAATGTTTCTATTATAGGAGGTAAAGAAAATCTTTCCTTCTGGAACACACACTGAGGGCCTGTTGCGAACATCAATCCCAAGGTACAGTTCTACCCTTATTTAGATTTCATTGTAATCTTTAGGCTTTATAAATGTTTAACAGTGTACCATTTTGTGTTTTAAATTTTTTTGTACAGTCCGAAGCCAGGTGGACTGTGTGACTCGTGGGGGCTATTGGATGCCATACGCAGGGTTAAAGTGGGAGAGCATGCAAAGAGCCTGGAATCATCTCTCTCCTTGCCCACCACCCAGCCTTCAGAGATAGGTTACCTAAATGTAAGCTCCCCCATGGTTCCCAGCACTGCACTGGACCAAGAGGAGGATCATAGTGTAGCCAGCGAAGACATCTGAAGAACCTGCACCATCCACTATTACGGAGACCGACAGTCATCCTCAGCTTCATAGTCTCTTAAGTCTATAGAGCGCTTAAATCACTGGGTCAGAAGGTGCCTATGTTCAATTGAGTGAACTCAAGATTTGGTGCAACTAGTCCTTAGTTCTGCTATTAGGAGTCATGTAATGACATCTGGCTGTGATACAGTTTCACTGTGGAACTGAGGTGAGTGAATGTAATTGTCAGATGTGGCATAAGGAGACTTCCAGCAGGCTGTCCAGACTGTATCTGTTTGATGTACTAGATGAAAATTCCTGACATTTTTCCAAAATGCTTCCTTTCTACCACACTAGGAGGCATGATTCTCTGCAGTGCTGTGGTTGGAAATCGAGTGTCTTTCCTAGAGAGGTAGTCCATTATAGCATGAACACTGACACTGTGATTGAAACAATAATTTTTTTTTTTTTTTTTTAACTGTTTACATAATGAACCATATAGTCCACGCTTTAACTCAGGGTTATTACCGCTGAATTGAGTTTGTTACCTTAGTCACTCATATCTATTACAGCAGAGGTCTCTCTCTTAAGGGCCCTCAGACAGTTTTCTTCTATTCTAGCTGCCTGCACATCTGAACCGTGTACTCAGAATTTCACCACCTCTGATTTCCTGACTATGGCGAAGAATTTCTGAGAAATTGGATTCTGTAGGACCAAAGTGGGAACCTCAAAGCTAGATAATTCTAGGTATCTAGTCGTATGCCTTTTGCTGCTCTGCTCCCTACAGAGTCCAGACTAGAGGATTAATCAAACTGGACTGAGGACAAAGGCAGAACAAAACACTTGAGGTTGTGAGATGTCTGCAAGCAATATAATTCAAAAGATGTCAAGGCCAAAGCAGAATGTACAATGGACAGGCTCATTAAAAGCTGGGGAAACCATGAGGTACATTTTTTGTGATTTAGCGATTGTGTGTGTGTATATATTGATTATATATTTTTTATATTGACAATCCATAAAGGGAGAAATGGTACAAAAACAGGGATTGGTTAGAGCACTTTTATCTAGTCAGATGTTTTATTGTGAAAATGTTTACATCAGTAAAACACTATTGCCTTTTGGTGTATGTGGTTGAAATCAAGCGTCCAGGTTCACTGAGTATCTCTGCATATGCCAGGATGTTCATTTTGGGATTAACATTCAAAATCTTTCAAGGCTTATTTAGTATCATAACCTTTTTTTTTTTAGCAGTTTAAAGTAGACATTTTAATGTTACAATATCACAATATTTCACCGTTAGCAATATACTCTAGTTCAGTGAGTCCAGTTAGTCTCAGATCACTAGACAGGTGGATGTTTTAGAACTCCATAGCCTTGGTCCACATAATTTTGTCTACAGTTAGGAATGTGCTGTTTCTGTAAGTGAATGATGCTTTTTGTTAGTTAGAAGTGACCCCAATAGTAGGAGCTAAATGAACACATACAGTTGTCAGCATTGGGATGTAATTAATCTTAAAAAAAAAAAGTCACATTGCACTAAAAAGTTAATGATAGAAAATTGTGTGGTATTGTATATAATCATTTGCATTTGCAGTCTTACTAATATAACCAGCCTTACAGTGTTGTTTGATATGTACACCACAATGTCTGCCACATTTTAAGCAGAATGGCTATTGGGGATTTTTTGTCATATTTTGTGCAGATAATCTTACACAGTTTCCCTCTGTAGTTATTTGATACATATACATGAACACTAACCACCTGTTGCATAAAATAGGCCTCAAAGATTAAAGTCTGTCTTTGAGATCTGGAATTAAAATAATGTTGATTGTAAAGGAGTGCTTGTTGTAATATACATACATCATAATGTTTTTTCAACATGAAATCAGTAACTTACATAAAGACGACTGGCAATGCCATTTATAAACTGCTGCTGATCAGCTTTATTTTAGTGTGATGTCATTTTCACACAGACTTCATTTGAGCACCTTGTGAAAACTCCTTGAGCAAGGAAAAACTAGTTTACATGTAGTTAATGAACAAAAAATATGTATTTTCCTATTAAAGAAGTATATTTTCATTGTTGTATAATGGTGTTTCTTTTATATATTTAGTTTAAAATGTATAAAAACTAGCAGACACTCTCTGAATGCTACTGTCTGTAATAACAGCTTTGATCATCCGATTTGACAGATGTGGTAAAAGCATTTACCAGCTAGAAAAATACTGGCTTATGAATTAACTAGTCCAACATTTGCTGGATTACAAAAAGATTTGTTTGGCTGTTAGTTACAGATGTCACAAATGCATTGAATTGTAAAGAGCAAAACATTTGATCAGGGGATATGTAGCAAGGGTTCCCAAAGTCTGTCTTTGGGACCCCATGCTCTGTTACATTTTCCCTGACCCAGCATTTGAATGACTTGCTACTTAGCTAGTGAGCTTAATCAGATGTGCTGGATGAAAGAAAAACGCAAATGTGCGTATTGTGGGGCACCGCGACTGACCTCGGGACTCTTGCTCATGTAGGTTGAAACATTAAAAACAGCAAACAACACAACTCCTGTGATAATTGTTACCTTTCAGTTACTACTGGAGTTCTATCCACTTTAGTTCCTTTATGTGTCATTTAAAAACAAGCTTTCACTAGCTGATACATACTCTATTAAATTCATGTAATTGCAAAAAAATATTTTGGGCACATAGATAACAGTCTGAATTTATTAAACAAGATAAAGATACAAAGTGTCCTCAACATTGATATTTTCTAAATTCATTTTGCTGTATTGTCTGTGCATACTGAGCCAAATTTTGGAGACCACAATGCAAGACAAATGAAGAAAAGTAATAATTTCTAGACATATATAACAATGCCATACATAATATATGTTAACAGTTAATTAATAACGATTACGGTCAGAGAATTCCATGCGGAAAAAAAATACAAAAAAAGGCTTAACGGACTGAATACTGAGAACATCAACATGGGGAAATAAAAAGAAACACAAGTGTCATTCAATGATAGTAAAATTAAGGCTTACAAATAAATGATGGATATTAAAATCAGTACTTACAGAGAAAATTATTAATAACTGGAAAGATACAGGTACAAAAATGAACAAAGTACAGTCTCTAAACCTTGTAATTTGCACTATTAATGAATACATGGTATATTTTTTAGCAAATGTACACATCGTTTGTTTTAGGGAGATTTAGCAAGTAAATATGTTGGGTCAGCTCAACATGTATTGTTTCCAGACAAGTAGTCAGCTGGAGTCTTCAGATTACAGCCTCAGTCAGGATGTACTGGGTTAGAGCTAAATGGCATAGTGTAATCACTGCCAATCTACTAGGACTAATGTGGAAAAATGGAGGTTAAAATTAATCTCTACCAATCTGGGAAAAAAAAACCTAAATGCCCAAAATGTTCTGATCAGGGCACTGATATGTAAACATGCTCGAGTTCCATCATGTAGCATCTGTTGGGTTTTTATAACACACAATGAGAACATTCATCCTAGGCCTCTCAGACCCTCTGACAGTGCCCTAGGCTCAAGCCATCATTCAGTAGAGACTTCTCATAATGAGGGAAAGTTGCACAACTCTGGTCTGCCCTCTGCATTACAATTAAGGGAAATGTAACTGTAACAGACATTTGGAACATCAGTTATCTGCTGAGGCTTTTAAACTTTTCTTAATGTAAGCACCAAGAAAACAGACAAAAGCGACACCGGGTCAACTGAAAATAATACACTGCTCACATTTACAAACGATTAAAAAAATCATTTGTATGAATCAGTAAACCATCATTATACAGATCATTCTTTAGGGCAAAATATCAGGGAGCAACAACTTATGGTCCTATAAAAATAAGTAGAACAACAATAACAGTAATAATAAAAACAACATAAAAAATTCTGGCAGTTTCTTAAATGATCATCAATGAAACAGTATGAGCTTAACAAGTGACTGGTATGGTATGACTGAGGACAAAAACATCATGGAAGTGACGCAGCTGCAGTGTCATTTAACAACACAAAAATCTGACACTGACAATTAAAAAAAAAACTATTTATGCACTGAATTAGGTAATGCAATATTAAAAAAAAAAAAACTTTTGGTCTGGTGTAGTTTTTTTTCTGAATTAACATTGCTATACATTTAAAGATGCATTTAAACTAAATTACATACTTGTGTGTAGAACGTTCCCACCTGCACATTCATTTGCCAACAGGCTGTTTGGGCCCACCTTCGGGGGAATTTCTGCAAAATACTGAATACTATTGACTAACTATACTGCATACTACTTCACATGAGAGAACCATTAAACATACTAGAATTTAACCATGGAAGTGTTTTAACTCCCACGTTCTTTTGCAGCCGTAACTGCAAAAAAAAAAAATTGGATTACGTCAGTGAGGCCACATGGACCATAAGGCTAGACACAAAGCACTAGAGAACCAAGAGGTCCATTTATTTTTACTTTCAGCAAAATTGTGCTAATAGTTATACTTAAAATTTAGAAAAGAGTATTACCACTATTTTTAAGAAAGGGGGGATTTTGTATAGAAATGTAATCTTTTCACAACAAATGTAAATTTTCGTTAAGCATACACAATAGTTGACAGAGAGGCAGTACGTATTTGCTGGGACTTTTATCTAGCACCTGTAGTGACTGCTGAAGCACAACACAGTGGTACATATCTAAACCACATTGCAGTGTTTAGCAGCAACTTTTTACATTCAAAATAAGTTTCCTATGTGGCTTGTTTGAGTGACAGATTCCCTTTTAATACTGTTACAGTTTTAGATGTGTTACACTACAGTTAGAACACTTCAAAGTACTTTACTGAATTAGGTGCTTGGTCTGTTATGCCATTTTTGTGTACATCACAACATTAGCCCACTGTGAGCAGGAAAGAAACAAACAAAGGGGGAAAAAAAAGCTTTAAAGAGTACACGACATCACAGCTTGGCCAGGGCATGTGGTCCTGGTTATGACATTTCACACTTGACTAGCACCGCTGTGCCATTACATTGAATGCTTCACTGAATAGACAATGCAATAATGCAATTAGTATGATCGTCAAGTGCTGAACAATTCAGGGGAACAAAGTTCACGCTACAAAAATTAGGATTGACCTTATAGAGAGAAGCTTAGAGGAAATCAAACGGATTTCTTCGACATTGCACGACAAGTACATCTGTGATGTAATTAATGCAAAGTAATTATTTTAGAGAGCGCACAGTCACACCAACGCTCTTACATTTGCACAATTTCTATGGAGTCTCCAGAATCTCAGAGTTCTTCCAATTTAAATGTCTTTTGAGACAATAAAAAAATAAACAGACTCTTAACACACAGCAAGATCTACAGATCACAGGGGCCAGCTTTTCGGAATTTACTGTTTAAAATTTGGACGTGATTTGGACAAGCAACCTCATGTTATATGATTTATATATAATATTTCAATAGGAATCTTGTTGATATCATTGCTAATTTATGCAAAAGTTGAATGCTTTCCCTTTTATTACCACAGATTTAGACAAAAGTCTGGGAGAAAATAAGTTAGCACATCCTCTAGATTTTTATGCAGATTATAGTGTATTTATTTATGTACATATTTTTGAAAATATGTCAACACATCCTCTACAGGGAACTAACTTATGTACATATTACTGCACCACTTCTATTCATTTACTAAATGTAACATATTGGAAAAATATTTAATGTACAATGCATTTCTCCTATTCATTGTGTTAAATTCAGTATAATCAACAGAAATTGTGCACCACAATCTACAGATGTTTGTTCCCTGTAGAGGATGTATGATAACTTGCTTCTACAAAACACGTCATTTGAACAGGGGTTCCCAAACTTTTACATAAGACTGGATACTTGTACATACTCAACTGTGCCCACACTTTAAACCATAAATTCCTTGTTTCCCCCCAGGATCCACAATTGTTCTGAACTGTTCACCCATAACAATACTCCTCACAATTATGCATCCAAGCATGTTCATATGTTAATTTGCTTTTTTTTCTCAGGGTCTGGTTTGTGTTACTCAAGGATTAAAGAACCTTAACGTGGAGAATGTGTCATGTCCACACTAAAACTAGACACACTACCCTGTAAAACGAGATGGTGTTCATAACTAAACTGGAGATGGAAAATGACAAACAAAGAGCCATTATACTTTCATAATCATAGTTAGCCCCAAAGCTAAAGCCTTACTTCCCCTCAGAAAACTTCAAACTTCTGAGCTGAAACCCCAAGACTGAAAAGTGCTTAAAGTTTATCTTTGGATGTCTCCCTAACACACCCTCGATAACATGATGTGAGAACAAGAAAGTAGGAAACAGCCTGTTGTTCTGTTCTTGGGATGCGAGTTTAGACTCCCATTTAGACTGATGTCTGGTGTTGACTCACCTCGGTCACCAGGTGATGAGACGTAGCCAGTCAAGCAGCTACATCAGTTATTACTAAATGGCTAAAATATCGAAGAATATAGCAGACACGGTGTCCTTTGAGAACTGGGTGCTGCATATTCCTTTACTGTCTTCTTATTCTCAATAGAAGAGCAGCCTGGCACACAAAAGACAAAACAAAAAATAACAACCCTTAAAAGGAAGAGGAGGTAAACAGGAGAGCAGAGGGAGGCTCAGATGAGAGAGACGCGTATGGGGATACTAGGAGATTCTGTTCTCTGTGGAGAATGGTGGCTAACAAGATGCTCAACCACTGTGTGTTTGGACATGTGCTTCATAAGGTAGGTCTCCTAAAAATGAGAACAAACAGGGAATGTTTTTATTAAGATATGCCAAATGTTCTGCATACTGCAGCACTGTGTACATTTTACAAATGCAGTTCTATTGCTCGAGTATGTTCAGACTCTTTATGAATCCTGTAAGGTTCATCTTAGGTAGGAAGGCTGTACTCACCGACGTGTACGCGCGACCACACATACTGCAGCAATAAGCTTTAGCGTTCTTCACAGCGTGTGCTGACAGATGGATCTGTAGAGAGGCCGAGTCTGTGTAGGCACGGTAGCAGTTCGGACACTTGTAGGGTTTGTCTTTGTTATGCTGCCTCTGATGGGACTAAGAGAAGAAAGGTTACAGTACTGTGATGTGGGACTTTGGGATGAGTCTTTTTCTAGAACCCTTTGACAGGTTAATAAAGTGTGAAGTACTGAAGGAACTACTCATGATCTAAAGCGCAGGTCTGATCCTGGTCTTAAAGTAGTCTCTGCAGTGCACATGTTTTCCCACTTTCCAACACCCCTATAGGAGGTGGGGAAACTAAAATGTACAGGATCACGTTTAGGAACCACCACATCTGTGAAGCATGGTAAAGGTAGTGTCATGGCTTGGGCAAATATGGCTGCTAGTAGAGTTATCACTATATTAATGATATGAAAGGGAAGATGTAAATCATCTAGTTAGGTCTTAAGTTTGAGGCTTCATGAGTTCATGTGTTCATGTGTCTTATTTCAGTACTGTATAGATTTTTTCTTGGAATAAATATATTCTAACTAGAATACTATATTTTGTGCTATGCAATTCTATTGAGGACTAAAAATATAAAAAAAAGTTTTAGTCTGTGCAAACCCAAATTAGAGTGCACAAAGTCAGTCCTGCTTTCTTACCAGTTGCAGTCACATTCTGATCTCTTTTTGTTATACTCACCTGTAAATTTGAGAGCTGTGTAAATGCTTTTTCACAACCAGGCTGGGCACACTTATATGGTCTATCCCCAGTATGAATCCTACAAATAATCAAAAAATAAACATAAAAAACCAAGCCCAACTTTCCATTGGATTCTGCGTGTTAGTTTGGGCGTAACACTCATTGTGCTGGACATGGTTGTATAAGTTTCATTACTGACCTGGTGTGCTGTTGCAGGTGAGACAGCTGGCGGAAGGAGTTCTCACAGTAGGAACAGTGATAAGGCTTGATCCCTAAGTGAATCCGGAGGTGCTGTGCTAGGTATGAAGCGTTGGCAAAAGATTTTGAACAGTGAGGACACTTGTGGGGTTTGGCCTCTGTGTGGGACTTGGAATGAATCTGCATCTCTGACTTGTTGAAGAAGGTGAGTGGACAAACTTTACACCTGCACAGAGTACAAACATCCAAATAGTACGTCATGAATGAGAAGATAACCAATAAAAGTGAAACTGGTTTCAAAAGGTTTTGGAAGTCACTAGTTAAAATTGACAATATTCACATAAACAGTTTGTGGTGTTTGGCTCAAATAATGCATAAAAACGTTTCAGCATATTTCAGAGGTAGGTATTACGGCAAAAACTGAATATTGTAATTTGCACAATGCACAATTTGCCACAAGATACATCTACATCTAGAAAAAAATGCTAAAACTGTGAACACAATGATTTGTAGTCAATATTTGTCATACTGTCGTTTTCCACCGATAAACAGGATTAAATTTGCTGCACTCATAAGGAAACATGTAGTTAGTCTGTGCCCTGCAAGTACTGACTGTATACATATGTTCAAAAAAGTGTACTGCATTGTAATTTGACATCTTTTGCCAAGACAACGATATATATTGTCATATTGCTCAGCCAGAGCATATGTATACTCTTACCCTGATTTTGTTAGGTTGTCTCAGTCTCATAAAACCATTTAACCCAGCAACCGCAAGATGGCACCAAACAGTTTTGGAGCTATGCTGAACCAACTACATGCTTAATAATTGATTTAAATATTTTACTTCTTCTATATGATGTATGTCCATATTTTCCATTAAAGTTTATAGAAGCCACTGCATGAAGTTTACATTACACTGGCTGTTTGCAAAACAGAAATCCGATTGCCTGACTCACGTAGACCAGGACTTTCCCCATTATCGAGTTATTAAGTGAAATTATCAGACTATTAAGTGCACATAAAGGGCACTCACTGACAGTGATTAATTTACTGTGTTGACTAATCAATGCCATCCTTCTATAAATTTGAACTCAAGGTCCCATAACCTTCAATAGAACATGGATATTCACACCTGTAGGTTTTCCCCTCTTTGGCGATGGTGACTGATTGGTCAGGGCCTGAGGCCAAGATGGGGTAGGGCACCACCAGCAAGGGGCCGGTGTTGTTCTCTGCTTTGATCTTCTTGCGGCCACGCGGGGCTTTCGGCTGTGGTCCCAGCATCCCTGCCAAGCTCCCACTTTTCACATGATCCATGCCAGGAGCGCTGGCCAGGCCCGAGATCACATTCAGGGAGGGCGCTCCTCCCAGCCGGTTCTGACTGATGGATGTGGGTGTGGTGGGGGTCATGGCCTCAGAAGTGCTGTGGCTGTCTGCGCGAGAAGTGGGTGCCAGGCCTATATTTAAACAAGTGGAACACGGTTATGTTCTTCTGTACGTCTTTACTTGATATTAATGATATGCCTGTATGTGGCTCCACGATCCAACTACAGAACTATCATATTGTACCTCATCTAAATACAAGTTCACTTAATATAAATTTACTTTGGGAAAGTACCTAGTAAGAGTCCTTTGGGCTTTTTGTGCCTTCCCTGCAGTTTTGCTTAAATGCAAATGTTTGGTCTGTTGTACACAAACAATAAATACAAGTATAAATAAGCTAAATATTGTCACAATTAAATTATTTAGCATCAAAGTATGTATATACTTAGTAATTAAATATAGTAATTAAAATAACTGTATAATGAGCATTACGAAACTAAGTAATAAACCTGCAATTTAAGGGCTTAATTTAGTATGACTTCAATAGATGTTATATATGTATATATCATATATATATGTCATAGACTGAAACAGGAAACAGGCAAAGAAACTGAAAGCCCCAGAGTTAACGTTTAAGGAAAGGCATTTGTGTCCGCCCTCTGAGCGTCCTCTACACAGTGCTGAAATGCAGTATCCAACCATCTAAGACACATATGACCAGATTTATAATGTATAACTTATAATATAAGATTTATAATAAGTTTAATAAATAATGAAGTCTAAAAAACAGTTGACAACTGGATACAACAGAATTCTTTTTGAGTTTTCCATGTTGTTTAACATTCATGAACATAGTATGTTGTTTTCTTTTTGTTTGTTTGTTTGTTTTGGTACCTGAACGATGGTTCACTCTAGCAGCCTGGTCAACAGCTTGACGCATATGCCAGTCTTCCCATAATCCTTTAGCTTTCACGGCTGACTTGTCATCCATGTTCAGCTCTAGATCATCAAATAGAAATGTATTGCTCATTACTATTCCTTGTGTTGCAGCATTACCCCTTAAATCCTAAGGGCTCATACCTGGACCTGTAGTTAATGTGCTCACCTTCACAACCACATAAGCTTACACAGTAGTTACATAGTCTAGCCTCCAGTTTAAGGGGTTAAACTGATGTTTTTGAAATTTAAACCGTTTCATCCTTATTCTGAATGGACTTTATTAGCCCAGACATATTTAGTGTACTTACTTTTCATGTTTACTATAGCCTCGTCTGTTTCCTGTTTTTATAAACATCAAAGTGGAGAAAAGAAACATGAAAAATGCATGGAAGGCATGTCCTTTTCCTGCTGTTATTGTGTTGACTAGTACCTGCCACGGTGCTGGAGGCCGGGCGGGCATGAAGGGCGATGTCTGGCTGGGAGGAGTTGTGGGCCTGCAGCCCCGGCACCTGCTGCAGCTTAGGGATGGACATCACATGCTGGCCAACGTCTGAGGGCGGCGAGGCCACCAGCAGGGTCTGCTGAGAGGGAACAGTGGTGGGTGGCAAATGCGGAGGTCTGATCTTTTCTGCCATCAGCTGCTCTTTGATCTTGTTGATAAGAACCAGGTTATCCAGCTGCAAGAATCATTCGTTATGCTCAACTGGGGACATGGACATTAGTTGGTATGAGCGGTCTATGGTCACAGGATAGCGGAAATTTATAGCAATGGTGCATAAATATGCAGGTTGTAATGGATACAGTGAAATGGAAAGAAAATTTAAATATTACATTTTGCAACTTCTGCTGTGGTTCACTCCAGTTCTAATATGGAAAGCAGTGGATACGAAAGTACTGTAGATGACTGGCTAAAATAAAACACAAGTTCACCATGACCAGACCCAAATAAATCTCTCAATTATATAGTGCATAATGTACAAATAAGGAATTGGGTTTATTTAGTTACACTACTGGGGCTCCCACTAGTGGTGAGATTTATAAGAAATTACTGTTTCAATGACCAGACAGGATAAGAAGTCTTATGTAATGGGTAGTCTCACACACACAGTGGTTGTTTAAAAAGAGAGACAAAAGATGAACTCACCTGGCCAGGCATGGAGGGAGGAGGTGGCCAGAAATAAGGATTATTAAATCGGGGCTCTGCCATCCCTTTAACGAAAGCAAATAGATTAAAAACAGATCAAAAATCACAATAAGAATAGCCTACTCATCAAAACACCTTCATAAGTGCACAACCCCAATTCCCAAAAAGTTAGGAGGCTGTGTAAAATGTTCATAAAAACAGAATGTAATGATTTGCAAATCCCATAGACCCATATTTTAGAACTACAGAACAAAAAAAAAAAAGTTGGGACGGGGGAAACAAAAGGCGATTTGCAACTAAGTCACATGACTGAGTATAAAAAGAGCATTTTTGAGAGGCAGAGTTTCTCACAAGCAAGATGGGCAGGGGTTCACCAGTGTGAAAAACTACATCTAAAAATTGTGGAATGATATCAGAAAAGTTTTTCTATTGTGGATATCCCATCATCTACAGTACGTATCATCATCAAAAGATAAGACAATGCTAAACCATCCACATACTGCATCCACCACAACAGCATGGCTTCACAGAAGAAGAGTCCGGGTACCAAACTGTCCTGCCTGCAGTCCAGACCTTTCACATATAGAACACATTTGGAGCAAAGAAGACCCAGGAATGTAGAGCAGCTAGAATCCTACATCAGACAAGAATGGGACAACATTCCTCTCCCCAAACTCCAGTACTTGGTCTCCTCAATTCCCAGACATTTACAGACTGTTGTCAAAAGAAAAGGGGATGCTACACAATGGTAGACATGACCCTGTCCCAACTTTTGAGATGTGTTGCTGCCATCAGGTTTTCAGGTCTAAATGAGTTAATAATTTTTATGAAATGGTAAAATGTCTCACTTTTAACATCTATATGTATTCTATGTCCTATTGTAAATAAAATAGGGGTGTATGAGATTTGCAGATTGCATTCTGTTTTTATTTACAATTATTTAAATCTTACACAGCACCCAACTTTTTTTGGAGTTGGGGTTGTATATCGGTTAATATGTAACACTAGTGTCAGTTTTTGTTAATATACGATGGCTATTTTATCTTTGGCTATACTGTCTTTGCCAATTAAATCATTATAACAGCATTAGACATCTATGAACTGAGCAAGAAGTCAATAACATGACTGGGTATAAAAGAGCATCTCAGAGAGAATTAAAGATGGGTAGAGGTGCATGTGAAAGGCTATGTAAACAAATAGTGCAACAATTCCAGAATAATGTGTACAATAAAACAAAAAACTTGGGGGATCATCATCAACATCAACCATCATCATCATCATCATCTACAGTACATAATATCATTAAAAGATTCGGAGAACTGGAGAAATCTCTATGCAGGGTCAAGGCCAAAAACCAGTACCGGATGGCTGTGATCTTCAGGCCCTCAGGCAGCACTGCATAAACACAGACTTGATTCTGTAGTGGAAATTGCATGAGCTCAAGAACACATCCAAAAACCATCATCTGTAAAGACAGGTTGTCGCTGCATTCACACATGCAATTTAAATGTGAATCACACAAAGAAGTAATAAAATATAAACAGGTCCAGAAAAACTGATGCCTTCTCTGGGCCTGAGCTCATTTAACGTGACCTGAGGTGAAGGGGAAAAGTGTCCTGTGATCTGACAACTCTATAATTGAAATTCTTTAAAATCATGGATGCTGCAAGGGAATAAGACCATCCGACCTACTATTAGGGCACAGTACAAAAGCCAGCGTCCATTATGCAGAATGATATATACAGGCTTTAGAGCAACATATGCTGCCATCTAGATGTCAACTTATTTCAGCAAGACCTCGCCAAACCACGTTCTGCACGTATTACAGCAGCGTGGTTCTGTAGTAAAAGAGTCTGATGCTACCGGTCACCCACTGTAAACTATTGCTGCTTCATGAAATAATAAAGACTCTGAACTGTTGAGCAGCTAAAGTCCTGAATCAAGCAAGAATGGAAAACAATCAAAACTACACCAATTCATCTTCTCAATTCCCAAACGCTTACAGAGTGCAGTTAAAAGAAGAGGTGAAACTGCCATGTTGCTGCCATCAAATTCTAAATTACCATCAATTTTAAAAAAAAGTTTCTCAGTTTCAATGTTGGATATGTTTCTTCGTTTCTAATTTTAATTAAATATAGAAATTAAATTATTTTGCACAGCATTCCAACATTTTGCACAGCATCTCAACTTTTTTAGATGTCATATATTTATTAAAATATTCTTTGGAAAAAATGATGGACTTGGGATAGAAAAAAAGGCAGTGATCCAAATATTGTCATATTACCCAGCCCCAGTTAGGAACCTGGAACCCTACTGTAGTTGCTAAGATTTCTCATATTTATAATTATTGATTATTCTTATTATTAATTCTTTCTCTTGACAAAAACGTGCTGTGGAGAAGACACTGTAATCCATTTAGAACCATGAGACATAGAAAACATTCATGTCCGGTCCAATCAGGATCAGGACTATAGTCCTGTCCTATTAATTTTCACCCCCATTCAAACCCTATAGACTCCTGAAATCAACAGCCACCAAACTGCATATACTCACTCAGGGCAGATCACCAAACTCTAATCCACAGACATACTGACCCTCACTCCTCTCTGTCTCATTTATTCATCTGTCGTTTCTCCTATAGAGTCCCTTTCATTTTCAGCCATACCCAAACCATATTGCATCCTTTAACCCACAGCCACTAAACTGCATGTATTCACTCAGGGCAGATCCTCATACATACTGACACCAACTCCTCTATGTGTTGTTTATTCATCCTTCGTTCTTCCCATGCAACTACAGCCTAGCAACAGTCTAGCAGGAAGCTGCGCAACCATTCCACATTTCCCCCAGGAAATGCACTTTTCTAGTTACTACTATTATTCTTTTTCTCTTGAATGAAATAAAAACAGTGTAGAAGACACTGTAAGCCATTCAGAACCATAGAATCAGTCAGTACAATAATAATAAAAGTCAAATCAAGGCCTTAGTAAACGTTTATAGCTCCACCCCAAACATAGCATCACAATTGGCAAAATATGTGAAACCAACTTAAACTAGTTTAACAGTGAAATCCTATAAACCAGTATGTGAGCTGCATAGACTAGGGTTGGGTAATACCATTGATTTTTCATTCGACCCAATACCAAGTAATGCCAAGGCTAATATCCTGATACCAACACAGATACTGATACTTTGAAGCTTGTGATTTTCAACAGCGATAAATGGTAAATGTAAACAAAATAACACAAAGTGTGACATTAATATTATATACACTTCCAGGAATCAGAGGCTCTCTCTCTCTCTGTGCTTCTTTATTAATAACACACTTCAATTCATTAATAACAAATATCAATTCAGTGTTTGTTAATATTCAAATCATATGTTCACCTAAACTAGTACTTACAACTGAAAATGTATTAGATTAATATCTGAATAGTTACATTAAAAGTTCATTATATATCTAAAGAAAGTTAAACATTATTGTAACTACTCCAGATAAAAGTAAAGCATATCTAATATTCTGCTTGGTGTTCTCAGCGTTTGTAGCAAGAGCCGTGTTAAAATGTCAGACTTGATTGTGAGTCTTTTGATAATTCACTCAGAGAGGTCTACCTATTATAAACATTCAGAGGTCATGCTGGTACATTATGTTTGAATGAGCTTCTTACTCGCCAGCTTTTTTGGGAGCAGAAGGCGGCTGAAGGAAAATGAGTTAGTGTAGTACACCATCACGTACAGGATCATTTTTTATTATTGTCATTGAGAGATATGATACACATCCATCCTACTAAATAAATAAACATACGGTACCGATATATTTTTGCCAAATTCCATTCTTAAAAGTAAACACCAGTATCTGAAGTATCGATATTTAGGCATCAATCCACCCATTCCTACTGTAGGCATTTCAGCACATGGAATATCGAGAATCGGATGCATTCTTCACCTCAGGAGCTAAAAACCTATCAAAGCTGAAAGTCAAGTCTGTCTACAAGCTAAATTCCACCTGTCTCCAAAGAGCAGCCCCAGCCAGTCAGCCCCTACCTAATGAACCCAGCTCACTGAATATCCCTATTTTTGTGTCCTTGACGGGGGCACTAAAGTTGCAAAACTTTTCATGTAGTTCATATCCATCATCCAGGGATAAAAACTGGAGAGGGAAGTCTCCTTGCACTCCACGCATCTTTCACAGGGCTCCAGCAAAAACGTTTCAGACAAAAGAAGAAGAAGAAGAAAAAACAGAAACAACTAAAATGGCAGCCTGTCTTTATTTTCATAAGGAAGGGCGCCATATTCTGCAGAGCCCAAATTTGCCCCTCGGTTCGTGTAGGACCGGGAGAGAGGGAGAGAGAGAGTGGGAGAAGGAAGAAAACCGCACGACTGTATGTGTGGGAATGTGGCTGTTTGTTTATGAAGAAGAATTGCACCTTTGAATTGCCCGGCCCCTCTGGAAAAAAACCTGACACTTCCTACAACAATCCTGCCGTGCAAAAAAAAAAAAGAAGAAAGAAAAAAAAAACACTCTTAGGATTGCTACTCGCTGCCCGGCTCCATCATTTTCCCCACACAGTCTCTTTCACTAAAGCCTTTCAGCCTTGCACTGCTGCAAAAACCACCAGCCGCCTTCGCTTAATGATTTTATGGGGGAGATATTTATTCAGCCTCCCGCGTACATTAAAAACACTACCGACAGCGGCTCTGCAGACACGCACGGCTATTAAATATTCATGTCGCGTCCGCAAGAAGGAGTAACAAAATATGTTGGACAGACCTTTTATTTCGGCTGCAGCTTTTTTTCCTCCCTGGCAGAATAAAAAGCTAAAAGCGCTTGATGGTTCTTTCTATGCGCCTCTAGCTTTCACCGCTTCCGGGTCGCCGCTCGTTCTTCTTCTGGGGTTTTTTCAATGAGGCTGAAGTCGGGTTCCTATTCGCCAGCTGCTGGTTCGAATTGTACCGTTCCACCTTAAAACGTGCAGCAGTTACATTCTGGCGCCTCAGGCGCCAGAATGTAACTGCTGCATCTTTTAAGGTGGAACGGCAACATTCGAAAAGCAGCTGACGAATGAGAAGCTTCGCCTTTTTATCTCTAAACTATGAAGCCCAAACTCACGAAATGGTTTATGCTTCTGTCATGGCACTTTATGTATGGGGGAAATACTGCGGTTGCACATAATATACGTGAAATGTATAGGTGCAGTTAGCTATAGAGGCTAATGGCTAAATGCTAAAATGGGAGCAGCTCCTCTAATAAAGAGGGGAAGAGAGGAGAGTTGGGGTTATCTCTTAGCACATCGCTAGGGAAGACACGGGCGGAGGGTGCGCGTTACATCTAATGTAGTAAAAACTGATATTTAAAAAAATGAGACAATTTGATGAGACAATTTGAAATAAAATTGGTGACACGTCTCTGAGATTTCACTCACCGCCAGATGTCGCTGTTAGTCCTGCCAAATTATGACACCTGCGTGGGACGCTGTAAAGGGGAACTCCACCGATTTTTCAAAAGGTGTTGTGATGTCGACGTAGAGTCATTCATCCTCCGTTCCTAGAAAAACGTGCAGAGTCAGAATTGTTTACGGTGGCAGTGATGGGAACCAGACGTCTCAAGAATTGAATTGCTCGGAAAGCTCTGGAACAGGAAATGGTTATGTATACGCTGCATGATGTCTGATGGTTTCATTAAAAAGTTTAAATGTATTTTAATCCGTTTATTTTATGCCATTCATGGCGGAGGGATACACGCAGCTTGCTGTAAGGCAAAATAGTGCCGAAAGAAAACTTTTTCAGATTTATGGCTGTGTTGCAATCATAAACATTACCGAAAACATGTGTAGGTCACTCAGAAAGCAGGTGTAGGTATATTTCGTGGCACTGAATATAAAATAATATTAAACAAAAAAAGCCTATATTTGTTTTATAGACATGGTGACCCCTGGTTCCCCATCACCACCACTGTAAAGAGTCTGTAAATTATTCTACACTGGACTATTCCACTTCAAAACATCTTTTTTTAAGGTGGATTTTCTTTTACAGGGCCCATAGCACACATTTTAAATTGAATTGTATTACCCTTCATGACATTTATGTGGCTTTAGCGGAAACAGTTCTAATTTTTTTTTTTACATGGGCATTTCCAACCGTTCTTTTCCCCTCAAAGGCCTTTCTTTACAAGCAGGCTCTGTAGCGTTTTAGTACTCAAGGTCTTGCTCTTGACATTACTTTGATGAACTTCTTATGTCTGTCTTAGGGTATGGTCAGCCTATTGCTCTCTAATTAATAATATTTTAGGTTATGTATTATTTAATGTTACAGTATCTCATAAAAGTGAGTACACCCCTCACATTTTTGTAAATGTTTTATTTTATATTTTCATGGGACAAGACTGAAGATATGACACTTTGATACAATGTAAAGTAGTCAGTGTACAGCTTGTATAACAGTGTAGATTTGCTGTGCCCTCAAAATAACTCAACACCCCGCCATTAATGTCTAAACCGCTAGCAACAAAAGTGAGTACACCTCTAAGTGAAAATGGCCAAATTGTGCCCAAAGTGTCAATATTTTGCGTGGCCACCATTATCTTCCAGAACTGCCTTAACTCTTTTGGACATGGAGTTCACTAGAGCTTCACAGGTTGCCACTCGAATCCTCTCCCACTCCTCCATGACAACATGGAGACCTTGCGCTCCTCCACATTCCGTTTGAGGAAGCCCCACAGCTGCTCAGTAGGGTTTAGGTCTGGAGACATGCTTGGCCAGTCCAGCACCTTTACCCTCAGTTTCTTTAACAAGGCAGTGGTCGTCTTGGAGGCGTGTTTGGGGTCGTTATCATGTTGGAATATTGCCTTGTGGCCCAGTTTCCAAAAGGAGGGGATCATGCTCTGCTTCAGTATGTCACAGTACATGTTGGTATTCATGGTTCCCTCAGTGAACCGTATCTTCCCACAGTCAGCAGCACTCATGCAAGACACACTTCGTACTCCTCACCTGGTTGCCGCCACACACGCTTAACACCATCTGAACCAAATAAGTTTATCTTGGACACAGGACACAGTTCCAGTACTCCATGTCCTTAGTCTGCTTGTCTTCAGCAAACTGTTAGCGGCTTTCTTGTGCATCATCTTTAAAAGAGGCTTCCTTCTGGGACGACAGCCATGCAGATCAATTTGATTCAGTGTGCGGCGTATGGTCTGAGCACTGACAGGCTTTAACCTCTGCAGCAATGCTGGCAGCACTCCTACGTCTATTTTCAAAAGACACCTGTTCTAGGTGGAACCTGTCCTATTAAACCACTGTATGGTCTTCACCACCATGCTGCAGTTCAGTTTCAGGGTGTTGGCAATCTTGTTATAGCATAGGCCATCTTTGTGTAGAGCAACACTTCCTTTTTTCAGATCCTCAGAGAGTTCTTTGCCATGAGGTGCCATGTTGAACTTCCAGTGACCAGTATGAGAGAGTGTGAGAGTGATAATACCAAATTTAACACGCCTGCTCCCCATTCACACCTGAGACCTTGTGACACTAATGAGTCACATGACATTTGGGAGGGAAAATGGCTAATTGGGGTGTACTCACTTTCGTTGCCAGTGGTTTAGACATTAATGGCTGTGTGTTTGAGTTGTTTTGAGGGCACAGCAAATTTACACTGTTATACAAGCTATACACTGACTACTTTACATTGTATCAAAGTGTCATATCTTCAGTGTTGTCCCATGAAAAGATATAATAAAATATTTACAAAAATGTGAGGGGTGTACTCACTTTTCTGAGATACTGTATATTTTACGGTATTATAACATCCTGCTACTGGTTAGCATTCTTAGTGAGTATGTGTTTGCTGTGGTATTCTGTATTGGGCGGTGAGTGAGATGAGATATGGGTCTAGTGTCTACCACAAAGTGGGTGGCAGTTGTTTTAGAAACACCTGTACACCTACTCATTCAAGAAATTATCTGATTGTATGGCTACATAGGCCAACAGCTTCAATTATTGTTCACCTTAACCATCAGAAATGAGAAAAAATCTGATCTCAGTGACATTTTTTGATTGTTGGTTTGAGTATTTCTATAACAGCTGATACTTTGGGATTTTCATGCACAACAGTCTCTATAGTTTACTCAGAATTGTGCAATAAAGAAAAAGTATCCAGTGAGCATCAGTTCTGCAGGCGGAAACACCTTGTTGATGGGAGCGGTCAATAGAGAATTGCTAGACTGGTTCAAACTGACTGAAAGGTTTGTGTAACTCAGATGACTGCTCTGTACAATTGCGGTGGGCAGAAAAGCATCTCACAATGCACAACATGTCCAACCTTGAGGTGGAAGGGCATACCACACCAGAAGACCATGTTGGATTCCACTTCTGTAGGCCAAAAACAGAAAGATGGGGCTACGGTGGGTACAGGCTCTCCCAAATTGGACTCACTGGAAAACTCCAGTCTGGTCTGATGAATCTTGATTTCTGCTGAGGCACACAGATGGTATGGTCAGAATTGGGCACCAACACTAAGAATCCATGGGCATCTGCCTTGTGTCCACAGTCAAGGTTGGTGGAAGTGACGTAATGTGTGGTGAATGTTTCCCCGGGACATTTTGGGCAAATTATGTCAGCCATCGATTGACTGACACAGGCTATTTGAGTATTGTTGCTGACCACATGCAGTTCTTTGTGGCCAAAATGTATCATCTTCTAATGAACAGTTCCAGCATGATAATGCACACTGTCACAAAGCAAAATTCGCCTCAGACTGGTTTTATGAACATGACAATGAGCAGAGCAAAGGGAGGCCCTACCTAGTATTAGTATAGTAAATAAAGTGCTTGGTATGTGTCTATTACAAAATATAAGATTATTTATTCATGGGTATCATATCTACTGAATGGTAATGAATGCACAATAAACTACAAACGAATTTAAGGTTTTGCCTCCTTGTATTCTGAGAATATCTTAATCTGGTCTTCGGTTGACTTGGATTCAGTGTGTCCAGGTCTCGGCCTTAACTGGACTTGAAATGAATTAAAATGCATATGAAACTAAAAATGTTTTGCAACCCAAACACAATTTTTCAGGTACAGCTTTATTCACCACCTGTTAGAGTTTAGCAAATTTTAGCCTGCAAAATGAACTCACTGACCAGACATATTCATCTCTGGTGTTGGCATGATGATAACCAAGGTGACAAATCTGTTGTGTTCCAGCAACTAGAAACTGTGCTAGTATCTCCAAAAGCAGCTCAAACTGAGATTAAGTTCCAGCTCTTGAATGAGGCACTGAAACTCTTGTCTTTCATGCAATGTCCTGTAGAATTAAACAAGATGGATGTAGGTTGGTTTATGTACAATCATTCAAAATATGCTACTTTTGCAGATTAATGTCATGTTAAGGACAACATGAACTGGTGAAGACATGGTGTAAATAGTGAGTTATTTCTAAATCAGCAAACAAAATATTGTAAATAAACTAATACAACCATTTAAAAGATGGTACTATATGAACATATAACTCATTGTCCTATATAACAGACTTCTCACTACATGAATTCACCGTACATAAAGACTTTCTATTATTAGATATTTGTTGAGTGAAAGCAACCATACTGCAGCGTAGTTATATATACGTATAGAAGAACTGAAAGGTTGTAGGCAGTATCAAAAGACTTCCTCTAAGACAAGCCTAGCCTATGCTTAGCCTACCAATCCAGCCCAACATGCAGATGGGTTGGTTCACGTGTTTTCCTGTCTTGTTTTTCTGAGAGCCCCTTTCGCATTTTGCATTTCTGCCACATAAAGTTTCAGGCTGTCGAGACCCAGCTCGCTGTTTTCATGGAGGCTTAAAGCTACAGATGCACGTGCCGGGGTTTACAATGTAGAAAAGCAAAGTGAAACAGTTTCATATCCCTTGGTTAATTACGTTTTATTTATTTGTCTGTTTTAATAACAGCGAATCAAATGTGATTGCGGTCCGAGACCCTGCTCATGGAAATTTAAACATTGTCTGACCATGACCATGTCTCCAATGGTTTATGTTTTGGTAAGTAACCTAAACCTTCTGAACTCTTCACTAGCTGTTTCAATCTATCTTGTTAATTGTAGTAGGTTGTAGGTGGTATCTAAGTGTTTTTTTTTTGGGGGGGGGGGGGGGTAATTTCATTTAAGCACAAGATGGTCTTATTAGTAGTATTGGTTAGTTAGGTAGGTAGGTAGTCAATAATAATTACTGTAGGTATTTTAACATCTTTTCATTTTTTAGAAAAACTGAGGGTCTTACTCTCATGCCTCTCATGCCTTAAATATAAAGTAGTACAGTATAGTATTTATTGGTTAGCAAGCCTTAAGATTAATAACCAAACAGTAAACCTGGGGTTTAAGGGGTTAATTTCTGATTATGTCAAACTGCAATATATTGCTGATGAATCAGCGTCAGTGCAACTTTGCAGTCATCGTTCTTTGGAAACCTCCCAGGCAGTAGTTTTTAGAAAGCAAAAACCTTGTTTCAAGCTAATGTCATTCATCATTCATCATGTGTGTCACTCTGTGTTAAAAGGTTAGCAAATGTATTATTCACCCTCTAGAACTGCACCTGTCAGGGTACAAATGCTTTTTACTGTGGTGGTCCCCTCAAGTACTCTCTGTATACCTCTATTAGGGAAACATAATGATACCATATTCTGTTGCTGTCATGTTTTTCAAATTGTGTTAGTTCTATACAGTCTCAGTCTGGACCCCAGAATTCTTATAATATTTTATTGCTTAAAAAGTGCTATATTTTTGTTAAACTGCAAAGCTGGTGAAATATTACATTTAAAGCTGCTAATTTGGGGGGTTGAGTGTAATTATAGTAGCATTTCTACAGAAACACCTTTATATTTTTTATATGCTTCTATTTTTATCATTTCATACAGTGAGTCCTACTCACTTATCCTTATGAAATCACTCCTAAAGTACATTTTGCATGCAGTGTTTAGCATGTCCACTACTTACTGTCTGTGAATTTCCTAGTAGAACTTTGGGTCAGTGGGGTGATTCTTCTATATTATGTGCAGTAACAAACGTTAAAACTGTAGTGGAGTAAATGTGTCGTATAGATGTATACTATATATCCCAAAGTGTGTGGACACTTGCCCGTTACATCTATATGAGGTGGTTGGATATCCTATTCCAGAACCATGGGCTGGATTACTATGAAGTTGTCCCCCCTTTTGCAACTACAACAGCCTACACTTCTCTGAGAAGGCTTTCCACAAGGTTTCTGGAATGTGTCTGTGGAAATCTTTAACCATTGAGTCAAAAGAGCATTTGCTAGGTCAGGCAGTAATTGTATGCAAAAAGGCCAGGCTTACAAGCAATGTGCCATCTGAGGTCAGGTCTCTGCTCAGGCCACTGGATGATGATACTCCATCAACTCTCATCAACCCATGGTCATTATGAACCTTGCTTCACAGTGAACCTTGCTTGCAGCACAGTGAAGCTGGAACAGGAACGGGTCTTCCCCAAACTGCTGCCACAACATTGGAGTTAAATCATTGTCTAAAATGTCTTTGTACACTGTAGCACCAACATTTCCCCTAACTAAAGGAACACCTGGAACTAAAGGGCTGAGTCCAACCTGTGAAAAACAGCCACAGACCATTATCATTCCACCAACCATACTATACTATTGTCACTATGCATTCTGGTAGGTAGTGTTCTTCTGGCAACTGCCAAACCCAAGTTTGCCCATCAGACCAGCAAGATACTGAAATGATGATTAATCACCCCAGAAAACACCTTTCGTGCTTTACAGCGCTCCAGCTGACGCGTAGCATTTTACAGGCATCTCGGCCACGAGAAACGTTTCACAAAGTTCCTGACGGACAGTTCTTGTGGTGGTTTTGCTTCCAGAGGAAAAGCCATTATTACACACTGTACTTGTGCTTCAGCACTTGTTTGCCTAGCTCCGTGAGTTTATGTGGTCTTCCTTTTTGCGGCTGAGCTGTTTATGCTCCTAGACACTTTCTTTTCACAATATTAGCACTTATAATCGAGCAGGGCGGATGTAGCTTTGCCAAACTGTGGCAAAGCTAGTATCTTATGGAGTTTAGAGTCGTTGAGCTCTTCAGTATGACCCTTTTATAGCCAGCGTTTTCTGTGGAGACTCCATGGCTATGTGCTTGATTTTGTACACTTATTAGTAAAGAATGTGGCTATAACACCTAGCCTCAATCATTAGTAGGGGTGTCCACATACTTTTGGCCATATAGTGACCTGTCCTTTAGTGTCCAGCTACTTTCTTAATGTGCTGATGAGTTGTGTTTGCTGGCTGTATTGCAGGCAGTGGCTCTGATTGCAGCCTTTCTGTGCCAGCCTGGACACAGCTTGGATGAATGTCAAATGCTAGAAGATGGTCACTGTCCGCCAGGTAAACAAAACGGCTAGCTTTGCAGAGTGTGAAATTCATGTCAGTTATGTTAGTGGAGCATGATTAGCTTTAATAATTTAATAAATACATGATTTATAGCTAATTATTTCACAGTGCATCATTTATGTGAATACATGTGCAATGCATTTAAATTATTATATTAAGTCTAAAAATCCCAAGTGGTGCAACTGTCATGGTGCAACCACATATGCAGATTAATTAAACTATTAAAAGGGGGTAATTTAGTCATATAAAACTAATTTGGCATGATTTTATGTTTGAGATACATCACGTTGTGTTTGAAAATCACAACGTGTTGCAAAATATGGCAACTTTAGTATTCAGCACATTGAAAAACCTTTTTCAACCTTTTTTTTTTAAAAAAACAATTGTATTTGCAGCACAACCATCACCAAAGGGCTTTGTGGTGCATTGCCAAACTCAGTAGCCCTTTTACAAATAAGGGAATAAAGGTTGTTTTTGAGTAATGATGTTTAGGCTGATCTACCAAGTGGTTTGACTCTATGAAAACCACAGAAATGTGATATTGCTCTAATAATCTTCATTTATTTATTTTAAACAAAGCTCAGCAAGCTTGAGCCCATACTAGTTTTGTAAAACTACTATGAAAAACAACTAATATAATATTTTTTATTAATGTGTGGTTTGTTTATTAAGGTGCTCTGACATTTTCCGGATGTAAGAACTGATGATACTGTTTAAAAAATGATTTTGTAACTTATAAAAGCCTGATTTGACACACAGTTATAACAACAGCTATATCTGGGCTAATATCCTGTGCTCAGCTGTGCCATAGTAGAATCACTTTTAAAGAACCATGTTTGAAACCACTCACACATTGCACTTACATCTGCTGAAAGGTTCTCTTGATAACCATAGTTGTTCTATGGCATTAAAAAACCTTGGGGCAGCTTTTTTTAAGAACGCAATCTTATCATTGATCTTAATGAATAAAAGGATTTAGAAACGTCTGTGATTCAAACTTTTGCAACTGAGGCACCAACCGTACAAACCACATAGGAAAGGCTTCAAAGTATCTCTTATACTTGAAATTATTTGCAAGATTAACAAAATAGAAAGTGGTGCACTTTCAGTTTTGTGTTCCTAGTGCTTTGAAATATCTGTATGTACTCCGCATGTAGAAAAATATTGGATTCTATAAATCTGTTCTAATTCTAATCATTCAGGCTGTCACGTGGCTTCTGGACCAGGGAGAGCTAAAATCTGCAAGACATGTGGCAAAGACTTTTACCTAGACAAAAATAATGCATTGAATGAATGTCTGGCATGTAGGCGATGTGATCCCAGAAGTGAGTAAAACACTGTAATATGTCATATAAGTTGCATATGAGTGGATTATAAGGATTTAACTTGATCTCTTGTTTTTACAGTGCATAAGACTTTTTTGAGTGTGTGCACACCTCAGACGAACAGTGAATGTGGCTGCAAAAATGGCTATTACAGTTACAGACCACCCGGTTTACTTGGTGATTTTTCCTGTAAGGATTGTAAAAAGTGCACAAACTGCAGCATGTGTAAGTAAAACACATTGGACTCTATTTTTGTTGTCCCTGTACCTGAAACAAAGCCTATTTCAGTGAGCAACACAAGCTTGACTCTTTAGTGACTCTATAACTCACTCCTCAAGCTTTGTGTGATAAAACTGTGTGATAAACTATAAATCCAAACCGTGTATACTTAAAGGGGAATTCTACAAAATTCAATGATTGAGATGTAAACAAAGTGTGGTTTGATGTGAAATGCTTTGTTCCAGAGAAACTTGCCGAGTCAGAATTGTTCACGGTGTGATCTGAGGAGCTAAATGTCTCTAAAAACCCCTTCACAGAAGGTTATTACATAGAATGATTAAATATACACAGCCTGATGTCTGACACATTGTTTTATGATAGTTTCATCATAGTTTCGGCCTAAAATGTATTTGAATCCATTTATTTTAATCCATTCATGATGGAGGGGTCCATGGGTTGTGGGCAAGATGGAGGGACATGGCACTGTAAGGCAAAATAGTCCCAGAACGTATTTTTTTGATGATTTTACCATCATCAACATTGCATAGAAAAACACCCATAGAAGACATGTGAAGGTTCATGGGTACATGGGACATAAATATTGTAAATAAACTTGCTATATAGAATTCGAGACCTTTGGTTCCTATCACCACCACTGTAAAGTCTCTTTACATTGAATAACTGTACATCACTATTTACATCTCAAGGACTGAAATATTCAGGAGTTTTAAGGCAGTTATTATCACATTGTAACATGTTTCTTGTCACTTTCTCATGCGTTCCATTTCTAATGGTTCTAACAGGCCTTGAATGCAAGGATACATGCACAAACGTATCTTGTGAGCACGGTCAGTACTTGGATTTGAAGGGGAAATGCCAGCCATGTCCCAAGTAAGACACTTTATAGAATTCCTCTGTAACATTTCTACTCATCCACAATGCCTAGTTCTAGTTTTGCCAAAGGCCATTGTCCTTGACTGACATATCCACAATGTGTTGACCAGGTAAACAAAATGTCTCCTGGGCAGCGTGAAGTTCATGTTAATAAGAAAGGCGGTTGAACATTTTCTTTGGTTAGCTTGAGGCTTAATTAATCTTTTAAAAGACTTCAAAGATTATTCTTTTGGGATCTTCATGTTTTCAGCTGGACCTTTAGGTCATTACTTTTCAGTTTCAAAAGTCAACTCATGTTTAAGACCGAAAACTTTAAGAGGCCTAACCACTTCAAAAGTCGATGAAAATGTTTCAGATTCTGTTTTATTCTTCAAAGTGGAATCTTGAAGCATATAGGTTAGTGGGTTGTGGGTTTCCTGTACACAGAAGCAAGAATTTCCTGCCATTTTACAAAGTTCTGCAAATCAGCTCTCCTGAAGAAATGCCACAATCATAACATGCGCCTGCAGTATACATACGACGACCTGTTTATTAACCTGTAGGTGTGCCTAATAAATTTCCATGCCAGTTACGGTTCTAAAGTTGCATGTATACACTCCTTTTTTGTTACCACTCTTCTGCTGAACTGTAATCTTAAGATCAAGCTGTAACCTTTATAGTATAGGTGCTAAGAAGACTTTTAATGTACACTCATAAAACACTTTGTAAATGGTTTCATTAATACAGTACAGCACATATAGTTCAAACAGAAGTGAAAGTGAGTGGGTGTCTGTTATTACCTAAACCTCCCCTTTCCATTAAATACTGCTTAGTCTGAGACGGGCCAAAGTGGGTGGATATGACGACATAGACTTTTGATATTTTCTAATGAGTTAGCTTTATGTACAGGTATATTTTTTATGTGCATAAATCCTTATTTTCTCAAATATAATGCATCACGACCATCAACAAATGACATTTATTTTGACGTGCTTTTAAAAAGAGTGGTCATATATTTTGCATTATAAAGAAGATCCCTAGTGAGTTTCATAGTGCAATGACAAGGATGGATGAAGGTCCGTCTTGCTGCTCTACAGTTAGAGACCTTAGTCCAAGTGTTGGCATGCATAGTTTGTGTTAATCATTAAACAATGGCCAGTTTCTGACCACAGAGCTGATGCTTCACTTTCAATCCCTCAGTGACATGTGTCCAAAAACCTCAGGAACACTGCTGTGCCTGATACTCTCCTACCAATAGCCTACACACTACCACAACACTACCATATCAATCAACAATTAACAAGCCTCACCAGTCAATTAACATCTAAAAACATCAGTCAATTAACATATAAAACATCAGTCAATTAACATATAAAACATTAGTCAATTAACATATAAAACATCAGTCAATTAACATATAAAACATCAGTCAATTAACAAGCCTCACCAGTCAATTAACATATAAAACATCAGTCAATTAACATATAAAACATCAGTCAATTAACATATAAAACACCAGTCAATTAACATATAAAACATCAGTCAATTAACAAGCCTCACCAGTCAATTAACATCTAAAAATGTCAGTCAGTTAACAAACATCAGTCTAAAAACGTCAGTCAATTAACAAGTAATTGTCAGTCAATTAACACCTACAAGCAACAGGCAATTAACATCTACAAACCAGCCAATTAACATCTACAAACATCAGTCAATGAACAATTAAAATGTTAGTCAATTAACAAGTCATCACCAGACAATTAACATCTAAAAACATCAGTCAATTAACAATTAAAATGTTTAAGTCAATTAACATCTAAAAACATCAGTCAATTAACAATTAAAATGTTAGTCAATTAACAAGCCTCACCAGTCAATTAACATCTACAAACATCAGTCAATTAACAATTAAAATGTTAGTCAATTAACAAGTAATCACCGGCCAATTAACATCTAAAAACATCAGTCAATTAACAATTAAAACATTAGTCAATTAACAAGTCATCACCAGTCAATTAACATCTAGAAACATCAGTCAATTAACAAGTCACCACAAACATCAGTCAATTAACAATTAAAATGTTAGTCAATTAACAAGTCATCACCGGCCTATTAACATCTAAAAACATCAGTCAATTAACAATTAAAACATTAGTCAACTTACAAGCCATCATCAGTCAAATCAATCAAGCCACATTAATTAACATCAGGAGATATTACGCATGCAATAATCAGTAAAATAACATCAATTGACATCAACAAACATCAGTCAATTAACAAATCATCAGTCTAATAACATCAGTTAACATCTAAAAAGTCCATTTACATTTCATAGTCTGTCATTATTAGTCAATTAACAAGATGCCATCAGTTAACAAACATCAATTAACATCCATAAACATGAGTCAATTAAAAAGTCATCATCAGTCAACTAACATCAATTAAACACAGCAAACATAAGTTTAACAAAAAAACAAATATCAAAGTTTTAAGCTTTAGTTTACATTATTAAACAATCAGTTAACAAGTTACCATCAGTCAAGTTAGTTTTGAGTATGAATGTACCAAAATGAGTAGATTACAGTTTAACACTGGATTTGTATGAAAGGTTATTAGACAGCTTTAGAATAATTACTAAAGAGACCCATGAGAATATGTTCATCTCAAAAAGCATTGTTAAAATACACTGTATATATTTTTTTTTTCTTTTATTTCAGTAACCAATGCAATCACGAGTCCTGTAAGTCTTTCTGTAAAAAAGGTAAGCGTAAACACTCATGTACCCACTTTCTAAAAAAAAATATTTTGACATATACTCACATTTGTCATATACTCCTTCTCAGAAGGAGGTTCTATCACATCAACACGTTTGCACTTATGTTTGTTTATTATATGTACATATACAAGTCCAATTTATTGTAGCCTGTGTGTTCCCATATTCCTATGTTCTCATATTGTGCACTATGTCATATACCAGATGTTTAGCCATTATAATGTAAATGGTGTCTTGGCTTAGGCGAGTCTGGATCTTGGAGACTGGAGCTTGTCATCATTCTGCCTATTCTGCTGACGCTGCTTTTACCTCTTGCCGTCCTCCTGATTTGCTGGGCTAGTGGGAAAATAAAGATTTGCAGCTTGTTGTGTAAAACGAACGTGATGTTACACCCTGAACATGTGCAGACTCCTGGTAAATGTATTTCAGTATTAAATTGGGTTATTGGAAAGTTGGTGTTTAGAGGATGTATGGGGTTTTGTTTGTACACATTGAATATATTGGGTCCTTTTACGGTCAATATGTGTACTTGGTACGTTATCATTGTTGTAGGTAGAAATATTAATCTACATTTCTTGTTGTTTGCAGTTCAGGCTGATGTACACATTCGGATGCTACCGGTTTGTATCACTTCAAAACTTCTATTAACCACTGTTTCAATGTCCTTCAAATTTGAAAATGATATTGATTTCTCCACTTTTTAGAACCTTAATAGTGATCTATCCTGGGATCCAGAGGCCAGACGAGCACCAAGACTGCATAACATGTTTGAGGGCAACATCACCATCCCACTTATTGAAAATAGAGACCCAAAAGGCATAGTAATTATATTTTATTATTTAGCAGGTTTTTTTGTGCTAAGTGATTACTTTGTGAGTTTCTGTCATAAAGAAACCTCTTTACATAAAGGCCAGCTGTTCTTTATCGAGTAAACTCATTTGACAAAAAAATTAGTCACCTTCCGTATTTAAGGTGGTAGTAACTTCAGACTCCTGCAGATGGCGCTGCACGAGGATGATGGGGCTATAAAATCCTGCAGGGTGTGTGATGGGATTCATAGATTGAGAAGTGGTGGTACAGTGCAGTTCCAAGTGTGAGAAATGGGTCGCAAAGCAAATTTTATTGATTGGCTAAAAGGATTGATTGCATTTGGCCATAGTGGGAATGAAAAAGTAGCTGAATTTGCAGGTGTATGGAAGCGTACGGTCATACGGGTCTACCAGCAGTGCCAACAGTCCCAGTCTACAGGAAATTCTCCTCAGAATTGTGAAAGCATCCACCTGTGAAGGCATTCATCAAATCTGGCCCAACTGTGCAATTGTTTGATGCAAGAGTGACTGAACATTGATGTCCCCTATATGCAGAAACTTGTCCAGTCCATGCCAAATTGAACCGCAGCTGTTATTTGTGCTTGTGGAGGTATTACATGCCATTAGGTATGTTTCAGTCACAGGTGACTAATTTTTTTATCTGGTGATCTTATAAATATTTCATAATCAGTGGACTGCCAGAAGAATCTGGCGGCTAACAAGATGACAATACCCACTTTGTTCTAGTTGTCACCAACTAGTTACTTTTAGAATTTAGAATTTAGAATGATGGATTATTGATTTAGTGTTTTTTATGGCAGACATTGTGACAAAGCAGCTTTAATGAAATCTACATGGTTACTGCACAAAACAACAGTCTCAGCATCTAAATGTACATTTCTCATGGATCTGTTTTGCATATCGAATAGAAAAAACATACGCTAAAAAGTCTTTCCTGTCAGCTCTGAGCTTTATCCTATTTACAATCAGGTGGGTGTTTATCAGGGTGTCAGCTTAGCTGGAGGCACGATGATGAAAGTGATTGGAAGACTACAAAAAAGCTGATACATCAGATAGGACTGTATGTATCGCCCTGTTCTATGTCTCTCACGCTTCCTGTGGCCTCTGCACACGGTTCAATTATCAGCGTTAAATTAACTTCTAGAGAAACGTGTGAGCCTACTCTTCCCAAACAGGCCTCATACATCATCTGTAGGAGTCCCCTTAATGCCACAGGGGATTATTTAACGCTGGCAGTTTTACTGCATCACCATAACTTCTATTTTTTCATTCATATAACAAAATAACAAATAATAATAACAATAATAATAATTTACTTGTCAACTACATAAGTGAATTACACCCATATGGCCAGGTATGTTCTTTACGTATTGATTAGGATCCAGCACACAAACAAATTCTGCTGAGAGACTGTAAGTAAACCTATTCTAGCTCAGAGGAATCTGATATGAAATAATCAGGGTTTGCACAGGGCATGCACTGTGGTGAAACACAATTGTATCTCAGCCTATTCTCAAGAAAACTTGGTTTGTGTACTGGTGGGCGAAGAAACCATGTACTTGCGTTAAAGTAGAGGTACCCAAGGTAAAATTTATTCCTCTGGTAAAAGTAGAAGTTCCTCCCTTTAGACCTCCACTTAAGTAAAAGTACTGAAGTATTTACCTTCAAATGTACTTAAGTATGTAGAGTAAAAGTAGCATTATTTATTATGGCTCTAATGTCCTATTATCATTCCTGGAATAAGACTCTTAATCATCTCATTTTCGGTGAAGAGACTCTAGCGTTACTCTCGGTCCTCGATCTTTTAATAGAAGGTCATTAATTAGTCTGACACTGATGTCTATTCAAATGATCATAAGCACAAAACGCTGAAGGAGAACAATTTCCATTAGCTAGAACCAAGCCCTGTCCAACAGGTCAAAACAAGCTCAAAACACAGTGTATGCTGTAGCCTGACTGGTGGGCTCGCTTCACACTTCTTTCATTTGGACGTTACGTTTTTATGTACATATAAGACAAAAGGAACAACAAAATTTGCATTATGTTAAAAGATAATTGACTTTGAAATTTAGTGGAGTTAAAGTAAAAAGTCACCCACTTACCAATTACTTTTACATTGTTACTGTTCACCACTGGTCATTAACTGCAATGCTGCCCTTTTAATGCCTTCAACACTGGAATAGGTATGTAGCCACTCTAATAACCCATTTTTATAACCACATACAGAGTAACTCATAGTAGTTACTGGATAGCAAGTACAGTTTAAATGATTAGAAGAACTTACAACTGAAATTTGCTAAAAGGCAAAACATACTCTAGCAGAGTCTTGCTTGTTTAGTCCTCGTTCTCTTACTTATCTACATCTTCATTTGTGTTGAGAAGGGCAAGCGCAATCAAAAAGTCCTTTAGAAGTCAGAAATTCCACAGGCAATTATTGAAACGAGGTGATTCATTTTGGAATTATGTTCATATGTTCTTAGAAAAGAAGAACACTAGAATTTCTATTTTCCAAGGACATTTGAAAATAATCCTGAAATGAATCACCTCGTTTCAGTGCGTGTCTTTAGTCTGACTTGGTGCATCTCTGATGAATTAGAGTTGCCTGTTTATCTTGGAAGGATCTTAACAACACAATCATGTTTCGTGCATGGGTTCACCAATAATGCTTGCCAGTTGCAAGTTCACACTCATCTGTTGAAAAGAAAAAAAAATGTTTTCAGTTTAAAGGATTCTACCACTAAAAGCAAGCACCCCACTGGAGCGACATTGGTAGATGGGACAGTTTCTAAAACTTCAAAGTCAGTCAGTAATCATATTGATTGACATTTTCAGGTTCATTCGCTCTGGTTGAGCATAAACAAAAACAGGGACTAGAAATTTTGATTACTTTGAAGGGCCTGTTTTTTTCCCCTTGTACTCCCCTCATGACATTTGTGTGGTTTATGTACCACAACTTTTTTCCCCAACCTCTTTTTATCTCTTAGAATAAACCCTTTATTGCACAGAGGGTCTTTTACTTTCGGGTCTTTTAATGGGTCTTTTACTTTGAAAGCAACCGATTACATCACATGACCAGGAAGTCTGTTTGCACTCCCTTTTTTAATGGACGCTTGACACTGAGGACGTTATGATCTGAGGACTTCTAAAGTTGACTAATTGTTCAGTATTTAGGCAAAATTCCTTTAAGAAAAAAATAGACATACAATCTGGGGGTAAACATCTAATTTGTATTGTTCAAACAGTCACAGTCAACACAATCACAGCCTAGATATATATATTTTTTTATAAAAAAAATATTTAATGGTACTTTCCAAACCAATTATTTCCATTATTTAAGCAATTTTAAATAATAAAAACACACACATTAAAACATGTATATCATCTTTTAGTAATAATTCATGCAACTGAGCATTAGACAAGCAGAATTTATTACTGTGTATTTAAGACACAATTTAAAAATATTCCAGGCTGGAACACTCAGCTACTTAACATTAAAAATAACAGTGAATCTGCAGCGCTAAACTGCTGTAGGATGAGTAGACGGATATATGCAAATCTGTTGCTTTTCACGATTTTACATTTAAAATTGAATCAAAAGAATCAATTTTTCTTTGAATCAAAGAAACAACGAAATTCAGTTTTCCGTGATATGGGCTCCTTAAATGTTATCACTGCAGTCATATAATGATGAATGGTTTACATATAATTGGAGAAGGAGCTCTTCACATTGTTGTCTGGCAAAGAAGTGATGTAATATTGTAAATCATATTCAGCTGCTGGCATCCAATTTCGCTGGACACAGAGGACCCCAACCCAACCAACACATCAAAGACAAACAAGTATAGAAATTATAGTAACAACTGATAAACCAAAAAACATCAGCCAGTGTGACTAAGGGAAAACCTTCTAGAGATTTCCTACAGTGTAATACAGGCACAGCACTTCTACTGAACATTTGGGTTTGTTGCTGTTTGTTGCATGGACTAGGAAGTTCAGCCTCATCTTGCTGCGCTTGTAAACACTATAACACTGTCTTGTCTCATCAACAGTGATCTTCTGCCTAACCTGGATTTTACGTGTGTTTATCATGTGGCCTATAGGTTGGACTTCCAAAAACATGGATCCTCTTCCTCCAGGGTTGACCAAGCCTGAAGTGCAGAAGGAGATGTGGCCGGCTACGGTGCTGTATGCCATCATCAACGAGGTTCCTGTGCGGCGCTGGAAGGAGTTCTTGCGGCTTCTCTCGGTTTCTGATGATCAGATGGAGCGAGTGGAGCTGGAGGCCGGACCCTCGTACCTGGAGCGGCAGTACCAGATGCTGCGGCTGTGGTGCCAGAGAAGTGAGGTGGACTTGGAGAACATCTACTCTACACTACACTACATGGACCTGTCAGGCTGTGCCCAGGAACTGCAGAAGAAGCTGCAGCAGCTGCAGGAAGGTCAACACAATCACGGCCTAGATAGATAAACCTGCTGTCCTGACCACTCAATGCTTAAGTGTTCTCAAGAGTGTGCATGTGTAGGAAAAGACTCGACTCATAGGCATCAAGTAACTAAGGAATTCAAAGGATGGCACCCCAGATTAGTCAAGGGTAGAACTTGAAAAACTACAAACTGTACTGTAGGAGCAAGATTACTAAGTAACAGTAGTTTAGTACAGCTCATACTTTATTTTAAAGAAATCTTGAGTTATATCATGTGTCTTTTAAGGAATTTCTAAAATCGTGTCGTATCCGATTATAATCAGATTTTGATTGTAATCATGCATCTAATCGGTTGCATCATGGATTAAAGGAGCAATTTGTAAGATGACACACAATGTCGTGCTCATACTATAGGGGGCAACATATCACCAGAAAATACATAGTCCCTCCTTCTACCCCTTCAGTTCTTACCACTCTAGAAGAAATGTTGCAAGTTCAGCATCAAACTTCATTCCTTTATTCACCAAGAGCATTTCCAGCAGTGGAAAGCAGCACCAATGTTAACTCTTGATCTCCTTCTATAAATATAATTTCTTTTGTTTGCTGCTGAATGTGAATTATTACGGAGAACGTGTAGTCAGCCAAGAGCTTCAGCCACCATTGCACCATTTACTCGTCCTTTCATTGGTTTCCTTAAAATGAGGGAGCAGGACCTTCTAAAAGAGATTAGAAAACGCAGGCAGTGGTATGTCTTCATTATTTCACAACGTACAGATTTGACCCAACGCTACAGTGACTCACTATCTCCTCTCACTATCTCACAGGACTGGCCAGAGCTAGCTTGTTCGCATGCTAACTTCAGTAGATATCTCTGCACCATGATACATTAACGTCTTTGACGTACTGTCAAAATGATTATTTCTTCACATTATCTTGAAAGATTTATTTCATTTTTTTATATTTTAACTATTTTTTTTACACATTGCTCCTTTAAATGATGTAAGTATACGTAACAGTATGTAACTACGGTACATTATACTTAAAAGTATTATTAAGTATGGAGTAACATGCCATGAAATGTAAATGAGATGGCAAGTGTGAAGCTATGGAGGCACACACTATGGTTGTTGTCAGTCATCTATGATATTGCAGTGACTCGGGTGTTGCTATTTGCCCGCAAAACCATATGTTCCAGAAATGATTAAGGTTTAACAGAACTATGCATCTGCCGCCACAAATGGTGAGCCGTGGGTGAAGTACAGTATTTGACATTTCAAAAAGTCATGCCAGCACATTTTGTGCTTTTGCCACATGTCTTGTTCTGCTGTTTGTATTTTGTGTTTCTGTGTTGATACTACAGTACATGGTTCTGTGCTTTATTAGGTTTATTGCTCTGAACTGTTTGTGTATATGTACATGTCATATCTATAAATGAAGGTACTTAAGTCCACAATGTCGGACTCCCCAGTGATGCAAAAGTCCCCACACGAAGGACAGCTGTGGATACCGGGCAATGTGGTTACAGCTAGGAGCACAAAAGGAAATCCCCACCCCTCCTTCTGTGAAGATTAATATCATGTAAATGAACCTTTGCTCTTCGTAGGCACATTTCCCTCCAAGCTCACCACAAGAGCAGCACAGGACGTCAGTGAAGCACGTAAACCGAAGGGGAGCCGTTTTCCATCAGCTTCTTTGATCTGACGTTTGGCTTGGAGTTGTGTTCTAGGCCTCAGTGACTCACTTGACAACATTTCCCCTTCTCTCTTTGGTTCCACACGTATGAAGTGCTGCCATTTTTGATTACTTCAGCGTGTCGATACGCCCATTGGAAATGCATTTTCCCCCGTCCTATTTTCTTAAATTATATTTATTTAAATTGTATTGGTTTTGTTTGTTTGTTTGTTTGTTTTTGTTGTAGACTGGAAAATAAGGTCTTTAAATGTTCTCATTAAAAATAAAGTACTGAATTCTCTCTTCACTTGCTGGCTGTTTTGGTTGTTCAACCAAAATCCATCCTAAATTAATCGATTCCTCGACTCCAACGCGGCTGGTTATGGGATCGACCCTCCGTGTCTCTCGAATCTGTAAACAATGGTTAGAAACGGTAAAAGAAACGACAACAAAAACAACTGGTGTGTTTTTTTTGCTCAAAACGTTGTGGAAAAAGAGGATAAACCTGAAGAAGCCGTCTATTAATCAAAATTCCGTTCCACCTAAAATAACGCTGCAGTGTTATAACACTGCCGCCGGCCGCTGGCGATACGGTAGGTAACCGCGCAATCGTTTAAGATGGACCGGAAAAGAACTCGACGAAGCCTCGTGAAAATACGGAACAGCTTAGCATCTGTGTGGTTCTGCCTACAGAAATGATTCATATTCTGTAAATAGATAAACTGCGTGTTACAGTTTGTCTATGCCCACTCTACAAACTGGGTTCAGCATGTTAAGCATCACTGGCTCTTGTGCTGCTTTGGTTAAATTAAAGCGGAGTCAAGGAGTCGGAGTCGATTCCAGAAGCAGGAGTTGAGAGTCGGAGTCGACTCCGGAGTCGTGGATAGCTAGTTAGAGCGTTTCCATAGCAACTAGGGGACGCACGAGCGTGTGGATAGTTTGGGAGCGACTCGGAGCTAAGCTTGCTAACGGTCCAGTGTATTAAAAGATAACTAGTGTGAGTTTTAATGATGTTACTTGCTCTGTGTATTAGCTTTTAATACAGCAAACATACTAAACCGTTGTTCAAGTGTTCCGGTTTGCTTTCTTCTAGAGAACTTAGACATCCAGTGAACAGGTGAGCGTCATCTTCAGCTAAGATGGCTAATCGGCTATGCTAGCTTTCATCCGTAGATTTGTAGACAGTCATCATTGTGGATATCAGTCTCTTGCTCGTTATTTTCTCTGCCTGTAACCTACAGAGGTTCTATCGGGTTTCAGCCATGGGAACGGCATATTGTGTTTCTGTTTGTGTCTCCTTAAGAGCACAGCCAGGTCAGCGTGTAACCTAACCACATTTTACAAATGACTGTCAGTGAAGAATGAGTTCCCCCCTGTGTTTTTTCAGCTCACGCCGCCCGGGAGAGTGACAGACTTGTTGCTTTTTAAGGCTGTTTTGTTTTAGCACAGCAGAATACCACGAGGAATAAGTGAGTAAGTCAACACCTTCTGTAACTTTAACCCAATGTCGTCAGAGATACTGTTTGTCTATGACTTCTGCTTATTTCTTACTTAACTGCTGCTCTGTTTCTAGAGGAGGGAGAACAGGGGACACATTCATTCAGGCCATGGTAAAGTCTTTTTAGGCTTCAGGTTTAACCTATAGGAGCACCCGGTGGCGTATGTGTCACAAAAGACTTTAAAAGTCTGAATATGTCCCTTATGCTTTATCCTTCACTGGAGTCCCTAAGTGACCTACACTGAACATCCAGGATGCAGTCCCATGACCAGTTGTGAACATGTAACCTCATTTACAGGAGGGAGGTGTGATTGATTAGTGGATGAGACCAAACTATCTCATTTTAAAGCTTGTGTTTTGTATCTATAAGGTCTGTTATAAACGCATATAACAGTTCAGATTTTTAATAACATGTTATATATTAGATAGAACCCATATCTAGAACAAAATGATGAAATACAAGTTATAAAATGGTTGTCGTTGGTCTTTTGCCCTTAAAATAGTTACAGAAGACGCCGTGTGACCAGTTGGTCACAGTAAGACTGATCTTTTATGATCTTAGAAGTGATCCCTCATTGTCCTGTAAGGGAAATGGGTCTGGGCTCTTATGGGTTAATTTAAGATGAGGTCAGGTCAACAAGCATGTAATGGATAGATAGCTAGATAGATGTGTTTTATTGATCCCCATTTTGGGTCATTTTGGAGGCAACGAAGCACAGCACATAATAAATACACACATTCCACATACTGTACAGTGTTACAGCTGTGCTAGAAAGTTTATGAAACCTGTGTTCAAAATATGATCAGATCCTTATCCAAGGATTGTCCAGTGATAAACAAGCTTGATTCAACCTATCAGCTCATTAACAAGCCCTTTCAGAGCTGCAGGGAATGCCCTAAAATTTGCGGGGCAAGGTACCTCCAGGCCCAGGGTCAAGAGACACTGACTTAGGGAACCTAAGTGCACCATATTTAAGTTGCACTGATTCCATACACCCAGGCTTTTTTATTGTTTTTTAAAAGGGGACCTATTGTGCTATTCTGTTTTTTCCTGCAAAGCTTTTGTACATGTAAACGGTCTGCACCTTTATAACACCCAAAGCTCATGTCAGAGGGAAAAATTTTCTCCCAAAGAAACCACTTTTCTCAGCTTCCTGAAACATCTTGTTAGAATTCCAGATTAATTTTTTGGTACAATGTGATGTCATCTCACAACACAGTCCTTATTGCCTAAATGCAGAGAAGTAACAAAATAAAAACTTGCCACTCTGGAACGTCCTGCTCCAGTCTTCTACCTGACATTCAGGATCATCAGAGCCAAACCCATTGTAAGAACAGCCACGGCGGTGCTGAGGCGGAGCTTGTAGCACAATGCTGTACTGGCAGATGACCAGTCAGAACAGCGTGGCACGGAAGCTCTAACGGAGCGTTTCAGGAAAACTGAAGCATATCATTTCTAGCAGAGAATGGTAACTACACTCATCATCAAAAATATAGTTGCACCCAGAAGAAAGTGTCGGATTCCAAGGCTATTCAGAAGGAAGATATTCTACTGAGTTAAACATAAAGTGTCTCTTAGTATGGCATTGAGCGCAACATGCCAGCTGTCTTAGCATGGAGTTGTCGAGTTTCCTTATAGTGTCCTGCGATAATCCATCCCATGCAGTTTGAATATTCTCACACAGTTCCTGCAGATTTTGTGGTAGGGGTGGAGGTGGAGTGACACCTGGCCTTGTGGACATCTGACGTGTGACAACAAACCGTTCATCTTGGCGCTAGGGTGGCCACACGCCTGGTTTTAGGCCGGACCATCCGTTTTTTCAACTCCCAGTCCTCTGTCCGGTACAATACCTGGACGGACGCCTATTAGTCTTCTTTTCGGGATAAACTATTTAAAATGTTCACTCGCGAACAATATCACGTGTGCGATTGGCTCACATCCGTGTCAAAAGACATGCCTTGCATTTCATAGGTTTAACAAGGTCAGGTGTGATCGCTCGCCTACTTGCTAACCACCCTCTAAATGCTAGTCAGTTTGTTGCCTCCACACACATATACCTTGATTGTCTCCACTAAGACAAAAGTGGGACTCGTCACTGAAAACGACCCGCTGCCATTCTGAGTCACTCCATGACAGTCTGGTGCAACACCATTGCAGTCTTTGGGGACGCTGATGTGGTATTAAGGGCAGTCGGCGGAACGGTCTGTGTGTATGTAGTCAGCGTCTGCCAATGGTGCTAGAAGTAACAGGATGACTCATTCCTGTCTGTTGATTCCTTCTGGGTGCAATGTTTTTTTTCGATGATGAGCGTATATTATTGTTCTTGTTTATTTATTTTATTGGCATCTCTTTTGCTAAATATCACATTTTAGGTCAGAATTATATAGAAATTCAGATAATTTAAAAGGGTTAAAAACATTCTAGCAACACTGTATACATAGACACAGTGTAAAACGTGCAGAGAACAACATTAAGTGAGATGTTAACATTCTGTGGTGTGTGGAACTCCAAAACACAACATATGCAAAAAAAAAAAGAAACAATAATGCAAATTTGTTCTACAATCCTTAATGGTAAATGGAGTGGTCTGTATGCAATTCAGCCTTCATTTAAACGTGTATTATTTTGACAGAGGCGATGCCATGTGAATATTACAACAACATAAAGAGCACTGCAGAAAAAAGCAATGGATGCCCCCCAGCAGGGATTAGGAGCAGTGGAGCTGTGCAGACAGGGAGACAAAGCTTTCCTGAATGGAGATGCCAGGAGAGCAGCAGCTCTGTATACTCAAGCATTTGGTAGTCATGCAGGATCCACTATGGCCCATATGCGCAGCTTGGATAGATCCTGTTTGGACAAGGTGATTTCTACTCTGGAGGTCTGGCTTGATGGACACGGGGTGGCTCAGAACTCAATGGAGGGCCTCAACAAAGGGCTTGCTGCAGTGTTCCTGTCGACCTTGTGCCCCAATAATGTTTCTGCCTCCCTTTTTAAAATGGAGTCTGTTTTGCTAGGGACCAGCCAGGGCTCAGATGAGATCTTTGCTCGATGTTCAGCTCTTCTGGAGGGAAAAAGAACGCATCGTCCGGAGGGTCCTACGCGTTTAATTTTGGAATTGACTCGAGCTCTTGCCTGCTTGCTTTCAGATCCATCTAACCCCAAAGGTCCTCGACTTTATTTGCAAGCTTTCCTTGGAAATAGATCAGAGACAGTACGACTGGTCAAGGGTCGGCAAGTGGAGCATGTGCCTCGCATAGTCAAAGCTTTCTTTGAGCAGATGTGCCACAAGTTCCCCATTCTTCATGCTGGATTCAAATCGGAGAGCACTATGAACTGCAAACAAAAGCCTGATGAATTTTCTCCTTTGGATTCGGTTGAGTTTCTGGTTGCTATTTCACCTGAAAACATTCTGGTGAGAGAGCTTCAAGCAGCTGTCTTGTTTTCTCTTAATAAATTTGAGGAAAGTGCTGAGACTTTGTCTCTGGCTTTGCAGTTGGCAGAATCGCGTGATACAAAGGCTAATCTGGACCTGGCTGCACAGGGAATGGCACCAGAGAAGAAGGCTAGTTTATTAGTGGGCAGAGCGGCTGCCTATTTTTCCATAGGAGGACGGTCAAAGGAAGCTTGTTCAGACCTTGGTGAAGGGTTTGCTGTTCACCCAGCAACAGCCAGATTGCAGTTCCAGAGACTTTTCTCTGAAAGTGGTGCAGAAGCGGCAGCTCGTGTCCAGCTGCGGCAGCAGGCCGAAAGAGGTCTGTCTGGCTTTAGGGAATCGGTTCTGATCAGGCCTGACTTGCGTTCATTTGAGGGATTGGAGTTACTGGACCCCGTCATTGCGCAGCTGCAAGCTCTGTGCCATTTAGAGCCTGATGGAGGAGGCAGGGAGCTGCGGGTACGGCTGGCAGACTGCCTGCTCCTTCGTGGTGAGTTTAGACAGGCCCTGTCCATCAGCAGCCAGCTAGCTGCCACTGCCCCGACCCAGCAGAGCTACCAAAACACAGTGCAGGTGCTGCGAGGATTTGCCCGTCTGCTCTGTGAGGACCACAAAGGAGCTCTGGAAGATTTCCAGGCTGTAATTGAGCACAATGCTCCTCATCCTCCAAGTTGTGTCCGTGCACTCTGTGGCAGGGGGCTGTTGCGGATGATGGCCGGCTCACACTACCTGACCGCTCTGGACTATGTCACAGCAAGCAGGCTCCAGCATCAGGACACTGCGCTGACTGTGAGGTGTCTGGTGCCCTGGAACTACCGAGGGCTCCTGTGCACCGTGCTGCTGGAGCAGGGAAGGGCTATGCTGGAAGACGCTGGAGAGCAGAGTAGCAGTTCAGGTGCCAGTACAGTCCTGGATCATCAACTGAGCATTCAGCAGCCATCTGCACAGACAAAAGAGAGTAACGGCATCAACAAGGAAGGGTACTGTATCACTGCTAGAGGTGGAAATCACCAAATGCAAATACAATATTTCCACGATACATGAGTCACAATACAAAATTATTGCAATAAACATTTAAACAATTAAACATTTTATGATGCACTTGCATTGAATGTTGTAATGATATATATATATATACTGCAATATATTGCAATTTATTACCTATTTTGTGTAACAGTACATACTTTTAATATGAATATATTCAAATCTAAACAAAGCTGAATGACTGTTTGTACATTTAGATTGATTTACATAGACAGAATAAGGAAAGCAATTTGGTTACGCGTATTTTGATACCTGTTTGACATCATTCTATGTTGTTTTCATTCAGAGTGTCAGAATGACCTAGTTACCTTACTAGGGGGTCTCCAATACCTGCTGTTGCTCTGGCATATGCTTAGTTTTATGGCAATGTGCAGGCTCCACTAGACAAAAGGAGGTATCGTTTATGCCAGTTTTACCAATCCACTGACAATCCGGAGCCCTTTCACACTTACGCACCAGTTTTTCCTGTTTGTCTCGCAAACTGTTAATAATAGCCCTACTTTTGACGAGTGCAACAGTCATAATGATCAGCATGTGGTTAATATGTGTGCAATATGTACTTGAAAGCAGGTGCATTCTGAGGATTATTAGAAAAAACGAAGTGTGAAATCCCTGGTAAACAAGACAGACAGACTTCTAATGAAGCTCTATGTATTTTCTCAATGCATTTGTCCATCAATAAGCACCTCAACAGTCATAATGAGAACTAATCTGACAAACAAAGTGTACCTGTATTATCAGTGGAACAAGTGCAACGTGAGTTCAAATTGGAAAGTATAAACAAGGAAAAGTGTGCTCAAGTGTGCTCAATTTTAGCTCATATCACAAGTGTAGCTTACATTACAATGACAGAATTTAGAAGTCCTGCTATTTTTAACCTCTTAATCTCCAGGATTCTTATTGAGCTATGAATCTTAAGGCTCAGTAATTAGCTACAAATTATTGAGTTGCTGTTATGGAATTATGTTATGTAGTCAAGTTAAAACCACATTCAGTACTTTTTTTTACAGTTTAAGATTTAAATGATATAAAATTGTGGCATATGCTTTTGCTCTTTGTGTAAAAAAAAAAACATGTTTCTTTATGATTCAGAGTGGCTATAGGTGTGCATGCTCTCGCCGTTCTCCTCATGGAGTTGCAGCCAGGTGCAGATGCGCCCCAGATCCTGGCAGCAGATGCTTTGTACCAGCTGGACCGGATTGAGGAGGCATACCGTCTTCTCCTGTGCATGGAGCACTCATCCTTACGCTCACCCATCCTTGTCCGGCTGGCCCTACTACAGCTGCATCGTGGTTTCCTGTACGATGCCAACCAGGTACCTTCTAGATCCCTCCTGGATCCCTCCACTGCCTTCGAATAATTCAGCATGTAATTGTCTCTGTGATCTCTTTGTGTGGTGTGGTTTCCAGCTGCTGAAGAAGCTTATCCATTGTGGGGACACTAGCTGCCTACGCCCTCTGCTATCTGTGGCAGCTCCAAATGACAAGGCACTCCTGGAGAAACACTGTCACAGCGCAGCCAAACGCATTCTGGACAGCCAACAGGAAGAAAGTGCCATCAGAGAGGCTGTGGCCTATCTGTCAATTGCCATTATGGCTTCAGGTATATATGAAAAGGCTGAATTCTATACAAAAACAAGTCTCTAGGATGCTTTGTGACTCAAAGAGTAAATAACCATGGTAGTTACCATGAACTAGGGATCTGTTTTTTGTCAGATGTGACCAATGGTGTCAGTGGAAGAAATTATTTGTTACTCTGACTGGGAAAGGCTGCTTTGTGGTGTACAGAGGAAGTGAGTCTACTGATAGTAAATCTGTGTGACGTACAGTACTTCCTGTAATATTGTTACTCTAGAAAACCGGTTTGCAGTGAAATTCAGGCAGGTGTATTTGTTTTATTTCATGTATGTTGTACATCATTTGCAAAATTTCTTGTAATTAACTTGATGCTGAGGTTGTTTTTATTTTTCAAGGCAGTTTTAAGAGCATTTTCCAGATGCTTTAAAAACTGCCTTAGTAAAGCCTCTATTAAAAAGGAGTAGCACAGATCCTTCTGTACTGAATAATTTAAGACCAATTTCAAACCTTCCATTCTTAAGTAAGGTCTTAGAAAATGTTGTTTTCAAACAATTAAATGTTTATGTAATAAGTTATATGAAAAGCTGTAATCACGTTTTCCTTCTAACCATAGTACTGAGACAGCTTTGGTTTATGTTGTCAATGACCTCAGGCTCAACGCTGATGTACAGAATCCTTCTATTCTGGTCTTATTAGATCTTGTTGCAGCTTTTGATACTGTTAATCACAAGATTCTAATCCACCATATTGAATATTAGGTCGGCCTGTCAGGCATAGATTTAGAAGGGTTTAAATTTAACAGTTTAACAAACAGACTGTTCCTGGTTTTACTGGGAAATCATTGGAAAAAGATATTTCTTCTGGAGTACCACATGGGTCGGTTTTAGGGCCTTTTCTTTTTGTATGTTACCTCTAATAATGTGATGTCATTTGGAAACATGCTATACATTTTCATAACTATGCTGATGATGCACAATTATACATTTCCATTCCTTCTGATAGTCTACACTCGGTAGACAGACTTACAAGCTGCGTGACAGATATTTTTCAGTGGATGTCACAAAATTTTCTACTACTAATCAAGAAAAAAAATGAAATACTGATTCTTGGTACTAAAAAATGCTTTATGACAAACTCTTTCACTACGAATACTAAACCTGAAGTACGAAACCAGACTGTGACCTGAACTCTGTTTTATCCCGAATGTAAAAGCAGTCACTAAAGTAGCTTTTTATCGTTTGAGAAATATCACAAGTTCTTTTCTATCTCAGAGTGACGCAGAGAAACTTGTTACTGTGTTTGTTACCAGCAGAATTGATTACTGTAAAGCTGTTCTTACTGAGGTTCTGAAGAAGACGATCCATCCCAGCACATGATCTTAGATGTGGAAATGCTGGCCATCTACAAACGCTTATAATGCTTCTAAGTTGGTGGAACTTAATTCCAACTTCTATTAGACAGTCGAGCTCAGTTCTCAAATTTAAGAAACATTTAAAAACATGTTTTTTTAACACAGCATTTAATTAATCTTGGTACCTATACATTTGATCTCTGTGTTTGGCTTATTAAACTCAGTTTCTTCTATTACTGATGACAACTGTCTTGAAAGCACTTTGAGCTGCCACCAGCATGAATAAGTTATCTTTAAATAAAGATTATTATTATTATTATTATTATTATTATTTACACCTTTCATTTAGGTGGTGAAGCAGTTGACTCTTTGTTGGAGAGAGCAAGATGCTATGCTCTACTGGGCCAAAGGAAGACTGCCATTTTTGATTTTACTGCTATCCTTAAGGAGGACCCATACCACATGCAAGCCTTGTGTGGGAGAGGATTTACATATCTTATGGTAAACCAACAGAAGGTATGATAACACAGCAATGGAACTAAGGTTTATAAGATCGGTATCTGATTTATGTTTCGAGTGTCAGTTTACCAAGCTCACTAATAACACTTTGTATAGACTATGCTGCCCCCTGTAGTTGTCAGTGTGAATTACACAGTTGATCCACATTAACTGAGTACTCTTTATTTCTATTGTTCCCAGGAGTCCACACAGGACATACTGGCAGCTCTTCAGGTTGATGCAGAAAAGGTCACTCGCAGTATCCTGTCCCTGAAAGACAAGGCCCGGAAGCTTATTTGTGAATGGCTTCATCAGCACTGCCGTGCCATTCTCTCCACAGTTCTGTCGACTAAGCCTGTTTCTTGTCGAGAGGATTGTCTTCGAGAAGCCTTTCTGACCAGTGGAGCACTTATGAAAACTGACTGTAGGGATCCACGGTGGCACCTCCTCTATGTAGACACACTGCTTGCTCGAGGTGAAGTTTCTGTGTTACGTCAACACTCTTTTCTCCACTGCCACAAACGTTATCATGGTTGTAGATGAGACAAAGCCTCTAACTCTATAAATGTCTCAGGGGAGGTGAAGGCAGCAGGTGTGCATCTCCGGCAGGTCTTTGGGCAGGAGCCTCGTGATGCAGAAGCCCAGGCCAGGTGGGGAGTGGTGGAGAGCTGGCAGCAAAACTACAGATTGGCAGCCAAATGTTTGAGTGTTGTGTCTGAGAAAGAGCCATCAGTGCTCGACTTCCTCCTGACTCTCATTCAAACCCAGCAACTAAGACGCCTAGCACAGGTAAGATAATACAACCAAACAGCATTTTCATCAGTGGTCTATTTCTGACTACAGGTTCTGTGGTAATGTAATTGAGATTTACATTTACATTTACGGCATTTAGCAGACGCTCTTATCCAGAGCGACTTACAACCGTGCTTAGTGTTCCATTGGAATTAATTAATTTGGCAGTGGCAGCACTGTGTGGTTTGATTGTTTTAGTGTGATTCAGAATCATTTGGCTATAGCTCCTATTCATAGCAGTGGAATATACATTTTGAAATCAGTAAAGAGCTTTAGCTTGAGCATTTTATTGTGGCCAGAAAAATTGCGTATACTTTACTTTCAGATAAGTAAGCAATAATAATCAATAATACAATTCTGAAATCACTGTAGTTGACTCACCACCTACAGATGAGCAGTGTGTATTTTGAGTAATTACAGATAATTAAGTATTAGTATTAGTAGTTAACAACAAATTAAGCAACAAGCCAGGAGAGGCTTTGTTAGTGTTCTTTGGCACAATGTGAAGCAAAGTGCCTAAAGCATCCTTGCCATAGTAAAAAGCACTGGCTTAAATGGTTACACTTCTACGCAACATTTATTGCATTTATATTTATTAAACTTTTAACTTTGCTTTCATATAACAATGACATAGTTCTAGTTATTGTTATAGTTATTGTAATGCTTATAGTTTGTCTTGAGCGTGTTATTGTGATTTCAGTACTTTGCTTACCTTTTTTTTTTTTTTTACACCCTTAACTGCTATGGTGACCCTTCAGATGTGTCCAGATGAAATATTCTCCTTTTTGTCCCTTCCAGGCAGCATCTCTGGAGGCCAGCAGTGTCTCCGAGAGTGGACAGTGGGAGCGTGCCCTATCTTTGCTAACGGTCGCCGTGCAAGCAGTGGGGGGGACAAAGCTCCAGCACCTGCGGCAGCGTGCAGCATGCCTGGCTCACCTTGGCCTCCATGAGCGGGCAGTGTCAGACCTGGACCAGGTCATCCGCTCGCACAGTCCAGACAGCAGGGAAGAACCTGCAGTATGGGCAGAAGACTTGTGCCGTCGTGGCCGCAGTCTGCTCCTCTGCTCCCAGGATGAACTCGCTCTGCATGACTTCTCTCAGGCTCTGGAGCTTCACCTAGAACAGGCGCTGCTGTGTGTGGACGCTGGCCCAGGCAGGCCCCGCCTGTCCGAAGTCTTCTTGCGCTTTGCCTTGCAGCATTATGGAGAACAACAGCTGGACAAGGCCTGGTACCTGACAGAGAGCGGCCTGAAGGTGGACAGCAACCACGCAGAGCTGCGGAGACTTCGGGCCAGAGTAAAGCGAGAGGTCTCTGGTCCATGTATTGTACACTAAAAAGCAGTATTGAGATTCCAGAGGGTCTGGAATCAACAGACTGAAATGAACAAACTACTGTACTGATTTGATAGTCATATCACTCCGTAGGTGTTTACTTTGTTCACACTTTCCTCTTCTTTGGCCTCTGATTTATCATGGTAAGAATGATTAGATGGTACTGTATGGGAATACGAATAAATAGTACTATCACGTTATAGCAAAGTCTGGTGGGACACATCCTTATTAATGCTCACAAACTGGAACAGTAAGTTTTAGTTAGAATTTAGTATTCAGTGCGTCGAGAGCAGACAGTGTTTCAGATCCTGTTTCATATTCGGTTTCTAATTTTAACTCATTTTAATAAAATGATTCATGAAACGTTTAATGTCTATTTCTCACAGTAGCTGAGATTAGAGACCTTGGCTTGCAAAGATAATCCACAGGTCTAAGTAACATTAGAAGCTAAAATTCTCAAACAGGCTATTAATAAAAGAACTATAAGTGAAGTAAGCCTACTGTGATGATTTGTGTAACAAACCTAATTCAGTACTCATATGAGCCTGGGTTACAGGATAAAAGAACGGAGCTGGTTTATTTACAGTAGACAAATTGCACCCAAAGCACAGAGCTAATTTAATTGCTTAGATGTAAACCTTCCCCGTTTTGGCCAGGGTGTAAGTGACTGCTGTTTTGCACTGCAGATTGCATGCTCTCTGCTCCTAGCACTAGTTTTACTTCATTGTTCAGCACTTGCATATTTCTTGGAATTTGTTCCCATTGAAGTTACAGAATTTACTTAATCCTGTTTAATCAGCCTAATCTGACACTGGACTGGTATTTTGTTGAAGTGCACACACATTGCAATGTCCTGAAATGCATCACAGAGTGGTCAGCAGTTAAAAACAGCCATACCAATACAGGCTTACAATCTCCTGACAGTGTCACTAAAGAGCGTTGTGTGGCTTTCTGTTTGCTTTGAATGGCATCAGCATCAGCAGTCACTCCCACGGGTTTGGCCACGTGCCAAGGACAAAGTTAAGCTCTCAACATCACTCTTAATGAGGAGGAAAAGTGGAGGCGGCAGGCCACAAGGCAGCATGAACGACAGTAAGCAAAGAAAAGAGCGATGGACTGTGGCAGCAATTGCTCTCTCCGTGCTGCTTTTGGCAGTCAGCTGTGCGCTAGCAGGACTCAGTGCCCTGTACGTGGTCACTGTGAAAGGTGAGTGCATTTCACACAGGGAGCAGCTGCTAAGCTAACAAGATTACCACACTTTTTAGAAGCTAGAAATGTACCAGGACACACCCTCATTAACAAAGTTATATATGTATATATGTAGCATTTCGCTTTTTCTCAGTAGATGTTGAACACTGCATGTCTTTTGTTGAGTCTTGTCCCCTCAAAACTGTTTTCATTATTGTTTTATTTCTTTATAAGGTCAGTTTGGTAGTGCAAGAGTACTAAGGAGCCTAGAGTCATCAGAGGGTAAGTCTTCAGGCCCAAAGGGCAAAAATCACACTTATATTTAGCCTATTGATTCTGTACTTTGATCCGTCTGCACCACACAGTTTGGTGTTCTGCTGATTCAGAGAATAAAGGAAAACTGCAGTATAGGTGGCCTTTAGGACTTGACCTGGGAAAATTGCTTATTTATTATGTATTAATTAATTTATTTGTTTATTTACTTATGTATTACTTACTTATTATGACTTATTATTACTTTTTACAGTGGCATGCTAAAGTTTTTCCAGCCCTGGTCAAACTTTCCGGTATTGTGCATAGTTAAAGGGGATCTATTATGCTTTCCAGTTTTTTTCTATTTAGGGTGTTGTGGAGCTTTTTCTGCATGTAAAGTTATAAAGTACAGGCTAGAGCGAGAAACTCTCTCCCACAGAAGCCACATTTCTTACCTGCCTAAAAGGCTTGTTGCAATTCCAGCAATTCCCTTTGCTCTGTTACAAGGTGACATCATCTTGTAACACAATCCTTATTACCCACCTACCAGTGAGCTTGGCATGCCCTCACACAAGGCTACTGCTTTCACCCACTCTGGCGGTTTACCAGTCAGGACAGAGTGGGTGAGCTGACCAATCAGAGCAACCGTGAGGTTGTTTAATGTCATGTTGTGAGGAAGGGCTTAAAGACACAGTACCAGAGTGTATAGACACAGGGTGATACTTGCCAAAGTATTGTGTGTTGCCTAAATTTTTGCTTCAGGGCTTTTGTTATTTTGAATGTGTAAAAGATATAAAAAAGTACTCTGTAACTTTATACCTTTTGGAAATCAGGTAATCTATTGTTTGCATAGCTATTTACAGTAACAAACATTTTGACCAAACTTTTGCATGCCACTGTAGCAGTTTCCAGCTTTGGACCCTGCCACTGACCAGCCTCTGGAAAATATGCCAGTTTGTCTTAGGTTCAATATAAGTATTCAATTGCCTATAATCTGGAAGTGGACAGTTTTAATTTATTTCATGTTGACGAGCCTTTCATTAGATTTTCATCATCTGTAATCTGCTGTTTTATCATCCATGCTGCTAGCTGAGGCTACAAAAGCAGGGCTGACGCAGCTGAATTCCAGTAGCACATAGCCACCAGCCAACAGGCCTCCCTCCCCCTGGACCAATGTACACAATAACAACTCTACAGCAGCACATTACGTTCTGGCATTATTCCATTCAGTATGAACGGACAAATTCAAAATATGTCAAACTCTAATACTAAAATGCAGGAAACATTATGAGCTGTTAATGCTTTACATTTGTAATCCCTAACGGAGAAAATACATGAGAAAATGTCCATGTATTTTTTTTTTTGCAAAGATCTAGAACAAATTCCTTTGTGCACACAGGATGTCAGAGCTACAGAAATGTTTGTACCTCTTCTGCTTGTGTTACTTCAGGTAAGTAAGTGCAAGTTTCACTGCACATGCTGATTCCACATGATCACCTCATCATTTCTATCAGCATTCCATCTAATCCTGTTAGGCGGAATCCAGAGATCAGATCTAAATTTATAGGCAGCAGTTTCCTTATCATATTACCCAGCATGCATTACAGAAATTCATTATACAACCACTGGGAATCCCTGCGGTGTCCACCTATCCTGCGTGATTGGGCTAATAAATACAACCAAGCCATAAGTAGTGTAACTCTAACCTCTGTCAAACCTCAGTCATAAAGAAAATAGTTGTTCTGTCTGCATTAAATGGACAGCAGATACACGTTTTTTATCCCTTGGGTCAGAGGAAAGAAGCCAAACTAAGGTAAGGTATCTAGATAACCTACTTCCTTACTAACTTCAGCTTTGGGTTTGTTGGTCTCCTTTTCTGGTGAGTCATTTCTGTGAGTAATCCATTCTCTTCATTGTAGTGATGACAGTGTAGTTATACAGTTGCAATTAAATATTTGACTTCCTAGCTGAGATCTTAGCTAAACACATTTTCAAACAGCCTGCTCCCCAAAATACACCCTAAAGTTCCATACCATCATCATCATCATCATCATCATTTCCTAGTCTGTATATTAGAAAACTTTGTGGCACAAATAAACTGGTAGGTTAAAAGTAAACATGTTGCTACCTAATATAGGAAAAGTTCAATTTCATAATGAATAATAATTAAACAATGTGATGAGCTTACTCTGCGTTTTTGATACAGACCGATACATTTCATGTTTTCTCTTTCTTTCTCTTTCAGCTGCACGACTTCTTCAGAACATGGACCGAAGCGTGGAGCCCTGTCAGAACTTTTACAGATATGCTTGTGGTGGCTGGTTGGACCGTCACGTGATCCCAGAGACCAGCTCTCGCTACAGCGTATTTGACATCCTCAGAGATAAACTGGAAACCATACTCAAAGGTGAGAGCTGCAATCATATGTTCTAGTCATCTGCTGTCAGGGTGATCAACCTGCAGAAAGTGCATAAAAAGGAAATTATATGTTCAAATAAATATATATAAATATAAATATATATAAAACACAAAAATTGAGGTACCAGTGGAATGAAACAACTCCACAGCCTCAGGATACAACATCTAAGATAGAGACCACACAGTAACCAAGATATTGTATATATACACATACAGCAAAACAGTACAGTACACTACTAAATTACAATACAGTCAGTACACAGTAGTGTAGAACTAGGCGCATTAAATTAAGATTATCACATGATATAAGAGTGTCTCAACAAAGCATATGTAACTGTAAACGTTATAAGGAAAAATTATTTATTTAATAGACTATATTGTTCTTATATAGGGGTTTTGGAAGAAGAGAATGAGCTGGATCGTGAGGCTTTCCGAAAGGCAAAAATTCTGTATGCGTCTTGCATGAATGAGAGTGAGTGGAAATCACATTAATAATAATAAATAATAATAAAAAATGATTATTATTGATTTTGTAGTGTGCGTGCGCTGCTGCTCTGTAGTCTCTTTTGTGGCATACTGTGTTCAGGTTTAATAGAGGAACGAGGTGCTCGGCCATTGCTGGACCTTATTGATTACATTGGGGGCTGGCCTGTAGCCTCTGATGACTGGAATACTACTGCAGGTAACTTCATCCACGATCTTCATTTGTTTACTTTATTACATGCTATAGGGGTTTATGAACAGTGTAGTCATCATCATTATGTGTAGACATAATAAATAAAATCTTTTCATATGCATGAATTAATTGCATTAATCTGTTTTGTGATTATAAACAGTTGAGATATGTACGTATGTTCTCTGAATTTTTTTTTGCATATGAAAAGACTGTGAATGGAGCCTGGAGGACACATTGGCTATGTTCAACTCCCATTTCCACAAGAGAGTGCTGTTTGACCTGTTTGTGTGGGCCGATGATCTGGACTCAAACCAGCACGTCCTCTATGTATGACAGAATGAAGTGATTCTCTCACTCCAAGTAATTCTCTGTAATTAGCTGTAATTACTTTACAGAGATAAACCAGTGTCATATGCTTTTGACAGATTGATCAGCCAGAGCAAGGGTTACCAACTCGAGATTACTATTTCAGTGAAGAAGGGGAATATAAAACGGTAACAGACTGACCTCTCAGCAATCAGTATTCATTTGTCTTACCACATGGTGCAATGTATATGTGGGTTGTGTATATTAGTGCATCTTGCATATATTGTATATATGTCTAACAGGTGCGTGAGGCATACCTTCAGTTCATGATATCAGTCATGCAGATGACTCGTGAGGCCAGAAACTTGACAAGTGATGCGGCCAGAGTTCGAGAGGATGCAATGCAAGTGATGCAGCTGGAGACAGACATTGCAAATGTAATAGACAAATACAGTCATATTCAAATAGCTGAACTATGTAAAGAGGAATTCCACCTATTTTTCCAAAATGTCTGTATAGTTAAATGATTACGATAGAAACAAACTTATGGTTTGATGTGAAAAGGTCCATTCTAGAGGAACTTACCAAGTCACAGTTGTTCACAGCGTTGGAAATGAGGACCCACTGGTTGTAGGAACCAGATGTTCAAAAGCATTTAATTCCTCTAAAAGCTCCTTCACAGGAAGCTACTAAATGAAAAGGTACATTGCGTGTTGCTTGAAACATTGTTTTAGGATTGTTCTGAGCTGAGATAGTGTTTTGGCCTCAGATGTATTTTTACAAACCATTTAAGGAGGAGATCTACATGAAGGGGGGTTGTAAGACAAAATAGTCCCCAGGGAAAGCATATTTTTTACTTATTATTATTATTTTTTTTATTCTAACAGTAGATAGGTTTCTCTATGATGATCCATTTTCACATCAGCCCGCAACAGCTTTCCAGTTTAAAGCTGTATTGTATTTTAGACAGTTTTAATCAGCTCCTCTTTTGTAAACGGAATTGTACTGAACATGTCTGCATGGATGCAGCTGCCCTTGTTTTTCTCAGGCGACCAGCCCAGCTCAGGAGAGACAGGATGTTACTCTTCTCTATAACAAGATGACACTGCGTGATTTACACAGCACATTCACTCTAAATGTAAGTTCTCTGATGCTTCTTTTCCTTTGTTTCCAGAAGGATACACAAATCAGCTGTTTATTTTGCTCTGCAGGGTTTCAACTGGACACGTTTTGTGCTTGGTGTCCTGTCAGAAGTGTTTATAACAGTTCAGCCTGACGAGGAGGTTGTGGTGTACTGCACGCCATACTTGCAGAGGCTTGGTGGGGTGCTTGCCAGATACAACAACAGGTGACACCACTGACAACATCTGTTAAGTATTGTAATGACTTGTATGTAGCTTCATATCTACATGAGCTCCTAATCTGTTTCCGGACTTTGCACACATGCCTTATGCTGTACTGTGTTACTTGTGCATCATCTTCTCATTCACTATATGTCCAAAAATTTGAAGACATTTGCTCATCCAACTTTTCCTCTGAAATCAAGGATATTAATTGGGGGTTTACACCCCCTGAATTCATGCCTTAGAAGATACAGGGGTTGGACAATGAAACTGAAACACCTGTCATTTTAGTGTGGTAGGTTTCATGGCTAAATTGGACCAGCCTGGTGGCCAATCTTCATTAATTGCACATTGCACCAGTAAGAGCAGAGTGTGAAGGTTCAATTAGCAGGTAAGAGCACAGTTTTGCTCAAAATATTGCAATGCACACAACATTATGGGTGACATACCAGAGTTCAAAAGAGGACAAATTGTTGGTGCACGTCTTGCTGGCACATCTGTGACCAAGACAGCAAGTCTTTGTGATGTATCAAGAGCCACGGTATCCAGGGTAATGTCAGCATACCACCAAGAAGGACAAACCACATCCAACAGGATTACTGTGGACGCAAGAGGAAGCTGTCTGAAAGGGATGTTCGGGTGCTAACCCGGATTGTATCCAAAAAAGGACTTGTATATGTCATTCCCAAGACGAACTGACGCTGTATTGGCCGCAAAAGGAGGCCCTACACCATACTAATAAATGATTGTGGTCTAAAACCAGGTGTTTCAGTTTCATTGTCCAATCCCTGTATATTTGGATAGATCATCTAACATTTTCATTACCCTTTATATACACTCACTGTCCAAAAAATAGTTGCACAAATAGTTGCACCCAGAAGGAATCAACCGACAGGAATAAAACTTGGTGGGTATGTTTGACATGTGAGACATGCTGAAGCTCAATGATTCAAATTTTACACTCACCTGCGCATGTGATGTAAGGACGGCCTTATCGCTGTACCTGACTGACCCAACAGCCTCGATTGCAGACATTCAGTGAGCAGTGATGCCCTCCATGAGTCATCCTGTTAGTGCCAGCACCATTGGCAGATGGCTGCACGACACAGGACTACATGCACATAGACCATTACGACGACTGCCGTTAACACCAAATCACTGTTGCCATGGACTGCAATGGTGTTCTCGTGTCCAGAAGGCCTGCTGTCACTCCACCTCCACCCCTACCGCACCATCTGCAGGGACTGTGTGAGAATATTCAAGCTGCATGGGATGGATTATCACAGGACACCATTAGGAACCTCTACAACTCAATGCCCAGACGTCAGGCATGTTGTGTTAACAAACATGGAGGCCCAACGCCATACTGAGAGATGCTACTTCTGTATGTGTAGCTCAATAAATATATCCCATATCAGTCTAAATTTATCATCATTTATTCCTCCTGGTAACCTTTATCTTGCTTCTCAGTAGCACTGCAATCAGACACTTCCTTCTGGGTTCAACTATTCTTTTGATGATGAGTGTCGTTAGTCATTGTTTATGTGACAGATCTCTGTGCCATTTGTTCTGGATAGCTCTATTTGCAGTAATTTCTTTAATCAAAATACTTATTAAGTCGCATTTGTTTATTACTTGTTTGATGCCAGCTAGAGGAGGATGGATGCTCTTGGGGAGCTTTTTTCACACTAGGCTTATTAGAGAGTTGGGCATGGATTTGTAGAGATCATCTGCTTTGTGACAACACCTGTTGTAAAAAGTCTATGCGAATAAAATTCAATTGAACTGAATTTAATAGAGATGCACTGATATGGCAGTTGTAAACTGATGCCAGTATCCAATGTTTTTCATATACATGTCTGCTGTGACATAAACATTTATACAATATAGAAACTGGAGACTCCATCTACTTGAATTCACATGTTAGAGAAATGTAACAGTTACTCTAGGATTGCAAATTAAGTAAAAATAATATATATACATTTATATATATACATACATGTATATACATTTTAGCACAATATTGCCTTTGGAGTACAACAAATACATCTTCAAATGTCAGTTTGAAATATCAGTCAATTATAAGCATCTGTTTGATTCTGATATGATTCTGAGTTCATTGTCTCTACAATATAATTTATAAGTTATTTTTGGTTCTGCAGGACTTTGAGGAACTATCTAACCTGGCACCTCGTCACAGACAGAGTTGGCAGCCTGAGCAGTCGTTTTAAGGATGCTAGGGAACAGTATAAAAAGGTGAGTGACCTGACAGTACCTGTGGTAATACCAACATACACTATGTCACAAAGCCCTGTTGTCTGTGCTAGGCCTTGTACCGAAACACGCTGGTGGAGGCACGCTGGAGAGACTGTGTTCGCTACGTCCAGAACACCATGGAGAATGCTGTCGGAGCTCTGTATGTCAAGCAGACGTTTGCAGGGGAAAGCAAACGCATGGTAACCAGACCAGCGTACATCAGGTTTCATGACGGGGGTGCGCCCCTGCTTTAATACGACCCTTTACACATCTGGAGCAGACATCTGGTCTATTTTCTATCGATAGGTCCGGGAGCTCATCAGAAGAGTTCAGGAGGCTTTTGTAGAGACACTGGATGAGCTGAACTGGATGGACGATCAGTCCAAGAGCATGGCAAGAGATAAGGCAAGATATCACCACTCAAAGGCAGTATCGTGATTGATATTATCTTCTTTAAACTGAAAACGAAAGCAAACAGTTCAAACATACCTATTGCACACAATCATGATGACTGATGTTCTGTACACTTAAACCTGGTACTAATGTGTGTTTTAGGCCATGGCTATAAAAGATCAGATTGGTTACCCTGATTTTATTCTGGAGGAGAGGAATGACAGACTTGATCTGGAATCTGCACATGTACTAAGGAAACATTCTGCTCTTCTCTCATAGTCTTACATACTTACATATATACACACTTATTATTCTGTAAAAATCTCATTTGGATGTATTACTCTACTTTGGAAACGATGCATATTTTCTGTTTTAATACAGCTTAACTTCAGCAAGAACACATACTTTGAGAACATGCTGAAGAATCTACATGCAGCTGCTCAGAAGAGCCTGAAGAAACTGAGGGAACCAGTGGACACAGATTTGTGAGTTCACTTTGGATGATTTCCTGCCAACCATTAAGGGACTTTGTAACAGCCGTTGTTTGAGGAGCATCAGACACCACCTGTGACTGCTAATGTGTGCACATTGCTCTGACAGCTGGATGACTGGAGCAGCGGTGGTGAATGCTTTCTACTCACCCAACAGAAACCAGATAGGTAAGGATTGTGGATAGATTAAAAGGGGGCATTGTTTTTCCTTGTTTTTTGTACTTGCAAGTTGTTCCTTCCACTTAAAATGTGCATGGTGCACATTTATCTTTATCTGTAAACAGCAACCGGCAAGCATGAAACTTGGTGGGTAGTTTTGACATTGTGAGACATGCGAATACGGATGTAAGCAAGGACGGGCCTTATTGCTGTACCTGACTGACCCAACAGCCACAACTGCGAACATTCAGCCAGCATTGATACGCCATACTAAGAGACACTACTTCTGTATGTGTAGCTCAGTAAATATTGCCCATATCAGTCTAAATTTATCATCATTTATTGTTCCTGGTAACCTTCATCTTCCTTCCCAATAGCATTGTAGTTCAACACTTCCTTCTGGGTGCAGCTATTCTTTTGATGATGAGTGTATTTACATTGTATGGCAAATAATTTTATGTCAAAAAGCCAGGAAAGTGCAGTTTACCGTGATATATCAACTGTCTCCTTTTTTACCCACGCTGTCCCAGTCTGTCTAGTTGTCTCTGTGCTCCACAGTGTTTCCTGCCGGGATTCTACAACCTCCCTTCTACAGCAAAGAGCAGCTCCAGGCTCTCAACTTCGGAGGAATTGGGATGGTTATCGGTCATGAGATCACTCATGGTTTTGATGACAGTGGTATGATATACTTGGGAATCCAATCTAGCAAGCGTTAGAAACAACATAACTCACGTGTAACATCTCTTTCCACTGTCTCCAATGCAGGACGGAATTTTGACAAAGATGGAAATATGCTGAACTGGTGGACCAAATTCTCTGCTGAGCGCTTCAGGGCCCAGTCACAGTGTATGGTGCAGCAGTATGGGAATTTTACATGGGACCTTGCTGGGGGGCAGAATGTGAGTTTATAAAAATCCCATCAAGAGTCTGAACGCCTGAAACTTTGCTTTTAAAGCTATAATTCTTGCTGTAGTTCTTTTTGGTTAATTGCACATATCAGCAAATAATAATCCATCCATGTGCTGCTTTGTGGGTAGGTGTGTGGCATCAGTACCTTGGGAGAAAATATTGCAGATAATGGAGGAGTACGGCAGGCATACAAGGTAAATGCAGATTCATTCAGAGGCCTCTGAATCATTTCTTAGATTAGCTACAGTTACATTTTCTACCTTCCAGGCCTATAAGAAATGGTGTGAAGAAGAGGGAGAGGAGCCCTACTTACCTGGTCTGGATCTGAACAACGAGCAACTCTTCTTCCTGAACTTTGCACAGGTGAGAGCTGTGACTTATTTAAACAAAGAATTTATTGAGAAAACATGCTCGTAGTATTGTGACATCACAACAATGATGATTTAAAACTGACTTAAAATGATTTAAAATAATAACTCAATATATGGATGTGTGTTTTAAAATTATAAGAAAATCCTATTTAAGAAAATAAATCAGGGAGAATAATTTATTTAACATTATTTAATAATACATTTAACGGTCAGTTTTTGTATTCGTATTGCCAGTGCCGTTACAAGAGCGTTGGTGAATTATTTCAGGTTTGGTGTGGCACATACAGGCCCGAGTACGCCAGCCAGTCTATCAGGACAGACTCCCACAGCCCCTTGGACTACAGGTAAACAACTTCTGCTTTTCTCATCTGCTGAACTCTTACAGAGTCCAGTTCATGCTTCATCACTGCCACCCCTTTCTGTTTCTGTCCTCAGAGTTCTGGGATCCTTGCAGAACTTTGAGGCCTTTTCTGAAGCTTTTCACTGCAAACCAGGTAGTCCAATGAATCCGCCTGTAAAGTGTCGGGTTTGGTAGGCTCTACTGACAGTAATCAGTAGGAGCACAGTATTAGATGCTGGTCTGTTTGATTTCTTTTTTATTGTTGGTGTGGTTATGGCACAGGACAAACAGAAATTAATTGAATTTATTGTTTTGAATATTTTTTAAATGCTACAAAGGGGTTTGCTTCATTTAACTCCCCTTAACTTCAATGGGACTGTCAAAATACCCAGAAGTAGTTCTGGGCTCCAAGACTTAAAGGGGCAAAATGAAAAGTCACTATCACTACATCTGTTGTAGACGTGCCTACTTATCTCTCGCTGCAGTGCCACAATAGTCCCAAGAGCTTTGGGTTTTTAGACAAGAAAAGCCCCCAGTCTGAAGACATAGCTTAAAGGTAGGAGGAATGCTTTGTGGCAGAAACATGAGGGTAAGCAGTTCAGTATTTTCCTATACTAGCTGACAAATGCCCACTGAAGCCTATTAGCTTCTAATGTTACCGCTAGAAGGCTGAGCAGTCAGTTTCTTCATCGCAGTGGGGCATTCCCAGTGGTAATTTGATACATTTGTAGAATGCATACTGGGAGATGAAAATGCTATATATATGCATATATATACATATCAGCTGTGATATGATTTGGCATGGACTAGACAAGTTTCTGGATGTAGGCCACATCAATGTTCAGTCAGTCTTGCATCAAAGAATTGCGCAGTAGGGCCAGATTTAGTTGATGCCTTCCCTGGTACAATTCTGAGGAGAGTTTCCTGTAGACTGGGGTGTTTTCCACTTCTGGTAGACCTGTATGACCGTACACTTTCATACACCTGCTACACCTTTATAGCCCCGTCGTCCCAGCCCCATTTGCAAGAGCCTCAAGTTACTACCACTGTAAACAAGCAAGGTGACTATTTTTTTATCCTTATTATTACTTTTTTTATCCTTAGCTTATTACATATTGCTAGCTTTAATTTTAAGTTTTAGGCTGGAATGCCCCTTTAAAGGAGACCTATGATGTTTTCCTGGTATTTCTCGTTCCTTTAGTGTGTTATTTAGTTTTTTGTGCATGTAAACAATCTGCTAATTTATAAAGCTTACAGTACACGCCAAAGTGAGAAACTGTCTTCCACAGAAACCACTTTCCTCTGCTGTCTGAAACATATTGCTGGAATTCCTGCGACTCTTCTAATCTTTATTGGCTGCCTACTGGCAGGCTTGCACGCCTCACACAAAGAGCTAAAACAGTAGAAACTTAGCCTCAGCTTTTGGGGTTGGAACTTGCTGCAGAATGTAACTCTGGCGGCTGACCAATCAGAGCAAGTGGGATTGTTGGGAGGTGGGGCATAAAGACACAGGAGCTCCAACACAGTGTTTCAGACAGAAGGTGAATCCAGATGTACATTAAAGGACAAATATTGTTTTGGGGGTAATTTAAGCATGTAATTCTATTCTAGTATAAATAAAGTTATGGACTTTGAAAGTGAGAATAATAGGTCCCCTTTAATAATAGGTTGTTATGTTCTCTTCAGTGCTGCAACAAGTCAGTTTGGATCATTACATGATCTGCTGAAGTTCACTGAGGGTCTTTAGAAATACTCTGCATATGTCTACTGGCTAAATAAAGACTGAATTAACTGGTATTTCATTGAGGGTGCTGTCTTACTTGCTTCACCTTTAACATAAAGACTGCTGTTTATTTTCTTTATGATGTACATTTTCACATTTGAACTTGAGATTGTAGTGGCCGTTTAACTGTTCAGAAAATGTATATTAAAGAATTTGTTTATGATACAATAAGCAATGCTACTATGTAGTATGCATGTCTGTTTTATGATTAACACTAACAAATACACGTTTAGTGTCTATTGGTAAATTGTTTTAAGTGACTGAAATATAATGTCAGTGTATTCATCTTACTGTGTTGTGCAGATTACTTTAAGACTGTACACACTGTGCCAATGCTTATTAATAAACTGCAGTATTAGTCATCCTAATTTTGTATTGCCTATATTAATACACTTTTGCTGCACGTAATAGTATGTGATATGAATGTACAACAATCTGTTAAATAGTAATACTGGCAAAACCTCATACTACACATATTACACTGGAGAATGGACTATTGGAGGTACTATTCCGATATACTATGGCTGCATCCAAAACTGCATATGAACATATCAAATATTATCTCAAAAATAGTACGCTGTAAATACAGTCACTAGTATAATATTTATAGTACAGTAGTGTTTTGAAGATGCAGTAGGTTAGTGGGCAGTTTAGAATGCAGCATGTTTAGTAGGTTAGTGTGTGGTTTAAAATGTTAATATGTGCTTTAAGACGCAGCCTATCCAGTGAGTTAGTGTGTGGTTAAGGACGCAGCCTATTCAGTAGGCTAGTGTGTGGCTTAGGATGCAGCCTGGTCAGTAGATTACTGTGCAGTTTAGGTTGCAGCCTATTCAGTAGGTTACTGTGTGGCTTAGGATGCAGCCTGTCCAGTAAGTTAGTGTGTGGTTAAGGACGCAGCCTATTCAGTAGGCTAGTGTGTGGCTTAGGATGCAGCCTAGTCAGTAGATTACTGTGCAGTTTATGTTGCAGCCTATTCAGTAGGTTACTCTGCGGTGTAGAACACAGCCTATCCAGTAAGTTACTGTGAGGTTTAGGATGCAGCCTATTCATTAGGTTACTGTGGGGTTTAGGACACAGTCATCCAGTAACTTAGTTTGCGGTTTAGGACGCAGCCTATTCAGTAGGTAGCTGTGATGTTTAGGACGCGGCCTATCCAGCAGTATGATGCGCAGCTTAGGACCTGGCCTATTCAGTAAGTTAGTTTGCGGTTTAGGACGCAGCCTATTCAGTAGGTAACTCTGCGGTTTAGGACGCAGCCTATCCAGTAGGTAACTGTGATGTTTAGGACGTGGCCTATCCAGCAGTATGATGCGCAGCTTAGGACCTGGCCTATTCAGTAAGTTAGTGTGCGGTTTAGGTCGCAGCCTATCCATTGAGTTAGTGTGCGGTTTAGGATGCAGCCTATCCAGTGAGTTAGTGTGCGGTTTAGGACGCAGCCTATTCAGTGGGTTACTGTGCTGTTTAGGACGCAGCCTATCCAGTAAGTTAGTGTGCGGTTTAGGACGCAGCCTATCCAGTAGATTACTGTGTGGTTTAGGACGCAGCCTATAGATGTTTAGACGTTAACTACTATACACTGCAGCTTCTGTTTGAGTATGAATGTGTTTGGCACATGTTTAGATGTTGAAGCTGAAGCGTCTTTAAAACCGGATTTCTTCATGTTCTTGGTGAAACTCCTGTTACCGAGACCTGGCGCTGCTATTACTACTGTCCCCACAAGATGGCAGCAGAGCATCAACACCGATCAATTTAGAAGTTTTCTTTCTGTATTTCTGCACAAAGTCCTCACATTTATACTGTTTACCTTCAAAGATGGAAGCGGTAGTTGTTGGAGATGTTCCCACTGAAAGCTGAAGGTATTTCAGGGTCGCTGTATGAGGATTCGCTTCATGTCTCAGTGTCTGCACACACAGGAGCAGCGGGACGGTGCATCAGTGGATGGTGTAACTCAGACAGAGGAACTGACCACCTAGTTGAGCGTCTATGGTAGCTACAGGTGTCTGTGAATGCAGAGTAACATGTCCTGTAGGAAAATGGACTCGCAGCACGCTGTTATGTTGTTACTGTTAACCGGGATCACTGCACCGTCCGCCCTCGGAGCTCTACAGCCCTTCATGTGAGTAAAGGATGGAAGCTGATCTTCTTTCCTCTTTTCTGTGCACTTGTTCTGATTTAGGTCTTAATGGCCTATAAAACACCTGTTAACCTGAGACATACATGGAATCTGCAGGTAATTGTAGTGAATATCATTGTTTTAATTAATGTTATTATTTAATTATGGTTATAAACATAGTTTCCGGAACTACTCCTTATCCCTTAATCTGATGTACAACACAGCATTACCGAGACTCATTATACTCCATACGCTACGGCGGTGTCTCAGGTCATACAGTAACAATAATGAGTGCTTGAAAATGTGTCTTGTGTTAGTGTTATTGTTTCTGTGTTGAGGCTATTAGAGTGTTGAACATTTAAGATTCAGAATGGCACAGTAAAGTTCTACGAGGTCCGTGTGGTTTTAAATTTATCATCAGCGAAACAGGTAAAGCTTAGTGCGCCGATATAACAAACTAGCCACAAGCTAATATGCTAGCACCAAGCTAACACCGGTAAGAAGTCACCTGTCATACGTAAAAAGCAGGAATGTTATTTGTTTGCAATACTCATACTTATTAACGTTGTATACTTTTTATATGGATTGTTAAAGAGTTTGAAGGAGCAATGTGTGGGATTTTTTAAATTATCAACAGAACGTGAAGAAATAACAGCTTTTGACGAGCTACAAGCATGCTAACCAGCTAGCCGTAATACCACTTCACACCTCTAGAGGCCTCTAGTGAGTCACCGTATCGTCGTCTTCCATCAGTCCAACATGAGAGGACGAAGAAGTAGCGCTGACGGCGTATTGTAACCAAGCGTCAATCGTGTTGAAGGTCCAGCAGCTGGTTAGATCATTTAATGACAGACAGCCAGTGTAGGGAACAGAAACGTAGGAATGGCTGAAGTTAGCATTAGAAGAGGGATCGTGCATTTCCTTGTTTTGTGTGATAGACACCACAACTTTCTGGTGATATGTTGTCCCTTTTGTTTGGAGTGTGAATGTAATAACTTGCATAATCTTACACGTTGCTCCTGTAGAGCGCTAATGTTTGTGTGCTACATTTTACATGCACTGATATGAAAACATCATGCACAGATGTGAGATATTTTTCTTGTAGGTATGTGCCAATGCTGATATGCCATATTAAAAACTTTTATGAAATGCAGATATTCTAATCAGATCCACATGAGGTAGCATAAACTTAACTTCATTTGTAGAGGGTTACAAAAGCAGTCAAATAAATAAGTACAGGCCACAATAGTACCCTAAATGTTCTGCTCTAGCAGAGTGCAAGCAAATGCATCATCATCAAATATCGGTTTGTAATTTTGAGCTAAAATCTTATCGAAGTTGTCCAGTGCTGCTATGTTTCAAAGCAAATATATGCCAATTCCAGTATGCTTCTAATATTACTGTATGTCCCTGGTTTGTATACTACACGTATAGGTGTCATAAAGCTGGTGGTGATGTTAATGTTGCTTTCCCTGATAGGCCAAATGTGTGTGTGGAGAGAGAGAGAGTGATCCAGGTGGAGAGGCAGCCCTGTGTGAATGCGTTCACTCGGATGGTCAAAGTTTGGAAGCGAGGCTGTGCTGGTGGACTCTGGTGTGTGGGCTATGAGATTAGGTAGGTATGATTAAGATACAAGCCTAGTTTAGACCTCAGTTAACTATATTTAAGCTAACTAATGCTCAAAATCTCATTAGTTAATCTGTTATTCTTTTATTCACCCTTAAACATACCCATCACACTCACTGACCGCTCCACAAGGTCAGATTCCCATTGCCACTTGCTCGTTCACTGACTGTCAGACTTTTACATGCTCACTCAGTTACTTTCTCACATATTTATTTAGGTATGTCATATCAAACGTTGTAACTCTTCTATTGTTACACTATTTGAAACACCAACTGTCCTTTACGGTGTGTGAACATTTCACGTGTTTCTGTGTTTCACTAGACCCCATATTCAATTTGTTATGAAAAATGTTGTGTTTTATTTCACACACCCAACATTCATACTTTGGGAGTACAGTTCTCCAGCTGTTTCCTTCTAACAGCACTGATTGTTATAAGAAAATAGTAAATCAACTCCAGATCTGCTGGGAGACTGGACAGTAGAGAGACACAGTGGTTAGAAAGTGATCCTCCTGCTGAAAGATGAAGGCCATTAAGGGTCTCAGATGTTTCTGGAATCAAAGGGAAGATAATTACACTGAGCACCATCAGCGCTTTTGCTCTACTCCGAGAGCACGTCACTGAATAGCACACGTTAAACACGGGATGAGCATATGAACTGGTTCCACAGCACTGAACAAATGGCGAACTAATTAGGGTTTAGGATGGATTGGTTTACAGTTCTTTCTTTTCCAGCCCCCCTGAATACCCATATCTATCTCCATATTTGCTCTCGCTGTTGCAGTAGCAGCTCATAATCCGTAGCTCTGTTGTTCCTCAAATATAACTTGACCTGAGACTGTTCCAGGTCTAATTGTAATTGAGGCTAGCTAGCCTGGAGGTTTGGGCGATTTGACAATATTATCATCACTATGTCAACAGTCCAATACAATCATGAAGTTTATGGCAAATTAATTAAATGAGTGTTTTTAGGTCTTTTTTACAGTTTCTATAAAATGCAATTTATGTCTGTTTTGGAGGAATTCCCTCAGTTGAACTGTGCCTTCTTTTTATTAAGTAATATTGACTGAACATATTTAGATGGAAACTAGATGAGGTTTGCAAAACTGCAACACAAACTGTATCTTAAGAGGTGAGTAAGCAAGTTTTTTGTATTGTAGCAGAAATTTTGATATCAAGAAAGCTGCAGCTGTTCAGTCCTTTTTTACGTCTGCACGTCAGTATTTGTGGAACGGCGTGAATTGTTTTCACATCAGAGGGTTCTCACCCCTCCCTGTCACCCCTCATTGCTTGCTAGCAGTTCAACATTTCACACACCATCAGTGGCCTAGTTAATATGATAACACAATGAGTAGAGTAATATGATTGCAGTGAAAAGTACTTTATTTGGACATTTTAATTCAAAAAGTGTGTGAACTTTGTTTCCGAATGGCCACTTGGGGGCGTACAGAAAGTGTGTATAGACAAATCCTTTTTTCCTGAGCATCTAGTTTTGAACAGGGGTGTAATCTGTTGGGATCTTTGTAAAAGACAAACACAAAATGAATATTGCTTAACCCTACAGCAGGAGTATTCAGTGCACTGTTCCAAAAGCCTCCATCAGTTTTTTGTTCTTGATTCCAGTACACTGTCAAAAATTTCTCAGCGTTGTAACTTCAGTAGCCTGTTCGAATAAAACCACTGAGTGCATTAAACTTCTAACAGTAGGTAAACAGAACTATACATTTACACTACATTTTGTTTACTTACTATTTTTTGAAGATCAATTTACATTTTAATGCAACCCGATGACTTACATATTTAAATTAAGACATGAATCATTTGTGAATTCCTGTAGAAACTCATCTTGATCTCTTCATGTGTTGTTTTAGGACTGCATACTACACAGGATACAGGCAGGTGTACAAGCAGGATTATCAGACATCGTACAGATGCTGCCCTGGCTGGTCTCAGCTCAGCGGGGAGGCCGGCTGCCTGTACCGTAAGAGTCTCTTATGATGCTTCTTGAACTGCTTAATATGTGGTATGCAAGTGCAGCCTTACATAAACAGACAGATTGAGAGGTTGGTTTGACACAGTCAGCCACAAATCTACAGTAACCTGTGTTGTTATAATCTAATGATTAATGCCTTAATGCTAATGAGAGGTTGTGAACAATAAGCACACAGGTACTGAAAGGGCTTGATAGTGAAATTATTGAAGACTTCCGTGCTGTCTTCAAGTGAGTTTTGAGAATAACACTACTTTAAAAAGAGCTTTCTTCTCTTTCCCTCTCATTGGGTTTTCACCATACAGTTGTACAAAATGTTGTACAAAAGATTATACTTTTAGCACAGCTTTGAGTAATCCTGTAGAGATTGAAAATGTGAGTTATATGTGTAGACTCTAATATCAAAAACAAGGTGTCATCAAGTTTGGTCCATTATTGGATCATTTTAATATTGGATTGTATTAAAAGCTTATCAGCATAATACATGATTTTAAAGGACCCATATCTTACAGTATTCTCTGACTTGTGTGACTGTTAATTTATGATGTTTATTTGGTTTAATGTACAACCAGAAACAAATAATTTACATCATTTTCCAACCTCTCTTTGTCATTCTGTATGAGTGAAACTCTCTTTATAACCTCAGGGTTATAACCTCAAAGGGTGGGGCTTATCAGCAGTGGATGTGTGGACAAATATGTGGATATTTATAATTGTAATACTGTTTCTTTCAGGTTGTAACAAACAAAATTATACATGTTGCTACTTTAATAACTAAATGGAACATAGTATAGATATTGACTGGCCTTCCTGGGGTTTGATAAGAGTTCGGTTGTTGTCTGTGTTGTGGAGTTATTCTCTGTTCATGCTGTAAGTTTTGTCAGTGTGGATCCCCACTAAACTTAACTGAACTGGGGTTTACTGATATAGCTTGCAAAGTTCATGCATTCTCATTTGAATCTTTTCTTAGCATCATAGCACCGCTCAGTGGCTGTGCTGCGTAACATCAAATTGCACCGAAAATCTTCTGAATGTGTAATACAGGACACTTCAGGAGCATAGACCCCTTCACCCTGCTTTTTAATCTTCCTCTCTTTTTGGCCCAGTCAGACACATCTACACACATCCATTTTCCCTGTGGAGATGCTGTTTGGAGGATGATTGCTCTGCTGCTAATGCCACTCACCCGTAAACCTTTCATCAGATGCTCATTAATACCGACCAGTGAAATCTCAATGGAGTCTTTGTGGTTTGTGAGAACGGTCCTACATTATCAACTTGAAGGATGAAACAGTGCATCTTCCAACAATCAGTTAATATTGTTGCTGTCTTCAGGTCGGTCTCTGAGGGGATTTAGATGCTGGCATGTGCAAAACTAATTAGCCTGAATGCGTTCATGTTTCTTTAGAGAAGGCTGTTTTTGGTCAGATAATGCTGTGCTAGTGTGGACTAAGATCACTCACACAGAGAAATGTTTCGACATGCCATTTCTTGGATCTCATGTATGATTTGTACTGAAGCATATTGGATTTATGTTGGTGTATCTTCTTACGAGGTACTTGCAGATGCTTCTGGAGCATAATCCAGGCTTTTGGACAGTCAAATGTCGGGTATGCTCAATTTTCAAGAACCTGCTCTTTTTAAAAACGCATACTGTATCTGCATTCTACTCATTTGTATCTTCTTTCTCCTATATTATTCCATCAACATGCAGCTTAACCAGATGATTCTGCAAATCTGCAATCACATTTCACACAATTTCCACTTACCCCACATATATTCATTTAGCCAAGACATGTTTGGCGTCTGAAATTTGCTTCTGTAGAGCTACAATACACAGAACAAATGAAAGCTTACACTTTGCCTGTTAGTGGAGATGTCTTATTGGTGCTGAATAAGATTTTGGAGGGAAAAAGAACAAATCAGCTCCAGTCTGTATCCGGAAAAAGCACTAACATAGTGTGATGTTATGTTCTTAGTTGTATATTTCTTTCTGTGGGGTACTAGAGTGTTTGAGTAGTTTAAACATGATTATTTAAATCAAATGTTTTAATTAAATAACTAACTATAATGTTTGAATAAGTTATTAAAAATAAATTGGACTGGTACTGGTAAAAAAACAGCAAAAACTCAATATCAGTATTCGTATTGAAGTGGTGCTGTGCCATCTCTTCAAAATAGCACTCTGTCAACTTGCGTTCCTAAATCATTTTACACCTCTCTTAGACATCACAAAGTGGTAGGTAAATGCACTGGTGTTTGTGGTTATACATGCTGACACACTGTTATTTTAAATACTGCACAGAGAAGCTTGCACATAAATCTCAGCAACGACATGCAGTAAAAAAACAGGATTTCCACCCTTCACCTTTACTACAAATTCCATTTTTGTTGGAGACTTGATAACTTGTACTTATTGGCCATTTTGACTTACTGTGAAAGTTACATATTTACTGTGTTACGTTTTGAGTAATGTGAAAGTGTTTGCAGTTCCTTCTGTTTTTGCATATTGGCCACACTAGACACAAATAACCCAGCTAAAGACAAAATCCTGTTTTTTATTTGATGATTTCATTTATTGAAGGGAAACTGCTGTTCGGCCCTACTTGGTGTATGTGAAAAAGTTACCCCTTGGCTACTAAATCAACCAGTTAGTTAATTCAGTTGACTGTTAGTTTCAGTTGCATGAGCCTCACCCAGGCATAATTCCTGCCAGAGCTGCTGAATCTAAACATCACTTGAATATCACCTGTCTGGCAATGTGATGATGGACATGATGCCACGTTCTAAGAAGGTTCGAGTACAGTCATTGAAATCTGCTGGTCAGGAAAGATTTACAAAGCCGTTGCTAAAACTCTGGAACCTCTGTGAAAACCACTATCCACAAACGGAGAGAACTTGAAACTTCCCAGAAGTGGCTGGCCTACCAAAATTTCACCAAGAGTGTATCGACAATTCATCCAGGAGGTCACAAAAGAAACCAGACAAAATCTAAAGAACTACAGGGCTCACTTGCCTCAGTTAAGATTAGTGTACATGATTCCACAGTAAGAAAGACACTGGGAAATATGGCATCCATGGGAGATGCAAAGATGCAAACCGCTGCTGACAAAAAAGAACACAAAGGCTCATCTCCCCTTTGCCAGAAACATCTAGATGATACGCAAGACTTTTGGGATAATATTCTGTGGACCGATTAGAAGATGGAACTTTTTGGAAGACAAGATTCTCGTTCCATCTTTAGTTAAGCTAACACCACATTCCAGCCTGAAAACATCAAACCAACAGTAAAACATGGTTGTGGCAGTGTGATGGTCTGAGGCTGCTCTGCTTCTGCAGGACATCTTCGCCAGTCTGTTTGATACCTAAAGCTCAAGCACTGGGGTTATGCTGCAGAGCAATAATCCAAAGTACACAGAGAAGTCTACTTCTGAATGGCTTAAAAGAAACAAAAATTAAGGTTTGGGAGTCAAAGTCCTGACTTGAATCAATGGAGATGCAGTGGCAAGACCCTAAATGAGCTGTTCATTCTACAAAGATGAGTGGGACAAAAAGACTCATCACAAATGTTCTCACAGATGTTTGATTGCAGCTGTTATTCAATTAGTTTTAATAGGTCTTAAAAAGTGGAATGATCAAAAAAGCTGCATTATGTGTTTAGAAGAATGGAGATGAATAAATTTGGGTGAGGGGCAACAAATATTCATGTGCACCATGGTTAACTTAGCGCTAACATGCTCTTAAAAATCAGATAGGGGTGCAACAGAAATTTGCATTGTCATGAAATGAACATTTATTGGAATTCCTTGTGCTCTGTGCGAAACATCATTAGGAGGTTTTTTTCTGTGTTTTTGTTTGGAGACTTTACAGGCCATGAAGCTTAACTTCTGACACCTGCTCATCCACGGCTCTGTAAGAATAAAAGCCTTGGAGGACTTTGTGACCTCCTCCCCCAGTGAGCTGGTAATCCACTCAAACAAGGCTCCTTTGTAGCGAAGAAAAGAGATGCCAGGAACAGCTGGCAGGAGGAACCAAAGCCATTAGGTTTGGAGCATGACGAGTTAGGCCATCATCCCAAGGCATATCTCTAGCTTTTATGCTCCTCATCAAAGACAGGCCGTCCATCACTGAATGCACAGTGTACCTGCTAAATTCAATAAAGAAATGTTTGTCTTTTTATGGCCTAACCAATTGGGCAAGCCTTCATAGCTGCTTGTCTGTAAGCTGTGTTCACCATTTATAATCCTAAAATATAATTTAGTAACATTCCTTCAAGTGTACAGCCACTGAACAGCAGTGTTTTATATGAAGGGAACTGAAGGAATTCCAGATTTTGGATATTTGTCAAGGTAGGGCAGAGAAACTGACACAAAGCTGCCAAGACCTGGCGGTGCATCTGTCACCGAACCCACACAGTTGCTGATGTTCTGACAGTTTTTAGAAATGGATACTTGTACTATTGTAATGTGACCATATCAATGAAACGGTCAGAGCTCTTAAAAGATTTCCATTCTTTGCACCACGGCTTTGGGAATTTTGCCAGTGTCTTTGTCATTAAAAGCTCTGCCTGCTAGGCACGATGGCAGTGGTAATCCCTTCAAGTTGGTTCTGTAGTAGACACAAATTCAAATACTGCAAGTCATGCTCACAGTATATTGTGCAGTCAAGAGTTGAAGCCGAAAGTTTGTCCATTCTTGTTCAGCGGTTACGTTTTGAAGCTTATTTTTGTTATGTGAAATATATTCAAGCATTCCCCACTTAAATCCTTTATCTCAGGAGTGACGGTGATAGGGCTAGGTGATGTATCCTCTGTACATGTTGAGTGTTGTGTCTTTTATTGCCCTATTCAGAGATTCAGCACCGTAGTTCAGTAAAACTAACCCAAACTAGTATTTCAGTCTGCAGAACAAAAAACAAACTTTCTTTTCATTAAGGGTTGAGAAATTATGTGATTAAAACCTGTTGTGATTATTTGCTGGAAGCCTAGAACTAGATCCATGCTGAATCTTGAATTAGTGCATATTTACATTTAAAAATAGGTCAGTAATTCCAAACAGCAGCGTATACTGTGCAATAACAATTAATAGGGAGCAAACGTTAGCCTGCCAGTTACATCCTGATGTCTGTATATCGCCCAAGCCAGGCAACACTGAACTCGAAACATCAGTCAGATCCAAACATCTGACGATACAGTATGATCCCAGTATTATTATTAAAATACACGTTTCACCTCTTTTGGATGTTGAAATCAGAAAGACTGCATTGTACTGTTCAATTTACAGTGGTGAGGAATGATTTTGGTCTCTTCGCTTTCACACTTCATTGCTCACTTGCAGCTCAAGCCACATTTACAGGCACCTGATAATCCATTGTTAATCCATAAATAATCTGTCCAATTAGAATAGAATATATCCATACATCTCAATCAGGAATAGACAGTTGAGACAATTGCTAAGTTGTACTCTAAGTATGCACATAATTTTGCAAGTAGTTACTTGTACTGTGCATGTAAATGGAGATTTTAATCAGGTTGCTGAGTAGAGTTTGCATATAAAACACCTCAGGCTTAATCTGTAATCAGAATGGGTTCAATTTAGAACATCTTATATGCCCAACAGAGACAGCGTTTTACATACAGAGAGCCAACAGTGTCCTAGTGATTAATTATGGTAATGGTTATTAAATATAGTAACCAGCTTACCTTCCTGGTTATTGATATTAAAGAACATGTTCATGTCCTTCCTCATGCTGGTGGAGTTTTGTCTTTCATTCGTTGTGAGCTTTCCGTCCATGTCATTAATGCGCAGTTTATATGGCCGTGCATGTTTGAGTGGTGTTTATGTAAGTTATTGTGCAGGTGGTCTGTTATCCACCAGCATTATCTGTGAAAATGAGCAGATGTTGTGGGGCGCTTCCCTTAACAGATGTTTCTAAATTAGCACAAACAGGCCACATGGAAGGAATTGGAGGGTCTAAAAGAAACACAAAGCATCGTTTTCCCATTTAGGCAAAGGAAAATTTGTCTTATCACATGTAGTGTAGCATTACATTAGTTCAAACAGTGGAAATCCCTTTCACATTTGTTTCCAATGGAGTGTAACAGCCAGCTTCTTTCCTTGGCTCTGTTATTTGATTTAAAAACAGTTTCAGTGAAGTATCAGAGGAAGACATTGTGTGCCTATCAGAATTTAGCAGGTCATTTAACAGATAACAAGAAGAGAAGGTCTGTAGTGGTCCCTGTGTTCAAACCACCTTTCTGATCGAATTGATTGCACAGCTGTGGTCTTTGAATCTGTTACCCAAATAGACATTTAATATTTGATTAATCATATTTTTTGCTCACTTAGGATATGAGCTTTTAGCAGCTGTAAATGTCATCAGATTGTCTTTGACACTTTGCCTGGAAAAACCACAAACAGTTACATGCTGATGAGCTGTATCTGCATACTTCCAGTACGTCTTATGAAAACACATTTTCCCACCTTCTTGTCACTGCAGAAAGCGAGCTATCACACTACACCTAGTTCTGTAAGACATGATCAGGGATCGGATCTGAAGTTTTGCTGTGTTACTAATGTGACGCTAATTATTAGAATGTTGGATCAGGTTAATTCATTATTATTAAATGCAAATATGAAATTCATAGTGATGCTCAGTTGCACTGCTGGCTATTACACATTCAATGCTGTGCAACGAGATCACCCTTGTTAATGTCAAGTCAAAACAGTGATTGCATAAGTAAGTCAAAATTATTCATTTCTGGGAGATATTCTATGTTATATAATCTACTTGCATAAATAAGAGAAACCTAAAGGGGAGAAACAGTAGTTTCCAAAACTGGTTAAAAGAAATGTAATAAGATTAAAAAATAAAAAACTATACTCCTAACAACCGTGCAAGACCTGGTAGACCACCAAAACAGTCACCATCAGATGAACAGTACTTAAAGCTGTCATCTTTGAGAGAGAGGAGAAAATCAAGCTCCACTCTTGCTTTATATATGAAATAATTCACAGGAGTTTCTGTCCATCCTTCCACTATGAAAAAAACAACTTCATGATATGGGTCTGAAAGGATGCGTAGATCAGTGGACTCATCATCCCAGAGAAAAGACCTCAACATCACTGAATGTGTTTGGGATTATCTGAATTGCGAGAAGCAGAAAACTGTCAGTTCAGTTGTGATTATTTCACTAGAAGTAAATTTATTTGTGAATAGTGTACATCAAATAACGGATGTCATTTACTCTTGTACAGGATTGCGGGCGGGAGCGGGATGAAATGTCTGCCTTGCGGGTGGGAGCAGGACAAATTCTAGCAGGAGTGGGTGGGGGAAGGATTAGAATATTAGTCCTGCACGGACCTCTAGTACAAATGAAAGAAATGACCATTACTGCCCTCCTCGGGAGTGGTCGACTAGCAAGGATTGCTACAAGAGCAAGTCACCGAAGTCACAAAAGAACCCACAATAACTTCCAAGCAACTGAAGGCCTCTCTCACAGTGGCTAATATCAATGTCCACCATCCAGAGTCCACCATCAGGAGAACATTGAACAAGAACATTTACATTTACATTTAAGGCATTTAGCAGACGCTCTTATCCAGAGCGACTTACAACCGTGCTTAGTGTTCCGTTGGATAATATTCCAGCTAGTACAGGAAGTTTAGAGCCTATAACTCACCATGAGCTCGGACACTGCCCGAACAGGGGGCCAGTGCTGATACCTAGATAGATCAATACACATATATAGAGCCAAAAGAGCACTACCTGGCAACCCCAGCCCAGTGCTCACACCTATAGAAAAGAAAAGGTCATTATAAGTGCATTGTAAGAACACTGAGCAAGGCTGGAGAAAAAAAGTAACTGCTCTCCAAAAGAATGTCTGCCGTTTGCTCAACATCATGTGAACAAGCCAGAAGTCTATCGGCAAATTGTTTGTGGATGGATGAGACCAAAATAGAAGCATAATGTCTGGACAGCAGAAAACGCTACATTCCAGTGTAGGAACTTTATCCCGTCTGTGAAACATGGTGGTGGTAGGATAATGGTTTGAGCCTGTTTTGCTATCTATCTATCTATCTGTTTCATGTGATACACCAATTCTTTATGGTTATCTTGTGTCTTCCAGCTGTCTGCAGCTATGGTGTGTGTTTTAATGGAGGATCGTGTACAGGTGCATCGTCCCAGCTCTGTCAGTGTCCTCCAGGATTCCATGGACCCAGATGTCAGTATGGTGAGTATGCAGAGAAAGCTCCAAGCTTATTCAAGAACAGAGAGAAACCCTCAAACTCTGCTGGACCTTAGATTTGGACTGCACTGCTGTATGGTGTGCCCTTTGGCCTTAGGTCTTATCCTTTAGTTTTGCTTTCACGTTTGCTAAGCTTTGATCTGAATCATCTCCGACTGTACTCATTACTGTAGTGACCCGTCTCTGTGAAGAAAGTCAGACTTCTTTTTTTCCCTGAGCTCTGGTACAGCTCAAGGAGGCAGGCTCATGTCAGCAAATATGTTACTTTCTTGTCTAAGAATGTAAGGTTCTTTCTCAACATGTTAGAATTCCACTATACCTGTATTGGTAACATATGGTAGTAACTGTTGGAGATGATATACAAGGTAAGCTTTTCAACAGTATTACAGGACTAGGTCACTGTAAGCATGACTTTCTGTTATGCTAACCATATAGATGGTTTTAGGATAATGTTCTTCTGGGAAATTCCCCCAAGGTTCTGCCATAGTTTGTTAATTGTAGAGACTAATGACGCTAAGTTGATGAAAACGCAGCAATAATTGCTGGAATTTATATGAGGACAAGCTTAGCTAGGATTAGAGTGGTCCAAGGTCTTTACTGGTGGATAGTCTGCTTGCTTAGTAGATTAATAGGTTATGTATCTTCTGATTTTCAACAGCAGAGTGTGCAGTGTGTGTCATTTAGGTATTGTTAAAGCACCACCATAGATTCTCTAGGACCAATTGAGAGCTGATGAATACAGACATGCACTGTATGTATTCAGCATTCTGGCTTTATTTTGTCCTGGTGTTGACGTGAAGTCTAGGTATTAATGTGTTAGAGTGAATTGTGACATCCAAAACATCAGTTAATTATATCACATACTTAGTCCCAGTTCTGTTTTGTCATTTTCTTTGTTAGCATGTGAATGTGAATATGTCTTGTGAAGTAATCTTGAACAGTAAATGTATTTGGTGCTAATAACACTTTTGAGCAAATATTTTATGAGGTAAAAATCCCTCTAATACTCCTATAAAACAAAGTGCTTAGGAAACTGAAGGCATGGTACAAAACATTAGTTTCCATGATTTTAAAAGCCATCAATTCTTTTCCAGCCTGCCAGTGTTATTAAATGATAAAGTGGCATGAGCTACTTACCACGTTAATGATACAGCTGGAACATGGAGCTTTTCTGAAGCTCTCTTTGTAAACCTGACATGTTCCTCATGGAACAGACTGCTTACTGTTCTACACCTTCAAATGTTTTCCGTCCCATTATACGTATTAGCGCAGCAATTTAGGAATTCATAGAGGCTGTAATTCTTGCACTTGTGAGTCTCAGTAGCTCATAAAGCTCCTGCCAAAACCAGATTCTTTGAAAATAAAGGTGCCAGAAAGGGTTCCTTTGAGTGATGTGACAGAAGAACCACATTTGTTTCCCTAAAAAAAGCTTTTAGTAGTTTGGTGGTTTAAATTATTTGAAGAACTCTCCATTTTGGAACCAAAAGCACTTCCTCTATGACTTCACTCCATCCTGGCTTGTTTCTTGTTTTCAGTGTAAACTATTTTAAATGTGCTTTGCTGTGTATATACTGTATATACAGCAAAAAATACCGTCACCACTATACACCACTATGATAATGCTAATTTCCCCTAGCACCAAGATGATGTATGATTCACATGCATACACATTCACTTTCCCACACATGGTTTAATACTGCTCAGGCCAGCTTTACTTAAAGCCAGACATCTGAAGCATTTGAAGTTTGCAACAGACATTCAATGATCTTCTTTACCTTGTGTGTTGCAGTAAAGTCTGCAAACTCTAGACGACTTTCCCTTCCCATATGCATAACTACAGGCTGTTAAAATGACATTCACATTTACATGGTCTTCTGCCACATATGAGTTTGCTTGTACAGATACAACGAAGACAAAACTGATGAATAGCAGGACCTTTGCGCTCATATTATTATCAGATTTGACCTTTTGCAGCTTTGATAAATAGGGGTCTAGTTTCAAGTGATTTCTTGTTTTATTGAGTTCCCAGAAACACACTTTTAGAGACTTGCTACTGTGCTCTTTCTCTGCTTCATTTATGAGCCTGTGCCCAAAGTCAGTATTTCTTTTCCTTCAGTAAACCCCTCCGGAGCTGATCAGCCTCAGGTCAGGACGAGGTGTAAGGAGCAGTAAGGGTCTTACTTTCACACAGGAGACTGTGTTCCTGCACTGTGTGAATGGGAGTGGGAGTGTAGTGCTGCTCTGAGGTCAGGCACCTCTATGAAGTTATGCTGTTTTTAGATCTGTACAGGGTTAGTGGGGTAGCAGCAGGGCTTTAGTGGGAGGAAAGTGCTGCAGGTCAGCACACCTCTTACTCTAACCACAGAAGCTGCTAAGAAATGGAACAGTTTCAAAGCTTTGGGTAAAATGTCTGTTTGAGTCTTAAAAGTGTCTTTCAAGATGCAGTAAATCAAATGTAAAATGAGTTGTAAAAAGCATAGCTGGGAGAGAGTGGTGTTGTGTTTGCCTTCCAAGATGGTGTGCTTATATACCTTCTTGTGATTGTATTGCTGCTACACATGCCACCGGTCCAATTCTGGATATCTGTATCAGGCGGGTATCAGCAGAAAATGCTGAAAGGGCAAAAAAAAAAAAGAAGAATAAATCTGATTGTGTCCTGTGACAAATCTGTGATATACTTTTAGATGCCTACTTTTAAGGAGCAATTTGCAAGACAATGCAACTTGTTAAATTCATGCCCCAAACAAAAAAGGGGGTAACCAGAAAGTTGTGGTATCCACCCCTATCATAAGAAACAAGGAAATGCACAGTTCCTGCTCTTTCCTTGTCACTTATGACCAGTCAAAAAAGTTAGAAGTTCAGCCTCACACTTCCCACATCCATTAACTCCAGTGATTGAAAGCATTGTCAGTGTTAACTCTTGCATTGCATTTTTATTTCAGTTCCTTTGTTTGCTGGTGAACATGGCTTTTTGTGGGGAGCAGGTGGCAGTGGTAATAATGGTCGTTAGCCAAGAGCTTTAGCCATTGTTGCATTTACTGTTCCTTTCATTGGCTACCTGTTTTTGATCTAACCAGGAGCAGGACCTTCGGAGCCATTTTATAATACATAAAACCCATGCCAGACATAAATTTGTCTGTCATGTGTTTTATGGATTATAAAATGGCATGTTTCTAATACCCCATCTTGGCAGCTGTACATCTTCATTGTCTCATTTTGGACTCAATTTGAACTGGAAACCTGATTTGGACTTTGCATGTGCAGCACACATACACAATTTTCGCTATCGCTTTCCTTTCATTTTTACATCCTCTTTTACTACGGTGTTTTGTGAACAATGAAAATCTTTGCATTCTACCACACCTCCTTTGCCTCCTTGATTGCACTTTGGGTGCATAACTCTTTCCTAATTGTGAGTAAAATATGTCAATCAGCAGTCTTGGATATTGAATGAATTTATATCATTTGATAGGTTTCAGCCAAGACTTCAAGATTTCAGTATTGATATTGGCACTGGGAAAAAATGGCAATGGCATTGGTGGCGTTGCACCATCTCTAATTGCTATGTGCGGCAATTGCGATATGCATTGCTGTGTATTAAAACATTGACCTGTGATGGCTTAATGATGGGCAAAATGAGCTTCATATACAACTTCATCATCATAGCAGGAATTGCATAGGCCAGTCAGTGCTGTGGACAATGGGGTAGAATGTTTCCTGGTTAGGCGATTAGGCATATGTCTCACTCTGAAAGGCTTATTGAAGAGTGAAGATTGCAACTGCTTACTACTAGCATTTAGCTTCATAAACAGTTATTTGTTTCCTGTTAGACTAATAATATTACCAGTGAATGGAGGCGAGGATAGCCAGAGTCAGTTTAAATTTCTGAGAGCTGTGGTGGTTGTAGGGTGCAATTTACATCTGATGTATTAGGGTGAGCAGAGTGTGGAAAATACGGCAGAAAAACTAAGCCAAAAACTTCTGCCCCAGCCCGTAATAGAAGCCATTACACACAAATTGTCTTGGACACTTGGATATTTTAATATGGTAATGACAACTAGACTACTTTTTAATGACTACTGGGCTTGTAAAAATGGTATAATTGTGCAAACCACATGCAATAATACATTGAAATGAATATCTATCCAGATTACGATCTAGATTCTTTAGACATTAAATGGCCCAGTAAGTAGTGTGGACTTCCCAGTTCATGTGTCGACTTTCCAGCCTCACTTTTGATAAAGAGTGTGATAAAACTGCTCGAGACGTATTTAAAACTGGACATGGAGCAAGGGACAGGACATTCTTCAGACATGCCTTGTCATTTAAGATAACTGTCCTCCAACTGACCTGTAATATCTCGATCATCGACCCACAAGGAATTCCATTTTCTGCCAAATATTTTCGTTGGTTCCCTCTAATCTTCATATAGAAGATTATCAGCCACATCGACGGCACTGAATACAGGCAACACAGAGGACAACAATAAAGGTCTGTGTTCAGTGTTACATCGCACTGGCAGAGCAGAAAGGCCTCAGAGCCAAATCGCTGCAGTTACATCCTGCCACTGGAGATTAAAAAAGTGTGACAAATTAAGGAAGCATTCTGCAGATGTTGCAAGCACAAAAGTCAAAATGCATCTAGTGGAAAAAAGGTACAATATTATAATAACCACAGTGTGCCTCCATCAACTTTGTGGCCAGGTCGGTTTAGTTCAGATGAAGGACAGCGTAGCATTGGTTACAGATGATATTTGTTACACTGGGCTTCTTACTTACTGTTGCTGACGCAGAGGGATCAGGAAAGTGCTTTTCTTCTGCGTCTCTGGTTTTGTTCAGTTGTCTCCAAACCTCTCATGGGTAAAGCTAGAATACATTCTAAGAGGAAGCACATGTTCTTTTAAATATTCCTTGCAGAATGCAGTTTAAATTATAAACAATCATGAAGTGTAGGACCGTCACTCTTATATTAGCAATCGGGTAATCTGCCAGTTCTTTTAATAGCTGACCCATTTAACCCTGAATTTTTCCAGTTCTGTGGTTACATGAATTTTACATTGTGGACAGTCCCATGATACAATCAGGTGTTCTGTTTCAGAAAGTGTTTATGAAACATAGTTTTATTCTTGATCACAGTTATGACCGATGGGCAAACTACACAGTCAAAGTTGCGTCACTTACAAGAAGTGCACAAGAAATAATAATAAATGAGCTCATAAGCAGTGAACCGTAAAAAATGAAAAAAAAGGAAATGTTGAATGCATTCTCTAAGGTTCTAACATGTCCAAATAAATGAGCAATTCTTTTTTATTTGGACTCTTTTGTTTTTGTAATTTTACATACTTCCAGTGCATAATCCACTTCATATTCAAGGCTGGTAAGACAGAAGCCAGCAGTTACTTGGAAAGAGTTGCGGGATAACCTGAAAGAAGCAGGAGCAGGAGTTACACAGAGGACAATAAGCAAGGAACTATAGACTGTGGGCCAAAATTCAATATATAGAACTTCTTATAAGGCTGTACCTGACTTTTGTCAAATTTTAGTTAAATTGAATTTGGCTGTTCAGTATGAACATTTGACTGTTCGTTCCTCTGCATGCAAAGGGTGCTTCAATCTGCTCATGGGCCCCTGGGCTACAAGTGGTCACGGGTCCTTTTGGTCTGTGTTTGTATGAAAAATTTAAACCAGATACTCCAGCACTGCCAAACATTACCGCACAAGCCCCGAACCAAACACCTAGAAGCCGTAGTCTGTCATGGCTGGACATTGGCACTGATGGCACTTAATTCCCGAACAAAGCTCAATCAGAATCAGAATCAAGCTTTATTGGCCAAGTATGCTCACACATACAAACACACATACACACATTCAGCTTACAGTGTATATAGAGTAACAACATTTCACACACACACATACACACACACACACACACACACACACACACTCACGTGCGCACGCACAAACACACACACACAGACACACACACACACACACACACCTTACATACTTGTAAACCTTACATTGTGTGGAGTTGTATATGTATATTAAAGTGCCAAGTACAGCAGTCTGGATGTAGAGGCAGATTAAGGCTTGTAAAAGTGTAGTACCAGAAGAAGCATCAGTTTGAGACAGTATGTACAGAGGATGGAGTTCTGTGTGAAACTGTTACTAAGATAAATAAGATGAATAAGAAATGTAATACAGGAAGTGGGAAAAGTGTCCAGAGTGTGGATTGTATGTGTTTATGTAGTTCTAGATAAATAAGAGCAGTGTGGATTGTATGTGTTTATGTAGTTCTAGATAAGTAAGAGCAGTGTGGATTGTATGTTTATGTGGTTCTAGATTAATAAAAGCAGTGTGGATTGTGATGTACATTGTAGTCAGCTGTTCATAAGTGTGATGGCATGTGGGAAGAAGCTTGTCTGTATTCTGGTTGTCTTGATCCTCATTTGGCTAAAGCGCCAGCCTGAGGGAAGACGCTCGAACAGGTGATGGCCAGGGTGTGATGGATCAGTGATGATCTTCTCTGCACGCTTCCTGGTTCTGGAAGTGTGCAGACCCAACAGTGTGGGTAGTTTAACTCCAGAGGTCTTCTCTGCAGACCTGATGATGCAGTGCAGTCTGTGAGTATCATGTTGGGTGGCTGAGCTGCTCAAGTTTCCTTTGTGCCTTTTAGCTCGGAACCAGATAGTTTAAGTAGAGTTTGTTAGCTGATTCTAAATGTGATTAATCCAATAAAGCTAGTTTATCTAGTAATGATATCTGGCCAGATGTGTTTGTTAGTTAAAAACAGGCAGCTGAGAGGTACAAAGACAGGAACGCAGCACATTTGAAACCCTAAATCTGATCATCAAACATGGGCTTCACCCCGTGTAAGCCTGCGCTTTAAATCTGCCCGTGGGTGCATGAGGCTGCCGGCCGTTCTCTGCCTTTTAAATACACTTATTGCCTGTGTTATATTTTTAGCAAATCTACACAGATAATTTCAGGATGGCTGCATAGCTATGCAACCTGACTGGCATGTTAAGGGTGTCCTTCAAAAGTCTGAAATGCTGCCATATGTCTCTGACAGATGACTCATCAGCAGAGGGGCAACCGTATCTTTTTGAAACTGTAATTGCCAAAAAATCCCAATTACATGTTTTTTCCAAATCATTCAGAACTATCCATCACTGTTTATTATAGAGGGATAAGTAGAGGAAGTTAAAATATGCACAAATAATTACAAGTGCATCATGCAAACTATTGCTTATTCTGTGAAGGTGATTTTTTTTTATTATTGTATTTATTAAGGAATCAGTCATAATCATGATAGACCTTGAAAAGCAGATGGTAGTGTTTATAAGGTGGAAAATGTTCTTTATAATGTAAATGTTCTTTTATAAAGATGTGACACCTATTGAGCACGAAATAGTCAATAATCCAGCATACCTTGAATCACTGTATGAAAGAAGATGCCAAGCCATTCAGTTTTTGAAGAAGCCAGCATTTGCATTTTCTTTGCACATCAGAGAAGGATTAAAACGAAGCTTTTGGCTTTTGCAAAATGCCCAAACATCTGAGAAAATACTACGAGCAGCAGCGAAATGAACTCCCTGACTGACTCTGGCTGTAATGTCTTTCAGAGGGTCAGTGAGAGGGTGATCGAGGCGGCATGTGCTGTGCCAGACACGGATTGGAGACACAGTGTGCATGGTGAGGACAGGCCTGTGTGTGCTGATAGACATATATGAGACTGCCCAGTCTCTCCAGAGATGAGTGACTTCTATTATACAAGCATGTTAAAGACATTGAGGAGACATTCAGACCTACTGACTGCTCCAGGTTCAAATACAGAATGTATTTGTTGCCTATAAACTGCATTTATGTTAAATGTGTATTGGAATGGTATAGGCTATAATGGGTTCTTGTTAAAGGAATAGCTCTGGTGAAAAAACTCATTGACACAAGTGTCCATCTAACACCAATGTAGTTGATCTGTCTATATCTCATAGGCTCCTATACCACCAGTTACCAGTTGTAATTGATGAGCCAAGTCATAGATGGATTACATATGGCTATAAATGAAGACAAATGTAGTTCATATACAAGCTGAAGCCTGCACTGTGTCTGAGTGTGGTTTGAGGAAAGTATGTGATCATTTAACCTTACAGTAGTTGTCAGCTACATCCAACGATGTTAGCGACACCAAACATGTCTTCAGTTAAAAGGTACAACATGCAGGGGCGCTGGACTGTGGGTAATGGTGGACCGGATTAACCAGGACCCTACCTGAATGACACGCTTTCCTGAAGCCTCAGAAATAAATAGGCTGGTTTCTGGTTTTGATACTCTTTCGTTATGATTCAGTTAAGGCATACAAGACTACACTTGACCATCTTTTAAGCTCTGCTTGTCTGTCTTTTGTTTCAGGCATTCCTCCACCCTGCAGCACTCACATCTGTTGTATCTAACCTGTGCCTTCTCCATTGTTGGCTGTAGATGGCAGTTAGTGTCTGTTTACGAGCTGACCTACTGAAACTAAAATAAGAATTTCACAAAGGCATGAAGAGAGACGAAGGAAGAAGGCAAAAAGAGTAAAAGGCACATTCTGACCTGTTTCTTAAAACCCAACCTGTAAATGTGCTGTACTAACTTAAGCTAGGTAGCTAAGTTGCCAATATCCTTTTTTGCAGTCATTTGCACAAGCTGATGAAGAAGAACATGATTTGAGTCAGTGCAGCAATTAATAATTTTTTTTAACAGCTAATGTAACAGACAGTGTTTCTGTGATCATAACCCAGTGAAGTGCAGCCTCAGCCCCACGGCTAACCTGTAAAACCAACACTGCTGGTTCCAGAAGCCACAGTCCCTGGGGGTCACCGTTAGAGAGAGCAGCACCTCTTGCTTTACTGATCCAACTGAAGATATAACACAAGATGAGCTCACCAAAGTAATTAGGTAATTGTTGTTCCAACATCCTATCAGTGGTTTGTTGACCAGTTTCAGTGGTAATGGCTGCGTTCTTGGCTGTATTTGTTCTTTTTTTTTTTCAGATTGGAGTGACCTAGCTTGAGTCTTACTGTATAGCATGCATTTTCCTAAAAGGAGATGTAATTACCATCTGGTCTTATAATATAAATAATTCATAATGCAACAGTTTGGCAATATTTCATTTTTTCATTATTTTTTTTTTTCACTTAGATAAACACAGAATATTAACAGTCTAGCAGGGCTGTTGGGCTAGGTGATACCACTAATTCTCCATTCGATCTGATACCAAATAATACATAGAAGTCAGAGTCTCTGTGTGCTTCTTTATTAATAACATAATTCAGCTGAGTAATAACCAAATTCAATGCAGTGAATATTCAAATTATATGTTCAGTTAAACTAGTACTTTACATGTAAACTGACAGTTAAGTAAGTAAATGTGTATTGATTAGATTAATATCTGAATAGTTACAACATTTACATTTACGGCATTTAGCTGACGCTCTTATCCAGAGCGACTTACAAGGTTAATCATATTACAGGTAGGCCAATGTAGTGTTAGGAGTCTTGCCCAAGGACTCTTATTGGTGTAGCACAGCATAGTCACCCAGACCGGGATTCGAACCCCAGTCTCCCACATGTGGTAGTGGTGGCTCTCTGGTGGGTAGTGGTGTTACCCGCTGAGCTACACCAACCACACCATTACAAGTTCATTATAAGCTCAGAAAATATTTTTAATGAAAGTTAAACCTTATCAAACATATGCCAGATTAAAAAAATAAAGAATAAGTATATGTAATATTCAGCTGGGTCTTTTAGTGGTAGTGTAGGCCACATGTATCATGCTATTTACAAGAGCCATGTTAAATCTTAAAAGACTTTTGCTCGTAAGTCTTTTTTTTAATTAGTCCAAAAAAAGACTACCAATTAAAGATGCAAAGATTTCAGTGTCACTTTTGTTTAAAGTGGCTTTTTATTTGTCATCTTTATTTGGGAGCAGAGGAAGAAGATGTAAGGAAAATTAGTTCCTATTCTACACCATAATTTCCTTCATTTTTTTCTTTTTTAATTTTCGTTGAGAACCCGGACATAAATAAATAAATAAATAAACAGATGATATTGATGGTTTTGGTCTCCCCATTCCTACTGTCTGTGTAGAAAACAGATGAGTACTTCCAGTATGGAAGCACATTGGTGGAGTCATCATCAGTGTGTGGTGTGCTAAACTCAGTATAGTCTGTTGTAGAGGAAAGGGTCTGCCAAATCAGCTCATGGGCAAAATCCACGAACTAGCACCAGTCTTCCAAACAAGCCTATTCATTTAATTCTGGGGTATCATTATTTAGTTTTCTATGTACCTCAGCCTTTCTTGGCAGCCGAAAAATTGGTTCTTTTCAGAATCTTTTCAGTTGGCTTTCGAAGTACATATGTGCATAGTTAGTTTTTGTTAATTTGTTTCCTGCCTTCCGCCCAGTGAGTGCTGGGATAGGGTTCGTCACCCCCTTGTGAGCCAGACAAATAGCGAGATTACAATGATTGAACAAAAGGGATACTTTAAAAAGGTGAAGCGATTAAAAAATTGAAACATGAAACAGAATGAGTACCATTGGTACTTATTTGGGTGATCGCAGTATTAGGTAATATTAATTATAGGCCCAAGTCTAGAAGGATCATGGTACCACATGTTCATGTTTACCTGCTATCCAAATGACTCTGCTATGAAACATCCCAGGCCACATGGATTAGCAGTTGTAAAAACCACAGGAGAAATAGTCGCCTACCCAATCAGGCTCCTGGTGAACAGTGCGGGTATTAGATGAGAGAATGACCTGAAAGATCTGTCATGTGACGAGTGGCCTTAGTAGCTCATGGTACCCTGAGTATGGATTAACATTCTTGTAGACAGTGGTTAGATTACGTGACTCCAGTCATCAACGCTGACTTCTGTGTGTGTGTGTGTGTGTGTGCCTGTGTATTAGCCGTGCTGTTCTTTTTCTTCTGTCCCATGTACCCAGGTGGGAACGTTTCATAAAAGCTATGCGCACATCAGGCTGATGTTTTTGCCATGCCTTGATGAATTGCACGCAAGCCCGGCCATTATTTTCGTACGGCTGTCTGAGCTTTTATACGCTCATGTTTTGTGGCTGATTTATTGATGAGGGATTATGGCTTGTGAGAAAGGATCTCCAGTTGTAATGCAGTATAAATTCTTTTCTCTCAGCTTTGTGATAATTCCTGTATGAATTACACTGAGCGCCACAACGATCAAAACAAGCTGTTTTCTACGGACACAACAGCTGCTGCACTTTTTCCGGCCACACAGACCTGAGGCCGCACAAGCGTGCAGAACTTCCTAAAAAGTGCTGGCTGTGTTTTATCATGGAGAAGCAACAATGGACCTCCTTTTTGTCATTCATTCCTGGTGGGTTGGTGTCATATAGGCTTATTTAAACTGTGGTTATAGATTGAAGTGTCTTATTTTGACCAAAGCTGTTCACTTTTGTTGGATTGTGTGAATACCTTGATTCATTGTAACAATTGTATGTAATCGTGAATTGTAAGGATTCTCATAGCACCAAGTAAAGATTGTTGTAATGTAATAGGTTACAGACCTCATAGACCACGTGCTACCACTGCCTCCTGTGATTTTAGAGTTGCTAAAGTTGGTATAGTGATAACGATTCACAAATGATGTATTGATGTAGCCCTAGAATAAGGGCAGTGTGGGGCTTATATTGCAGTATTGTATGTAAAATGTTTTTGCTTTACACCTAAACACAAATTAGGATGAGACTTCTTGAATTTAGGTTATGAATCTAATTCTTTGTATACCTTGCCTTCTGCCCAGAGCTGCCAGAGCCACGGTGGGTCTAGCAGACATTTGACCTCCCGCTTTTCGAAGTGCTGAGGTGATGCCCCACCACTTTATGATTGAGCTTAGGAGGCATCCATTAAAAATAGAACCTCCTCCCTCTCTCTGTCTCTTTCTCTCTCTCTCTCTCTCCCTCCCTCTCTTTCTCTAAACTGCACAGACCACTGACCTATGAGCATGATAAGACAGTCAACAAACAGACAAAATCAAATCCGCATTTCAGCTCTGGGATGTTTACTGAGAGGACTGCTACATTCCACTAATCCGGTAAACATTTTTACTGTGATAAACAGTTTAATTCATTTCGTAGTCTTCGTAATTTGTTACCATACATGTGAAATTTACTAGCGGTGTGTATATAGACTTGATGTTATTGGCATACGTGTACTGGTAATATTCAGGCTTTGTGCATGCAGCTATGAAAATATATTTTACCAGGTTGTACATGTTCATATATACCATGAAAGACTGGTGAACAGGAGGGGTAAGGCAGCAGCTCATTTGTTTCTGAAGCATGTTCTTGTACATGTCTTCTAAATCTTGTACCTCATGTGTGTTAACTGCCATGTCAACTTTACAAAAACTGGGAGGCAGTCTGGAAGACCCCTCTTCCTTCCAATCTAACACTCTGACCATCTCAACTTTTCATCTCCTGTGACAAAACCTTAGCACTCCCCACCATCACCCCATCTCCTCCCTAGTCCTTAGGCTTTTATTTCTACCCCAGTTAAAGGGGGTGATATGGAATCTAACTCCAGTCAGCTTCCCAGAACTCCAGCTAAAGTGTAATGCTGAAATCATAAGTTTTGGTTTGTCTGTCAATGGTGAGAGGGTCTGTTTAATTAGTACAAAACCGTAAATATGAGTGAGTTAAAATGTATAAAAGTTTTCATATCCCCTGGAGAAGAACTGATGTTACCCCGTTTTTAGAAGTCATATATTAATGTAGCAGTGATAGAGTCATCATTTCCATATAATACTGTTGGTATGCATGCTAACCAAAAAACTGGGATTTACTGGGATTTTGGCTCTAAGATCCAAAGCTGTAAATGCATAAACGAAGCAAAATGGGTGCAGACAGTTCCTCTAAAGTGTTTTACAAATATTTCAAAGACCTGTTCACTCTGGGCCTCAGCGGCCAATAACGTCGTCTTAAATCTGAACTGGAATGTTAATCCCTCTTAATAGGTGGCAGAGGTGATCGACACTTCCATTTGGGCAGCTTTGCCAACATTTTCTATTTTTCCATTTTAGGAGTGAGGACATTTATGAGCATGCCACGTAAATGCTTTGGGTGTACAGTTGTTCAGATGCCTGGAGGATTTAGAGAAACACCTGCTCATATTGATGCTACAGCTACTTTACTGTACTCTGATGGCTTTGACCTGAGTCAGCAGGGAAGTGAGGCCTGTGTGCTGTGATTTGCTGGCAGATCCTGTAGAGAGGAGCTGTGAGATGATATTGTAGTTTGTTCTGTGATTAGTGGCTGAAAACTCTCTGTGTGTTTTGTGTTTAGTCCAACTGAACCTGAACAGCATGGTAGAGTTTTTAGACCAACACTGTCATTTCATATGTAGTCAGTTTATCATCCCTGTCATAACGGAACATATATGTGGAATGTTCACTTTGGAAGAGCATGGAAAAAAGGTTCTAACTTCAAAATATGTTAATGTGGCATGTTAATAAGTTCAGTAATGTCACATGATCAGCAGCTGGAAAAGGTGCCATGGCTGGCTACATGTTTCTTGTTGGAAGTGCATGCTAGCCTTCTTGTTTTCTGACATGGTATCATCTTGGTAGTATCATCATGCGCTCATAATTACATTTTTGAATAAGTACAAATCTCAATTCTAAAATAATTCATTGTGTTTCAGTAGTAATAAACACAGAATTGTGCTGTTATGCTTTTGCCATTATGCCTTCATTTTAATATTTTGGATATCAAGATGCATTTTTTGTGGGATATGCAAAAAGTACTGTATGTTTGCGTGAACATATTTTCAGGGAGCCCAGTTTAGCACTCTGTGATGACACAGCCATGCTGTTGTGCCACATGCAGAATGCAGATTGGTATTGAAATTAGCATGGATGTCCCCAAAAAAGACAATGGCATATGTTGCTCCAAAATATGTTCATGTTTCGGATTTAATAGTGCCTTCTTACACATGTCTTTCTTATGCTGTGAGCACCAATACATCCTTATACCATGACAGAACCTCACTTTTGATCTTTATGCTGATAATCTAGATGGTTCTTTTCTTCTTTGGACCAGGTAACATGACGTTCAGCTCTAAAGGGTTGCCTGGTTGCACCACAATATACATTTCCATTGTACATTAGTCCATTTCAGAGCTTGATTCCAGGGAAGTCACTGCTGTTGTTGACATACAGTGTGGCTTATGCTGTACATAGTACAGTCTGATGAACAACGAATGTATAAAATGGTAATATTCCATTTTGGGATTGTTTCTCTACAGTGCACCATTCCACATCAGTCCACTGATATTGACAGTAATGTCCTTTTAGATAGCGGTGTAATGAGAATATCTGTCACTGTCAGAAATTACTGCTCTAATTTGAATTACATTTTTACACGCAGCGAATCAAATGATGAATCCTTCAGCAGTACTCATAAGGATGCGACTGCATTGCAGTATGTCTAAGTGTTTTTTGTTCTGAATCTGTTTGGTTCTATCATCTCCAAAAGCATACACAGGGCACGTTTTACACACTTTAAAAAGCACTGTTTCCCAAACTCCAGAATGAAAGGTCATTACCCCCCTGGCTTTGAACTGGTCTAACATTCCTTCTCTTTTTAAACACATTGAAAGACAAATAGCTGTTTTGGATCAGGACGTGTGGGACAAGTAGGGGTAATTTTGTAAATTCCTCCTCGTACTCTTTGCCTTTGGGGCTGGAAACCCCAACTTGAGGTCAAGGGTCTGGACATGACAGTCGGTGTGGACACATCACACACCACATCCCCCTGCAGCTCCCTAACAAGGTTTACTCTCCAGCGCGTTATTAATTACACTCTTAACAAGCCATGCCTAAACGGGCCACAAGCTTATAGTCTGATGATATATGTAGCAGCCTGGGGGGGATCATATTGTCGGCAGATGGAGAACAAGCAGTAAAAGTAATTTACACACTGAATGTGACGAGTCTGATTGTTACACAGATCTAGATGGCTTTTGCATGTAGGATGTTCAACAATAAAAGAATTCTTGACTTTTTGTTCTGAAGAAGAATATTCCTTTAACCCTTTAGAAGCCCATGATGAGTTCAGAGCTTATTAGGTTATTAATAATAATTAACAACAATACTGTGGACAAGCTAAGTGAACATGCAACAGCGCTGTTTCTAACCCAACATTGCATATTATGTCCTTTCAACAATTTTAGATCTAGTTTTAAGAATTAGAAGTCTAAAGCTAAATAATTACTTACAGGAGTCATGATTTCATTCAAACATTTCGTATTTATGAAATTTGGGCAGAAAATCTAATTCCACTTTCAGTGATGAAAAGACACGTTAGATGATGTAATCTACCAGGATTAGGAGCTGCACTGAAACAAGATAGATAGAAAAATTAAACAGCTTTTTTGCTTTATGTAGAATTATCTTTAAAGCCATTTGCAGTCTTCCAGCGGCCATATTGTCTGCAGCTTGAGCAATGAAATTTCTGTGCCACTCCTACAGCTACAGTTCTGCCAGAAAGACACTAAAGGTAAAAGTGATGGAAAACGATATTTAATCTTCTATAAAGTGTACAATTTGAAGGACGACAATTCTTAAACATGAAGAGTCTTTGGCGTAGGCCCCGTCCTGGGCCCAGGTCTCGAAGCGTTTGGACCCTCGCAGATCCTGCCGAATATGGATGGCAGGGCCGGAGCCTACTCCCTGGACAACAGGACTGGGGCCAAACTCGTGGTGGGGAGTAGGAAGGGGGAGAACGTAGAAACGTCGGCACCTGAAAGCAGCAAAACAGGAGCCTAAGTTGGATCCTTTTAAAGACAGGTGGCGCATTGCGACTGGCCAGAGTAAGGAATGAATGAGAGAGGAATTTCCTCTTGCATCTCGGAACCACCAAATGCATCTGACAATTCAGGAAGCCATTTTTCAAACAAGCTTTGGAAACAGCATTTCAGAAGGAGAAAGCAACCTTCGTAAAGCTATGCACCATGATCGGACCGTCAGTAGATCCACCTGTTTCCAGTCACTGGCCTCCTGTGGCAACTAACAGGAGAATCACCATTGTGTTATACAAGGTGACCACTTGTGTTGAGCATAGGGTCACAGGTGAAACGTTTGGAGTAAGTGTAACAGCAGCTCACTGCTGTGTTTACACTGTATGGCTAGCAATAAGCCCAAGTGGAGCACAATCATGGGACTTGTGGCTTGATATGTCCTTGTTTAGTCGCAACACCCTTTTCCATTACCCCTTTTACATTACAGCTTTATCGATATTCTACTTTTCCACCTGTATGTTTGAGTCTTTTGTTCTGGCAACAAATACATTCAAATGTCAGCTCAAATTTAAAGATGCCCTGGACAGTAAGATCTTTTGTTAAAACTGAAAGAAGTAGCGTTACTGAGTCAGGAAGAACAAAGCGTGCTACAATATGGTGGCTGTGTGCTGCTGCAAGTCTGAAGTAATGATTTAAAAGTCAGACGTTTCAGGTCAGTTTCATGGGAGTTCTTTGGTCTACGTCATATACACCTCAAAAAGAATGATAACAACAGAAGGTCATTTACTAAAGAGATGTAAGTCTGAGTTTTCTTTGAATACTCTTTCAACGTGCTGGAAGGGGTTAAAACACAATCAGTGCTAAAAATGTCCTACCCTGGATGCCCAAAACTTACACAGTGTCACTTTAACTGTGACCTGTAAGGGTTAAAAAGAGCTTCGAGCCTCCGCTGTGTTTGTGATGAGGGTGTTGTTAGGGAAAGTGTTTACACCCGCCACAATACACATGCCCCATGCCCTTCACAGCTGAGCAGGGTGGCAGGCTTCCTGAACCACTTCCGTCCGCCTGGTATATCTCTCTCTCAGCGGCAGCTCGCACTTTCAATATTTAGATAAGCGCGAGACAAGCTGCTGACAGAGGGATAATGGGAGGAAATATGATGATATAACTGTTTGTAATGCCACGCTTATTAGGATAGAACTGGACACGTTTTGATGACAGGTCTGAGATTACCAAGTGCCGCCTCTGCCTTCTTTGATTCGCTCTGAAAATGCTGAAAATGCAAAGACTCATCTAATAAGACGAAGGCAGGCAGGGGGTGACTCTCACATGTGCGACCGGTTTAGGGATTTGTGATGTTATTCTTTCAAGTCGACTGCTGGCAGAGGCATCAGGGCTTGTGTCATAAGGAAATGGGATTGTGTTTCCTTCAGCAAACAGGGTGGTGGGCGCAGAAGGAAAGTTCAGTGGTGCCAGGGTCAAAGGTCGTATTGCGAGACAGAAGCGCCAGTGGCGGTCTCCGGGTGGGGCTCTAATGGGACTAGACAGAACATCTGTAATAGATTTTTAATGTGTATAAAGAGACTTCAGAGAGTCGTGGTTTTATTTGTCATTTATTGCTTCATTGAAATCTGACCTTGCTTATGATTGTGGAGTTTTCTCATAGAGGTTTTCGTGGTTCATCTTCTTCTCTTTTATCCCAATTCCACGGTCTGTAACTCTCCCCTTTTGATCAGACAATCTTTTATTTATGGTTATTGCACCAATTGGCATGAAGTACAGCAGACTCCTTGGTTGACTTGTGGCTTTTGAGGCATTAGTTGTTTGAAGGCCATCTCACTACTAACAGATACAGAGAGATAAAGCAGGAAATGCTTCTGCAGTTCTTCAAATCTGTTGTTGCCCACTGGAGTCCTGACATGTTACATACTTTTGTTACCTCCTTTGACAGTCTTAGATAAACGCTGGATAGCAGTTTCCATGTTGTACTGTGCCACAAATAGCTGCGGTGCATGTAGAAAAACCCAGTGAAGTTTTTTTTTTTGCTATTTGTTGCTGCTGTTACAATCATATTATTTGTGTACTCACCACACAATATAAAGGGCAGCCGCTGCCTTCGAATGATGTAAAAATCACACTTTGCATAATTGTTTATATATATTATAATTTATTCTGACATTACAAAGTAAAATAATGTGATCACAATAATGTTCTACAACGCCAGTATTCATTGTTGTGATTTAATGAAAGATCTTGGTTCTTAATTCAGAATGTCCACCGGGTCTTTCGTTTAGCAGCACATTAGATACAGTACAATCCAGAAGTCAGTGACCGCCTATAATTTGTTTAACTCCTAGTCAAAATGGCCATGAAATACAAGTTATTAACTCAACATGCATTTCAGGAAAAATCTTTTGAGGAAAAACTGGAGTGAAAAAACAGGAGTTTCCAGAAGTCACGCAGGTATATGGTTGCTACAGATCACTCTTGCGATTACTGTTGCTTCTATAACTTAATTCGCTAGTCTAGTCTGTAGTGCCCATATGTGAGCATGATGCGTGTGCACAAGGAGGGGAGTCAGATTCTGTAATGGAGTCAGAATTCTGCACAACACTTGGTATATGCGGTGCGCTGTCAACGGCCAGCTCAAGAATGCCAGCTCTTAGTAAAGCAGAGGGCGGTTGAAAATACCTTGCAGGTTTGGCTGAGCAGAAGTAGTTCTTTCTAATTCGAATTCTTCCATTTGGTTGTGTAGAGTTTGCAGACCGGAAAGGAACATGGTATGAAGTCTACGCCATCTCAGCTTTATGAGTGTGCTGGCAAAGATAACACAGGAAGAGAAAGACCAATAGACTTGCAAGGTAGAGTAATGTTACAGGATTTGATTACAGGAGTACAGCTGATTTGGCATGATTGGTCTTTTTGCCGTGAGATGACTTTTTCTTTGCATGCTAGCCTGAAACGGGACAGAGGTTAGATGACTTTTGGAATTGGGAAAAACTCCATGAGACAGGAATGACCTAGATAAGGTTACAATCGACATTGCAGTTTATCATAAATAACATGGGCAGGGATGAACACTGCTGTAAGATTTTGTCTTGCATCCTTTTATCTCAAGCCAGTCTGAGGTTTACTGTGGTCTCTCGCGTCCTCTGACAACATCTTCTTTGGTCTCTTCACCCCTTCTGCCATGATGAGCTGGCTTCTCTTATAGCTAGCTCAAGACTCCTAGTTGTTGGTGAATGACGCGGTGCCATAAAGCATTACGCATGCTGCTCCGAAGTTGCGTAGTGCAGTAGCAGGCATTCCGGGCCTGGAGTGGCAATGACAGAAACACCATTCTCCCCACTGTAAGTCAGTGTACCATCAGAATGATCTTGTGTCTGCTGGTGTAAGGTAGAGCTCTTACAGAATGTTGCTTTAGTGGCTGTTTTGTAAAGGTTTCAGGACATATCTGATCTGGTTGTTTCAGGGCTAGGGCATGAATGAGTCCATTTCCTGTAACGTGGAGCCCACACCTCGGGGAGGAACTGTGAGTTATGTCAGGAAATCACTCTGTGCTTGTAAAGAAAAGGAATTTATTCAAGTCAGCATGTTTCATCGTTCAGTGTTTAATGATCATTGTAAAGTGTGAATGTGCTGTAGGAAATGGTTATACTGCACTCACACTCACTTTGATTTGCTCAGTATTCCATTCTGCAGGTGTCCCGAGGTTCGCGCCTTTTAAGTCATGAACCATTACGGATAGCTGCCCAGTGTTTTGAGTGACAGCTTTTAATCTCTACCTGTAGAACACTTTCATCGTTAATGACTTGAAACCGTGATCTTTTGAAGAATTTGTTTATTGGCTCCCTGGCTTAGAGCTGCTACTCACAGTGCATATTTACTATCTACAGATTAGGTAAGGCATTAAAGAGAAACTCCACTGTAATATCTGTCTAGACAGTGTGAAGCCATTCTGTTGAACGCAATTCTGCCAAATGTCAATATGAGAGACATGCAGAATAGTATAACATAGGACTTTATGATTTAGTGGTTTGGGCAAGTTTCAGCAACTGTCATGGGGATTGTAAAGATCAGTGGGCTGTGCAGTAGCAGCAGTGATGCTCAGTGAAAACGACAGAAACAGTAGCAGCAGAGGGGACTGTAATGATTCTGTGTTTCAGTTCTGACTGCATAAATTATGCGTGAATGTTTTCTGCTGCTAGCGTATTTCTTCGTTAAAGGGAAATGACACTGATTTTTAAACTCCTCTGCATAATTTAATAATTAACATGTTAAGTTGTTCAGAGTCGTCTGATTTAAATAGACTGAAGGACTTGCCGAGTCAGAGTTCTTCACAAGGGTAGTGATGGGAACCAGATGTCTGAATAGGGCTGTATTCAGGGCCACCTTTGTCAAGTACAAGACCGTGACTAGTCATGATTGAATCAGGACAGAGTCTAATGGGGGCAGAGTTCAAGTCAAGGCCAGAGACCACTGTTGCAAAGAGTGATGGTGCTTATATGACATTAACAACATTTCCTGTCCTTTTTTGCTGTATATTTGGCTGCTGTTTTTAGAAGACTGCTGGTAGAGACGGTGCGGTACCATAAAACGATCTATAAAATAGATGGAAAGTCTTAGCTTAGTCACGCTGTCGGGAGTCTGCCAGTTGCAATCTGATGAGCTATCCGCACTTACGCACATATGCACTTCAGTGCATTGGTCCAACGTAAATCAAAGTTTTGTTGGTCCAGCTTAACGAACAATAGTCTCAGACGCAGACGCTCCACCCGTTGTATACGTCCTGTGTTTCCCATTGGACTGTTAATCTTGCGACCCCATTTTCAGAGTGCCTTCTTCTATACCTCATGCCAGATATCACGCTTGTGATTGGTCATTTTGCTAGTGTGTCAGTCAAATTTTCTTTTTCTGCAGTAGTGGGTTATTCTTGGCCATGTACGTAGGCGAAAGATACCTCTCTTCCTAGAGAGACTGGCAATAGTAGACTAGGCTGTGGCTCTAGAGTGTCCTCTAAAGCCAAACATTGGCTGTATCTGAAATGTCATGCAGTATTTTACAGTATGCTGCCTACAGTATTCTTGTACATCAAGACAGCTGCCTTCAGTTCGGTCACAGCCTTATAGTGTGTGACGTTTTGTCTGACACTGTACGTCTCATGCTGTATGAAATCACTTGATCCATGCTACATGAAACGTAGCTTCTACAGACAACTCTGTCTATGGATAGGTTTAAATAAAGTTCTTTCTTTTAAAGTAACACGCTGCACGTCTGAGTACCAAGCAGCTTTGCTAAGCACACTGCAGCCTGCCTTACAAAGATGATAAATATCACTGTATTAATGTTTATACGTCGCTGTTATATCCACTTAAAACAGAGGAAAGTCAGCATATGCAGCCTTTGATAGCAAATGTCGACTTTTTGACCCATGTCCACTGTATCGGACTGTAGCTGTGCGTGTTAATAAAGGGAGTTAAAATCACACCCATTTAGACCAAGGCAGACTGTTTAAAAAGACCTGTGTGTCCGACTGCCACAGTGTCAGCAGGAGAGACCCTCCTTCACTGCTAGCTCAAGTTCGTTATAGTATCTGTGTGCTCAATGTTCGTTAGTGTGGCAGCATACACTCTGCTTATGTCAATTGGGTATCGGTTGAATTTTTATGAGTATGAGTATCTGAGCTCAGTATCGGCCCAATACCCAATACCAGTATTGGTATCAATGTATCTCTATTAAACAGCTACAAGTAATCTGCGATAGTTGTTTTTATTTGCAGTAAAATTAAGAAAAGTCTAAATAAAAATACTACAGAGTCCAAGACAAGTCAACAAAGACATTGCCCAAGACATTGTTGGAGATAATTGATCTAAATGGTGTTTTTAAAGCCCATTCATTGTGGATGTACAGAAAAATAATACCCAAAAAAAAACACAGTTTTGCAATACGCTAAGCTCATATAAAGACACATGCGAGTTCACTGGGTATTTTGGATTGTAAACGAAATGGCATTGTAGATATTGTGACCCCAGGTTCCTAACACCACCACTCTCTACAGCAAGGTTATCCAGTCTTATCCACAGTGGGCCAGTGAGTCTGCAAGTTTGCTCTCTCCAAGCAAGATGGAGCATACCTGACTTCACTTGTTTAATCTCAAGTCTTCAGATTTCCTGCCTTTTGGAATGAAAACCTGCAACCAGATCAAGATTGGACGCCCCTGCTCTACTGAGACCATTTCTCATCAAACCATTCTAAAAGACTTTGTTTATGTCACAATAATTTGACTATGCAGACATTTTGAGAAAGTGCTGGAATTCCCCTTTAATACCCAGAGATTCATCATGTGTTCTGCAATTGGCTTGCACTTAGTCGTCCTGTGTGTTAAGACAAAGAGATATTATCTGAAGTGAAACTTGAGCCAAACAACTCCTGAGCCAGTGTGAATGTTTAAATACAGCAATGATGTATACTGCAGGCAGAGTTATTATGGTATGTTAATGTGTTGATGGCAACATCAGAAGCAGCGTTTGCTTCCCTCTAGAGGTGTGATGTCGAAAACTTTCCAGCCTGATGGAGTTCATTAAAATGTTGTACGGTATGGACACCATTCATCTCCATGTTGGAATCCTTTTCTGTCATTTAAAAGGGAAGTTTGTTATTTGTTTTTAATCCTGGTTTCCAGGTCTGTTGTACTCAGCACAGAGCTGTCAGTCAGACGTGGAGGCTGGAAGTTCCACCTCACGGCATTTGACAGTAAAACTGCATCAGATATAAATGTCATGAACTTATACCAGCCAGAGATGGCAGATATTTCGCTTATCTTCCCAAAGCTTGCAGTGCTGGTACCTAACACATGAGGACTTACCACACGCAGCTAGTTATGAGCACTGAGGACGATTATATATAATAATCTGTTTTATTATTAGACTCGACAAGTCTGTTCTCTAATCCATTCACCCGTGCTCCATCACCTGTTCTTCCATCCGGAAGTCTTCTATGATGTTCTCTGCAATAGTGCACTTTAGTACCAACTATTAATGTAACTACCTCATTCCATATATCTAAATATTGCACATGTGTTACATCTTGCTATACCTTGTACTTTTGCACTTTAAGAACAGCCACATTTCCATTTTATTGTATTCTATTACATATTTATTAGTTTATTTTATTTTTATTTATTCTTTATCTATTTTATCTATTATTTTTGTAGCTTCTGTGTGTACTATGTGTTAATAGTATCTCACACATTTTCCATCGGGGATGGCAATCTGGGATGGCGATCAGGTCTGGCGATGCAGCTGGCCATGGTATAGTATCTGTGTGCTCAAGGCAAGCTCTTGAGACAGTAGCAGTATGTGGATGAGTGTTGTCCTGTTGGAATAGCATACTGGAGTTTTGTGCGTTCAGAAAAGGTAGGGCCACTGGTTGCAGGATATATATAGGGTTGATCAGATACTCCATACCAGCAACCCTGGGGGAAGAAGAGAGTTTCACCTTAGTGATTGGGGGTGACCGGTGTCAGCATCCTGTTTAAATAGAGCTTGCACGCAGGTCTCACTCAGTTCACGCTGCCGCAACATGTCTCAGGATCGTGGCTGTAACCTCAGGTATTACTCTCTCGAGTTCAGTGACTTTCTCTAGGGGTCTCTCTTTAAATGAAACTACTTGAAATCCGATTTTTGCTAGTTGGTGATGTCTGGACACACAAATCTGATTTAAGTAGTTGGAAATAACAGTGCGAGACACAAACTTAAATGATCTAATTTGTGAAACTAATCTGAATTGGTTGCAGTCTGAGCATAGCTTATAACATAGCTTAAAAACTTTAGTTTGCAGTGTCATAGATGTCGTTCAGCTGTTTGAAGTTTGAAAGTTCAGTAAGCCCAGCCAGACTTATCTGAGTTGTTTGTAGGGTGCCGAACGTAATCGCTTGGCTGGCCAAGGTCCTGCACTTCAGTGAATTTGTGATTTGGAAGAGAATGCGTGAAGAGTAAAAAGTGAACAATGTTTGATGATGTATTAAACCTTTCATGCCCATATCCATATCTGGAATTTGAATTTCTTTGGCTTGTATGTCCTCTGAACTTACCCGAGTTCAAATCTGAAGAAATTTCTCAAATGGATCAAACTACATGGATGGAATTAGACGGAACAACAGAAAATCCTAATTTGATTGTGAATTTTGTTAGGGATTGTGAATATGAGTTGAAAATTGTCTGTAGTCTAAAGCATTTGCCTGAGTATTGTTGGGTATTGAGTTGAGGTAAAACTATACACATTTCAGCACCTTAGACCAGTCAGAACATGTTCTGTAGCATTTACCATTATCATACTAAATTTGGTTGTTGGACATGAATGGGTTAAGCAGAGTGACTTTCCCCATCCTGCTAACACAGTAAAAACAGACGTGTCTTTTATATAATAGACAGAAAGTAGAACAGATAGTCATTTAACACAAAAAGTCCATCTGATTCTGCCTCAGCTCTTTAGTCCCTGGCAGGGCAGATCCTGTGAAAAGAGAAAGCCTTTATTCTGGAATATCATTTCATTGCAGATGTATTGCAATTTCCAATAACGTATTCCAGTTTCTGCCAGTTGATTAAAAGCCAATTCTCTAAGACACTGTCTCAACACAGTTAGCCGCCAAACTGATTTTCCAAAATTATATCAGCGATCTCTCTAGAATTACAACACATGGATCTTTTTTTTTTTGCCACTGCTGCAGAAAAGTCTCTTCTAATAACAACAACCTAAGCACTCCCTCTCAGATGCAGGAGTTTAGTTTAAATGTGTCAGTGTCAGTCTGACAGTCTCTGTCTGTAGTGTTGTGCCCACTGGCAGCGGATCACCTTTCTTCACAGAACACTAGCTAACAGAAAACCCACCGTCTGGTCTGATTAGCAGCATTGAAAATGCATAGCTGTGGCCGAGGACTCCAGGATACATTATCCACTCGGAGAATCTCTCTAGCATGGACTTGGCTGAAGTAAAGCCTGTTTCCAGTCTGTCAGGCGACCTGTTCTTAATTTTAGGGGTTGCTAGGTTTAACATTTTGCCATAGATGTCCTGCTGGCTAGTTACAGATTCCTTACAAAACCCTATCCAGTGGATAAACTTGCTGTAAATGGCTTACCAATTACAAATAATCAGTCGGTCCACTATATTGCACACTGGAAGTACATTCTAGTTAGGAAAACCAGTGTAAAGCCAGGGTAAAATAAGCAGAGATGATGTTCATTCTGTGATGCTCTGAACTGACATACTACTTTTGTGTTTAGCTGTATTTACAGATAGTTCCACACTAAACCACTAGTCAGCGTCTGAAAACATGTCATACTGCCACAAGTTGTGATGACTGTGGTGTAAATAAAGCATAATGCAGTAGATTAGTAGATTGGTATATTGATCAGGCTTAATATAGCCAATATTTATTTAGTACATTTAGAGCCTAAATTGGTTCTGATACCAGTATATCAGACCAGACATCCTCACCTGCCATTAATTAATCACCAGTACTGCAAACTCTTGCCCCTGTCTTATCTGATCTGCCAGCCTGTCATTGACCAGTGATTCCCGTTCCGTAAGCGGAAAGGTCTTTTTTCCTTTGTTGTGGTCAGTGCACCTGTGCTGGCAGCCACCCATGCAGGAACCAGTATCTCCCTCCCTTCCACCTCTATGACCCATCCCGCTCTCTCTGTGCCAGCACATGCAGCGCGTCACTTTGCCTTTCTTGATACTCATCTAAGTTATACCAGGACAGAAAACATCTCACTATTACTGTACACTCCTGGGCAAAACATGAGCCAAGCGCAAAATAGCCTTAACAAAGCTTTTAATAAGCTTAACAACAAAAACATGAACTGACCTAGTAGTAGAGCTTCTTCCCTTTAATTTCTTTAAATAGTGGAGTTTCGTGGATAAACTTGCAAACAATCTTTTACAGTCCGTATTGTTCCACTCAGCACTGATGGCTTCAGACAGTTGAAAGACATTGCCAAGTTAGTTGGTGTTTAATGTAAAACAAAATATTCTCTATAGAAGTTAAATCTGGACACTGACCTGCCAAACAATCAGTAAAAACTGATACTAAACTGAAAATAAAACATAAAAATAAATTGAAGCAGCAAAAAGAAGCTGCTTGGTGTTTGTCTGTAAACTTGGTTCATTTTTCTTGTTTATTTCCTTGTACAGAGCTGATAAACTAATTTGCATAATTATTTTGTACTGTTTGAGTTATTTGTTTAATTTGCCTGGGACAGAACCTGGATAGTGATCACACAAACTATCATAATTTCTTTGATTCCATCCTGTCTACCCCACCATTCAGTGACTCTCATGCAAAACAGCCAAGGAAGTCCTGATGTTGCGCTATGGTGGTGTGCACAGAGGTGATCTGCCACAGTACACACTAAAGTGATTAAAGTGATTTATTAGGCCACCGCATCTGGAAATTATTTTAGAAACATATATAGCTGTTCTTTGTTGTTGGGCTTCTGTCAACACAAAATGGTGTTTTCAGTCCCCGAAAATGGTGGGTTTTGAAAAAGCTTTGTGGGGAGGAGAAACTGTATACAAAACTCAGCTGATGGTAATCGTTTCTGTGTACTTTGCAAATTTGTGAGTAATTTGGGGTTTCCCTACATGTTTGTGACTGAATTTTGCTGAACTGTATTAAACCGTAGTGCTTAGATGTTAGAATGAACTGCCCCCTTTTGAAAGGACTGGCAACTCAGTTGCAAAGATTAAAATTACCTCAGTGATTATTGATCATTAACCAGTGTAAGATTGGAAAAACCCTACATGCATAATTCAAATGAAACCTAGAAGTTGGCTTATCTGCATGATCGGGACTGTGTGGATGGTTCAGAGACAAACCCACAACATCATGCGGTAGGCTTTCTTCTGCTCTTGTAATCTTTTACTGTCTATCACAAATCAGACCTTCTCTGAAAATCTCGCTCACAGTGTGTTCATTTTGAGGCATCAGACAAAAATAAGGTAACGTCATGATCACCTTCTTCTGGACTGGCATGGTCACCTGAGCATTTGGGAGACATATTTACATTCTGTATGGAGAGATCTTGCAAAATACTGCATGTATGGATGAAGATGAAGGATAAAACATGGTGGTGCAGCAGGTAGAGCTATCCCCAGCCAGGGTCCTTTCTGTGTGGAGTTTGTTGTATGTTCTTCCCGTGTCCGAGTGGGTTTCCTCTCATAGTCTGAAGACATGCAGGCAGGCCAGTTGGAGGGACTAGGTGTGAATGTGTATGTCTGTGTGTCTGGCCTGTGTCAGACTGACAATCTGTCCAGGATGCTTCCTGCTTTCTGCCCAGTGAGTGCTGGGATAAGCTCCAGCACCCCCGCAGACCCAGTAGGATAAGCAGTGTAGATGATAAGCGAGTGATGTAATATTCAGCATGTGAAGACAATGCCTAAGAGGTTATGTTCTTCTTTTATTAGTTTTAATAGTTTGTTTTTGAAGGCTTAATGCTGTCTTCCTTACTATTCATTACAGTTACTACCTGAAATTGTAGAGTCAACTGCATACAGAATTATCCATGGTTTCTTTGCCTCCTGAATCATAGTCGTCATAATAATGTATTAACATGTGTGTTGAACCTGCTTATTATGCTTAAATTACTTAAAAGTCACATATTAGAACTAGAAAAGTGCATTTTCTGAAGAAAACACAGAATGGCTGTGCAGCTTGTTGGAACGCTGTGGCTGTTCGAGGGATGAATAGATGACACAAAAAGGAGTGCGAGGCCTTATAACTGTCCATTAGAGTTTTGGCACCTGCCTTCAGTGAGAACATGAAGTTTGGTGACTGTAGGTTGAAGGAAACAAACAAAGGTTTGGGCAGATCCAAAAATTAGTGGGACTCTATTGGAGGATCGAGGGATGAATAAGCAACACATAGAGGAGTGCAGGTAAGTAAGACTGTAGATTACAGTTTGTTGTTCTCCCTGTAGTGGTAACATGAAGATTTGGTGGCTGTTGGGCAAAGGAAACAATAGGGTTTGAGAGGGGCCAAAAATGAATGAGACCCTATGGGAGAAAAGAGGGATGCGAAAAGAAAGATGACTTTAGCAGTCACTCATCCCCCTTCTGCTTATAGCTTTTCAGTCCAACCTGTTCCTTATTTTGCGAGTTGGAACATGAAAAGTAATATTTATTTTACAGCTAACTTTCTAATTCTGTCACTGAGTATTTAGGTAGTGAGTTAAGTGTTAAGATGTTTCTGCTGCAGTGGGAAAAACAGTTTAACCCATCATCCTTGAACTGGAGAAGACAGCGTGCAGGACAGTTCTGAACGTCATCACCCTTTGAGCCCTCGATGTGTGGCTGGAGAAAGCTTCTTCTGCAGGTGTAGATGGTAATTGAGTCTCAGGCTGGACTGGGAAGCTCACTCTGGATGTTGGCGCTCATATCAGGCTTTGGTCAGTGTGTGAGAGGCCTCAAGGGACCTTAAAAGTTCAGTGTCCTCCATATGACCATAGCTTCACACCCCATCTTAAGGACGGAAATGGTTTTCACAGCCTGCGCTCTATAGTCACAGAGCCACTCTGAGTGATGACCGCTGACCCTTACTCAGAACCTGACACCTACACATCTGCTTCACTGCTACGCAGTCGTGCTCACTCACCTTTATGGAGCTTCAAATAACCTGTAGGCGAAGTGGAGCTGAGGACACATCTCGCGTTTAGCCATTTGATAGGCTCAGTAATAAAGTTTCAAATAAAGATAAGACAGTTAATCAGAATAGCAGTTATGATGTGTTTTATTAGGAACATAAAGTTCCCTTTGCAGAGAAGCTTTGCAGTGCATATAAATAATAACAAAAATAATGTGGTTTATATGTGTAAATTAGGTCATATTAAGTTTGCTGGGTCACTCAGTGTTGTGAGAGCTATATATGTGTATTATAAGCTCCCTGGGCAAAAAATGGTCACCTTGCTTGTTTGGTGTAACCTCCGACTCCTGCAGATGGCGTTGCACGAGGATGGTTGGGCTATTAATACATGTGGGGTGTGAGTGATGGGATTCATAGGTTGAGAAGTGGTACAGTACAGTGAATGTCTCTTTCGATATGTAGAAAATGGGTCCCAAAGCAGATATTAAAAGGAGTGATTACATTTGGGCATGCCAAAGGTCATAGTGTGAAGGAAGTAGCTGAATATACAGGTGTATGGAAGCACATGGTCATACGGGTCTACCAGCAGTGGCAAAAATTCTCCTCACAATTGTGCCAGGGAAGACATCCACCAGTTCTGGCCCAACTGTGCAATTTTTTGATGGCTGATAATTGATGTTCCTGCTCAGTCCATGCCAGATCGAATCTCACCTGTTATTCGTGCTTGTAGAGATATTACACCCCATTAGGTATTTCAGTCACAGGCGACTAATTTTTGTTACGGTGAGCTTAGTTCTAAAACAAACCCTTAATTGCAAATGAATCCAACTGTTTGCTGTGCTGTTGCCAGGTTTGGTTGTGATGGATGTGACTTTGCTTGCATTATGTTTGTTCTAGATCAGAATTGATTGCCTCCTTCTCCCTATAGTGATCTCAGAGTTTGAAAGTGCTGGACAGAAAAGAGTTACAGCCATGCAGAGAGCCCAAACCAAACACTTTTGTCTAGGTGTGTAGTTATCTACTAGGTGCTGTGCTTATTCTGTTACCTTTGCCAGGGACTTTTTGCCCCTACTATTGACTCTCTCACAATGTGTTTTCAGTCAAGGCTGGCTATCAGTACGATCTATGACTCCTTCACACGTTTCCACCTCAGTGCTTTGTCCTTATTATGTCAGCTTTTATCTGCTGCAGATTTGGTTGGTGCTGGATTCACATACTGATAGCTAGATTTTCAGCTAGCAGCAGCACAAAGAGATATTTATAAATCTCCACTGAAATATCCAACAGCGATACTAATGTTGAAACCAGTTGGCAGATACGCATCAGATATTTGTTCTTTAAGAACTACTAAGCTTTAAAATGAGCTATGTTTAAGTGAAGAACCTACAGGAGCACTATGTAAGATGTGTAGTTTTAAACATTACAAAATGAACAGTAATTCCACTTTGTACCTCAGGAGGTGATAGTGAGTCACTGTAGCGTCAAGTCAAATCAGGGCGATGTGAACATGAGAGGATGAAGAAGTAGCAGTGCCTTATTAGTCATGCTAAAGATTCTGCTCCCGGTTTGATTATTTAATGACAGGTAGCTAATGAAAGAAAGCACAACAATGGCTGAAGCAATCAGGGTTGATCAGGGTTCTTTCTGTGGGGTTTCCTCCCACAGTCCACAGACATGCAGTCAGGTGAGCTGGAGCTAATAAATTGCCCCAAAATGAGAGTGTATGTTCATCTGCGTGTGTGTGTATATATATATATATATATATATATATATATATATATATATATATATATATATATATGTATATATATAAATGAATAACATATATTGCCTAATTATGTCACAGAAATGGTGAAGCCGTTAGACAGTCGGTCTGCTCTAAAGAAAGGTGAATGCGCCACAGTCAAGCAGATTAAAGGCAGATCTGACATATGGCAGTCATTTTCAGTTGTATTATTTCTGGAAAAAATGATTTATTTGTGAACAGAGTATGTCAAACATTGGATGTCGTTTTTCCCTTGTACAGGGCTACAGGCGGGAACATACGCTGCTCCTGCAGCATCTCACCACTCACAACTATTCATGCTGTTTTTCAAATGGTTTTGAGCTGCGTGAGAAGGATTGTGGGTGAGTTCTCCAAGGTTAAACCCACTGCATCCTTTGATTTCTCACAAACGAAGACGCATTTCTCAGCCTGCGTTGGAGTGTCCTATGAAACAGGACAGCCTTCAATGAAGTACCAGCAGAGACACGCAGCCTTCCTTGGTGTGGAGTTTCAGGATAGATTTGTTACAGGGCTGGATGGGACTCTTTGTTCCCTTCACTGTACAATCTAGCATTTTCTGCTGATGTTCCCCTGATACCGCTACTCATCGATACCGATATCCCTTCTCTGATAGTGAATGGAGAAACATGACCATTTAAAGAAATGTGTCTGGTGAATAACTAGCCTGGCCTGGATGTGGTATCCAGCAGAGAAAGGCTTTTGCTTAGGAAATGCATAATCAACCCATGCCGTAATATTAGGAGACTGCCTGATGAAACTTTGTCAAAGTAGGAATATGAAACAGGTCCATCCAAAAATGACCGCCAGGTATGTTGAACCTGAGACTGGGAGAGATTTACTGGGTCCTTAGTTATACTGCATTCGCGTTCTTTTTAAACCCTTGATTGATGGTTCTTAAGTGAAATCGTTTAGAAGCCACATCTCATCTTTCATTTTTCTCTCTGTCTTTGCTGATTTCACAGCTTGCGCTTTACAAATCACTGTTGTATCTTATGCTGACCTGCTTTGGAGGTTAAACACAAATACATGCATGCACACACACACACGCACACACATCACAGAAAGTAGGAGAAAGGACTGACTTCCCTATTGGAATGCATTGTGGGCCTTTTTTTGGCTGCCATGCGTGATACATTCTGTTCTGAGGCAGTAGCAGACAGACCCTGGCGAGATGTTGTATCAGTCCTTTGCTCATTCTGTAGCTCATTTGGAGCTTGCTATGTGCCAGCAGTCTCCATTCTCCAGACCCCAGAGGACAAATGCATCACATTCAGAGTGCCTCAGCTCTGCAGCCTTGAGAACACGATCCTTTTAAAACCTGAGACCGCTGAGTGTTATTAATCTGTAACGCTAGCCGCATTCACTGTAAATTCAAGAGTGTTTTGGCTCATCTACAATGAAGAGGGAAGAAAAATGTTGGTAACTCTTCTCTAGAGGGAGGAACCTTGCCCTGACCATTACGGCCTTGCACACACAAACACCTGTCTGTTTTCCAGCCCGCTGGATGTGTGTGGACATGCTCAGCTACAACAACAACTTGCTAGAGTGTGCCGTCGCCCACGTGTGTGCTTGCTGTGTTTACAGAGAGTAGGGGAGTGTGTTGAGCCCCAACTGTAACCTAGAGCATAAATCACTCAGCAAGGAAAAGAGCAAAAAGATAGAGTGTATGTAGAAGCCAACGGCGTGTGTTCTCTGAGACTTCAGTTTTGCTTTAGCAGTTCTTTTCTGCTGGGTTATTTGTAACCACTTGTCTATCCCCCTTGGGTAAAGACTGCTTACTGTCTTTGTCAGAGGAAAACTTTATTTTTTTGTTTAGTTGTTTATGTGAATATTTCATAAAGAATGGACTAATAGAAAGAATCCATATACTCTATAAGGCTAAAAAGATCCGGTTAGCTTAGCCTTGTTCTTTCAGAAAATAAACAGAAAATGAAAAATAAAACCATTTTGCACTATAAAATCATAAAAGAGTTTGGTAGTGGTACTTTCGGTATGGTAGCGTTCAGAATCATTTCAGATTATATTTCTATATTACCATCATCTGGTAAGAATACGTGAAGATATCAGAATCACATCAGGATCAGAAGATATTAGATGACGACACCATTTTCCAAAAAGTTGGGACGCTGTACAAAATGTAAATAAAAACAGAATGCAAATCATTTAGACCCTATATTTAATTGAAAATAGTACAAAGACAACATATCAAACGCTGAAAGTCAGTCAGTTAGGCCAGTTTAGCACCTGGACCATTGTACTACAGGTGAAAGAACCTTTTACCAATTAACCTAATTAAATAATCCACTAGGTGTTTTTTTTGCCCCTGTACCAACTTCTTTGAAACGTGTTGCTGAAATCAAACTTCACACAGCAAAAAATAGCCCGATTTTTCAAAAACTATACAGTTTCTCAGTTAAAACGTTTGAGATGTTGTCTTTATACTCAAATATATATATACATATATTCAAATGAACATAGGGTTTAAAAAATTCACACATCATTGCAGTCTGTGTTTATTTCATGTTTCATATTGCTTCATATTTGGTCATTAAAAAAAATCCACAGTGGCATAAGCAGCTGGTTTGGGTGTTTTTTCCCCTCTCTAGTCACATTTTTCATATAGAAATATTTTCATAATTATAACATTAGTAGAATTGGAATGGAAGTTGAAATAGAGATGGAATGGTATGTACTTCAATAGATTTTAACTGAAAGCCCATGGAATGGATCTGGGGCCTGTGGTTTTGTTTATCTGTATTTTAACAGATGTGATTGTACAATGTACTCTGTATCCAGAAAGTATTTGGCAGGATCTTCTTTTGTATTTGATGGATTTAGGACATAAATTGTTTCTTGAATTCTTGGGGTAATTTTCCATTTTCTCCTTTTGTGTTCTTCTACAGAGGTCATTCATTTAGTAGAAAAAAAGTCATTTTGATACTTTACCAATGTACTTGTAACCCCCACATTGCAAGTGCATGTGAAATTGAAGTATGTTATTATTCTGTATCTGGATACCACTTCATGTATTCTCTCTTTCTCTCACTGTCTCTGTTGTGTAGATGTGAATGAATGTGAGGAAACTAATGGTGGCTGTCAAGGAACCTGCTGCAACACTTTTGGCAGCTTCTATTGCAAGTGCCCCGATGGCTATACACTCAGAGACGGCGGGAGAACCTGCCAAGGTAGGGCACGCCAGTGTCATCATTTCCACATAAAGTACTTTTCTTCAATTAGCTTTTGCCTTGAAACCATGCAGGACTATAGTTTATTTTGGAAACAGCCAGGTGTCACTTGGGATTGTCCCAGTGTCTCTAATGACTATGTAGGACTTTAGAGGGATCCTCCCTGCCCCCATTATTCCTGCTCTGAGTGCTTAGGTGTGGTCAGTTGACTTTGACTAATGTCCTGAATGTGATGTGGACCTGTGGTCTCTCATTAGATGAGTGCAGCTTTGTAATGACCCGCACTGAATATAGTGGACATCAAAGGTGCTCTGACTTTTTGGTCACCTAGTCAATGTGGACTTCCTCTGTAAGTGCAGGGCTAGGTACTTTGAGTCACACATGTGCAAACATAGACTCCAATTCTTTCCCTTTTGTTTCAGTATCAGCAAAATGAAGGATGACTTTTTTCTTTCCACAAAACAAAACAGTATGCGCTACAGTTTTCAGATCATAACTTAGGAACACAAATGTGGAATCAATTGAGTCACCACTTTTGACAGAATTGCTCCTGAGCTATGAGCTATACTACAACATTATAACATGTTCTTGTTATCGCTGATGATAGCTGTGGGGTTAAATCTGATCTCATAGAGGGTAAATGAATTCAGTTGCCTTAGGTGGTAAATAGAAAACAACTCTTGTGTTATAGACCCCACTCGGCCAAAATATGCTAGACTTGTGTGGTTCTCAAAACACCAGCTCATTTACTCAAGTCTGCAATGGAGAAAAGCTAATAAAAACAGTTTTCACAAAAGCATTCCACAGAGCATTGAACACATTCTTATGAGTCTGCAGTCCGTGAGCTTGCATGGTCTATTGAGTGGTGCACATACAGTACAGGACAAGTTCGTTCACATCTGCATTGCTGATAGATCAGCCGTCACCTTCCATGAACAACAACTGACAATGATACAGACCTTTTGCTCTCATAAATAAGCTCACCAGACAAAAAATTTGTCACCTTGTGTGTTTAAGGTGGTAGTGACTTCAGGCTCCTGCAGATGGCGTTGCGTGAGAATCATGGAGAATCATAAATACCTGCAGGATGTGAGTGACGGGATTCATAGATTGAGAAGAGGTGGTACAGTGCAGTGAATATCTTATTCGATGTCTGGAAAATAGCTTGGAAAGCAGAATTTAATGATTGGCTAAAAGGAATGATTGCATTTGGACGTGCCAAAGGCTATAGTGTGATGGAAGTAGCTGAATTTGCAAGTGTATGGACGTGTTTGGTCATACAAGTCTACTAGCAGAGGCACAAAGCCCAGTCTACAGCCAATTCTCCTCAGAATTGTGCTAGGGAAGACATCCACCAAATCTGGCGCAACTGTGCAATTCTTTGAGGCAACAGTGGCTGAACATTGATGTGACTATATCCAGAAACAAATCAGATTGCGGCTGCTGTGCTTGTGAAGGTATTGTGAAGGTATTACATGCTATTAAGTATGTTTCAGTCACAGGTGACTAATTTTTTGTCCAGTGAGCTGATGTTAATTACATGCCAAACCAGTGATGTACTCATAAAGAGTGGGGTTTGGAAACCTGTAAGAGATTATAAATGATCCTGATCCTGGGCGGTATACATTAGACTCATTTACTCATTAATCAAAGGAAACCTTCATGAGCCCCGCTGGCAGTTTGTGCCAGCTTCCGCAGAAAAACATACCAGAACTTTCGCTCTTCAGATTTTGTGAACATTTCATGAAGACTCATCAGATTAATGTAAACACTTAAAAATGGCTAAAATCAAAGTCACTGTAAATGAACTTACATTAACAGTTAAGAATGTTTTACATATACACAGTAATCAGTTCAAAGATGCAAGGTTTTGTTATGATAGTGACAATATCCAGAACATGTATGACCTCTATTTATCTCATTCATCATCCAAATGACTGCATTTGAAGCATCTGTTCTCCTGAGAATGAGTAGAGCTGGTTTTGGAAACACTTCATAAACGCAGACCATAAAGACGAGCTGAAAAAGCCCACGGGCCGGGATGGTTTTTATTGTGTATCTGAGGCTCACCGTGAATCTGGTCCTGCTGGCCGAAGCACAGGCTAATAAACGTGAGGAACATTTCTTCCTCTGTGATCGCCCGAGGGTCACAGATCCATGGAAAAGACAGAAAGGGTCCTGGGCTTTGTCCAGCACTAAAAACCCTGCAAGGTCTACAACTTGAAAGCTGGATTTAACCTGATCACTGCCTGAGGTTTCTCGAGGGAGCACATGAATAGAGAGACCTGCTGAAAGTACCATCTCTTTACTGAAGCGTTACCTGGGCCAAAAAGCCCCAGCTATCCACACTGAACCTGCAAATCACGGCGCCATGTCTTACGGGCTGAGAGATATCTGGCAGGACACTCGCAGCGTTCATGTTCGCTGCTTTTTGCAAGCAGAATTTGATGTGGACATATTTTTTTCGCACCAAATTGACATTTATGCGAAGATGTAGATTTCAGCAGAAGTATGTGTTTTTTTCAGCAGAGGCTGGAAGGTAATATTCCTCTTGAGATGTTGCCTTTGTTTGCTTTTCAGAGCAGGAGCAGAATTCTGTGCTGCTGGCCATTGTAAATGTTTGGATTAAAAGAAAACATTAAGTTTCAGTTTAATAAGGAGTGCCTCAGCTGTTAGAGGTTTTAACTGTGCGCAGTATAGGGTTTGAAGACAGCTGTGCATTCACAATTTATGAAACACTTTTGAGAACACTAAAATTAGGCCTATTGGTGCCCAATTCACCTCACTGCTCACATATACAAGCCATATTACATCACTTAAAGTTTGAGTTAGCCTGGCAATGCTCTAACTCAAAGGCCACAACTGTCTTATTTCTGAGGGTCACACTTAAGAGGCTTGCCACATCACTAAGGCAAAATGACGATGGCCTAAATATGTTTCATATGCTTCTGGGATGCTTAGAAAGTGCCAACCAAGCCTTCGCTTAAAACAGGACCGTGTTACTTGATTCCTTATTGATTACAGTAAGAATAACTTGAATGTGCTTGCATTTTAGACTTTACTGCATGAACAGAATAGTTTTTGAATGTTTGAATGGTATAATATCAGTGGTAGAGCGGTGTTTTCAGGACTTCAGGAAGTCTTGTTTTGGCTGACTGAATTTCATCCAGAGGATCATCCATGGTCAACTTAGCCAAGTTCAGTGTACATGCCAACTTCCCTTTAGCCAGCACCTGTGTTTGTCTGCTCTTTGCCAACCAAGAGATTGAAACAGTATGAAGAAGGAGCTTATCATTCTCATCATTCTGAGTTTAACCACAGAGAGTTTTGATAAAGGCATCTACCATATATTACTGTCTACACATTTAATATCTTGAATGTCTTGACGCAGTAGTGTAGGTGATTGTATGGTGCTGTGTGTGAACCCTTTATCATTTTGTGAATTTCTGCATAAATGTGACCTAAAATATGATCATAATAAAAATATTAAAAAGAGAATCCAGTAAGAATCCAGAGAGTACAACACAGCCAACATGAAATGTCCTTGTGACAAAAGTATGAACCTCAAGAATTATTAGTATGATATAGCTGAGAATGAGGGTCAGGAGGTTCGGTCAGTTGGATGGCAATCATCATGAATGTGACATCAACCTGAGTTCTCACCAAGTCTAGTTTTTACAGCGCACATTCATCAGGTCATGCCATGTCTCTGTCAAATGAGATTAATGTGGACCTCAAAAAATTATTTGCCATTGCAGATTAGACTTTAAGAGGTTCCAAAACTATTTATGATTAGTTTGGACTAGAAACATCCACTCTCAGGCAGATAGTGTACAATTAGAGGAAATTCAACACCATTACCAACCCGTCCCTGGATTTGGTCATCCAACGAAAATAACTCCAAGGCATAGAATGTTCTGGGAGATCACAAGGAACCCCAGGATAACATTTAAGAATATGCAAGCCTTGTTTCATCTGGCCAGTGCAGATTGATAGCATGGAGACACCACTACTCTCCAGGACAAACATATCTACCTGTTTAACATTTTCTAAAGACCACATGGATGAGCCAAGAGATTGCTGAAATGATGCCATGTGGGCGGATAAGGTAACAAGATTTTTTATGGCGTAAATGAAAGATGTTATATTTGGCTAAACCGAACACTACGTCCCAGAACCTCATATAAACTTTGAAACATGGTGGTGGCAGTATCACAGTTTGGGGCTATTTTTGCTGCCATCACAACCATAAAAACACAAGTTAGTCTACAAAGAGTGGTTAAACCAGAAGCAATGTTGCATTTTGGAATGTTCTAGTCAAAGTCCAGACCATAATCCAATAGAAATGTTGAGGCAGAACCTAACGTCAAAAAAAGACACATTGCTGCATTTGAAGATCTTTAAGGCTCCTTCCTTCTTGCTCCACCAAGTGCCAGTCTGTGTTGTATTTCTCGAGTACTAGACCTAGACTTTCTACATCTTCACCATCATGACACCTTGTCTAACTCCTTAGCCAGTGCAGTCTGTTTGTCTGCTTTCTGTCCTGACTGTGGCTGGTTGATCAGTCTAGAGATTCCTCATCAGAACAGAGACATAGTCTGGCCTTCCTGTTTTCCTGAGAGCGTTTCCATAATTTCACATGATCAGATGAAAGCTTTGCTGTAGACAGTGAAACACATGTTGACTTGCTTTGTTAATTCCCTGACTTTTACTGATGCAGCGTACATATATGTTAGCATTATCTTGCTACTGTGCCTTTTCTGTATCCTGCTTTCATGTCTGGCAGTTACTGTGCAAAACCACCCTTCATGTATTCCATTTCCAGTCAATACATTACTCTCAAAGACCAGGCACTGTTCATCTGATGGTTCACCGACAGTTTTGGTGGTCTACCAGGTCTTACATTTTCGCTGTATCTTTAATTCATTTTTTGAACTCCAGTTTTGAAAACTCCTTTGACTTCCCCCTTCCTTATGCAAGGAATTTATTTGATCTAATCAAATATCTAACCAATATATCTAATCACCTCAGAAATATCTGCTGAAAAACTTCTTCCTAATGACCATTACGGCAGGAAATTACATGGAGAGGTCTCTTGACCTTTGCACAGTACTGCAAAACAAAATGACAATATTAACTCTAGACTGAGAAAAGTTGGAATTTCCATGCTCTTCCACTGCACTCAGTCATGTTGTTGTGCAGAATGTTGAGTCCTAATGGAAAGATGATATGGTATAAATGTTCTCTTTTTCTACAGCATCTGTAGGGTTAATGTAATTCTTCAGGGCCTTACCACGGAACTAGTTGTGGCTGACTTAGACTGGAGTAAAGTCTTAACTCTAGTGGATTGTCTGGCCTTCAGAGGGAGAGCTATAAACAGGCTTTGGTGTCATCATGAGGAGATATATGTCTCACTTTCATGCACCAGCTTTTCTCTTTCATGCACCAGCTTTTCTCTTTCATGCACCAGCTTTTCTCTTTCATGCACCAGCTTTGCTTTTGGTGGGTCTTGCCAAGTCTGGAGTAGTTTACTGTTATTTTGCTCTGACTTTAAGACTAAATGGTGAAATTGGGGTGTTTCAATGCAACACACATGTAGGAGCTCAGTAACATCGATCAGTGTGAACTGTTGTAGATTATCATATTTTGTCTTTTCCCAGGTTCTACATTTTATGTTGTTTTGTGTTTTCTCTCCATCAGTTGTCTTGGATAGAACTTCTGTCTTTGAAGTGAAGACTACAGTAACTAGAAGTGACATTGATTTAACGGTCATTGTAATTTTAGGAGGTTGGTTTATTTTGAAAGAGTGGAGTCAGTTTCAGATAGCAAAGTCTACAGTTATTCACATTAGAAAGAACAGAGTGTATATACGTTAGAAAGGACATTGGATAATTCCACTGTTCTGATTAGAGATGATAGAGTTCCTAAACCGTTGTTCTGAGCACAGTGAGATTAAGTCTTTCCATTTGTTTGCCTGAGGCATGCTATCTGTTTCTCCGTACAGAACTTTTTTGGATGAGTAATATGACCCTTGAATTCTGTATTGCGTGCATCTCTGAATTGTCCTGCCTAGTATGATATACTGTAGGAGCGCTCTGCTGCAAAGCATCAGAAAGCTGAGCTCCATGCACAGTGAGAGGATACAGAGCTTTTTGAGTGTCGTGTCACATTATGATGGAAAGTCGAATGTCTTGACTCACACCTGGCTCTGTTTGCAGTTGTGCTGCTTTAGTAACTCAGAGGCATCTACTCAGGGAATAAGAGGTGTAACGACCTTCCACTCATCCAAAGGTGCACAGAGAGGCTTGAAGAGCTTCCAGTTGGACTATCAGCTGCCACCTTTCAAACCACTTATGACACCCATACACTCTGCAAGTAGTTACGGACTTTTTTCCCTTTTGTATGATGCATATAGGATATGAGTGTATACTCATGTTGCTAGAGATCTTCTTGTTAAAGCTAGACAGACCGAAGACCCCCATGCTGTTCAGAATCTTGTAGTATGATCTCATCCCAATCTTCTAACATTATGCTGGCTATGTCAAGCGTGAGGAATGCAGCCAATGCTTCATCCTTCACAATGTGTCATCACTGGTGAAGTTGTAAGTTTACGCTACTTTTTTGAGTACATGCTTTGTGAGAAGCTGTTTGACCCCTGCTTGTTCTTCCCTCTCCTCCTCCTCTGCCTCTTCTGAAATGAAGCATTACATAGTTGTTCTTTTGGTTCACAAGGCCAAACGCCTGTCGAATTTCCTGTTATTTGTGGAACACACACTTTTCTGCTCAAGCTTTCAAGATGTTTTAAGAACAAGCCCAATCGATATAAAAGTTATTAATAACCCAGGACTCGTTAATCACCACCCTTATGACAGGAGAATGTGAGGCTTTGCCCCCCTACTCCCCCTTAATAACGTGATGTCATCCCAGCAGCGGTCCTCTTGGTTAGATTCTGTCTGATGTTGGGAAAATGGCCACAGATCAGCAGCTGTGTTTGGTTTAAAGATCTTAGTGCTGAGCTTAGTTCGTGTTTTGAGATTTGACATAATAAACAGTAGTGGTGCTTTTAATGGTTTCTTATTGATTTATATAGTGATTATGAGGAAGTAGACGTACATGCCTAAAAATAAATGTTCCTAAATGGCTCTTGGCTTGGACATACTGTTCTAGGAAAAATCTTGGCAAGCGCTGATATGGGAATGGTGGGCCGATGTTGATGTCCGATATTTTTTGTGTGCATAACCGTGTGGTTTGTATGGTTTGTAACTTCATACAATTAAATGTTATGTTTTATGATAATGCTAAGCCAGGTGACTGGTTACATTTATTGGCCATTTTTGGAGGTTACAATCATACAAACCGTATGGTTATGCACGTGTGTGAGGTAGGAGGTTACAAATGCACCAGACACACCAGAACAGTGTTAGCGCCTATTCTGTCACTCAAATCTGAACATCTGTCTCATGCTGATACAATTTATACCAAATGTCTGAGGAAACCTATATGATTTATTTTTATTGGGGTTTTTTGGTATTGGATATAAGCTCCCCAGACCAAAAAATTTGTCACCTGTGACTGAAACATACCTAATAGCGTGTAATACCTCCACGAGTGCAGATGACAGCTGTGATTGGATTTGCCATGGACTGGACCAGCTTCTGAATGTAGGCCACATCAGTGTTCAGCCACTCTTGCATCAAAGAATTGTGCAGTTGGGCCAGATTTGGTGGATGCCTTCCCTGGCACAATTCTGAGGAGAATTTCCTGTAGACTGGGATTTTGGCCACTGCTGGTAAACCCGTATGTCTGTATGCTTCCATGCACCTGCACCCAAATGTTATCACTCCTTTTAGCCAATCGTTAATATCTGATTTGGACCCGTTTTCCACATATAGAGCCAGATATTCACTGCACTGTACCACCTCTTCTTTATCTATGAATCCCATCACTCACACCCCGCAGGTATTCATAGCCCCATCATCCCCGTGCAGTGCCATCTGCAGGAGCCTGAAGTTACTACCTGCTTAAACATGGAAAGTGACTAATTTTGTGACCGGTGAGCTTATATGAATTGTCACTGTCCCACATTTTGTGCAGTTTCACAAGTTCGTAGGTGGTAGATGGAGACTGTTTAAATCGTTGTTTATACGCAGCAGTTCTAACCTAATCTTGACCCTTTGGTTAATCTTTTGACAGACATTTCAGAGATTCGTTGCCCAAAGTATAAAAATGCCCAGATATCATATCACTGGCTAACTTCAACTTTAGCCCAATATGTGAGATATTTCAATTCCTAAAAGGTCAGAAATCAGAGATCCATTTCAGGAATATAGCTTTACAAGCTGCATAAGTCAACAATGACAGTAAGTTCCTGTTATATAGACCTTGAACATTTTTGGGCACTAACACAGTGGATCTAAATTCAACACTCTAATCCAACACTCCACCAGATATTGACTCATTTGTTTTTAAGAGTGTTTAGTTAAAAAAATCTATCAGTATGATACTACCTGTGGTGAAATCGTTCCAGAGTGTATACGTGCTTTTTAAACTTTATACTATAATATGCCAAAACTAAAAACAATACCAAAGTCTGTTATCATTTTATTTATTACACTATGGTAGGAGATTAATTCTTCTCCAATACCTAAAGCATTAGGAGGGACACAGAAGAGGTCGGGTGTGTTCTGCACTGGACACTGGCTGTGTAGACGTAGCAGTGAAGGAGGAGGCAGGGAGCCACAACAAACCAGTAATACATGTCTGTCTGAGCTCAGAGAAGGGGAGAGAGAGAGCGAATGAGTGAGAGAGAGGGAGAGAGAGAGAGAGAGAAAGAGGGAGGCAGGGACAGGGAAACAAACAGAAAGACAGCGAGAGAGGGAGTCAGAGTGAGAGTGGAGGAGAGAAGTGTTACATGATACTGATAGAAACCAGACAGCAGCTCTCATTTAAATTTCCAGCTCGCACAGCAGCAGTTGTGTTGTCTTCATCTATTGCATAATGCTCTCCCTGACTGTGCCCAGGGTTGCCTTCGCTTGCCTGCCTGCGTTTGTTTTTGTCTGAGTTCTGTCTCAGTACTTCAGTCATGATGTCACCTTGTTGGTGTTTAGTGTTTGTAACTCTCTGGGCTCAGTTAGCTCCAGGTTTGGGCGCTGGGAACACACATTACCGCTACCTTCGTAGATGCTACACCTGTTTCAACGGATACCATGGGTACCACACAGGATACACCGTGCCAGGTGAGTTTAATCTGTACTATCAGGCAGGAATATGGAACCAGAGTTTTGTAGTACACAGCAGTGGCACTGAGTTTTTTATTACTCAAGTTTTGAACTGTTGCCACACGAGGTGAAAATGAGTAGCTGAAAGTGCTGTTCTGAGTCTGCCAGGTTCATGCTGTCACCGCTTTTTCTCTCTTGGAACGTATGATCCCTTTACTCTAATGACTGTGAGTCTGGGTAATCTGTGATTCAAAACCAGCTCCTTCTGTATGATTGGTAATGTCTTGGCTGCTGTGTTGTAAATGTTTCTCAGTCTTTGCCTGATGTGCTGAAGAAGCTTTGTTTTCGTGTAAACAGATGTGACGTCCCATAGAGGCATGTCACTCTCAGAAAAGCATTAGCAGATGCAAGAAGTTGCATATTGAAATCTTGTTAGGCTTTATGTAATGGAAACCATTCAGAAATGAAATATCAGCCTGTTACGTAGGCCCACACAGCTGCTGATATGACGTATTTAGACAACTGAACACCTTTAAATGTATGTCATTTTTATGTTTGACTAATAATAGTCTTACTGTAAATGGTAACTCCAGTGCGTCCCAGCAAGCACAGTTGGCAAATTATTCAAATTGGCAAATTCTAATTCTCATTTGAGTTTTTGGGCAGTTATTAGGGAAGCTGTATTTCTAGCTGACAGGCTGTGACTAAATAAACTTTTTGAGTCTAACCAAAACACAATTTATTTAAGCCTCCAGTTTTTGTTACCATACTAGACCTTGTAAACCAACCGAGCAGGGATGCTCCTTTATGTTATGCTTTAAAATTAAAGGTCCTTCTCCTATAAAGAAGGCATAGGAGTGACCTGGCTGGCATCCATTCATTTTGACTTTGAACCCTATATCTCCGTCTGCTCTACCTCAGCAATGAGAAGAATTCTGTTCGCTATGAAACAAGAGGGGCAAGTGGCAGAATATCAGATGCCTGTTGCCCAGTTGTCTATTTTGTTTGGAATGCTTTGAAGTGGTAAACCCATTAGTTTAGGTGCTCAATGTTAATTTATGGCCACAAAAGCCAATTTGCACAAAAACACACAAAATAAAAGGTGCTGTGTAACTCACTATCAACATCTTTTAACCATGAGATGATAACAAAAAAGGGAGCTTCTATAAACCAATTAAGTAATGGGCTTTAAATCTGTTTTGAGTCAATTAGAGTCTTAACTAAGATCAAAGAATCAAGAAGAATGCTGCATTAGAATTGCTAATGGTGCCTGAAGTTGCGAGAGCAGTGGTGGAACAATGGAGGGACCCCGGCATATGGAGAAAGACATGGCATTGTTGCTGGAATGCTTAGATGTCCCCGGCAGAATTTAGAAGCCATGCGTCAATAAAGCCAGTTTAACATAGGTCTTCTGTACATCTGTGATTTAGCTGAAATGAGCTGAATTATCTTCAGAGTAGAATTATTTAGAAGCATCTATGTGTTAAGAGTTTTGGGCTGATATTTGTAGAGGTTTGTTGTTTGTGGTTGGAAATACATTGAAGAGGATCTATTACGCTCATTTTCAGTATTCATAATTGCATTTTTGGTGTTTTTTAATTTTCTCCAAACACAATAAATTTCTCATACTATATGTCTGTATTCAACTTCTGATATGCTCTGTTAGAGCTCGCGTGTCTTTAAGCCCCGTCTCCTGATGAGCCCAGTGTACTTTGATTAGTCAGCTCGCCTAATCTGTTCTGATTGGTCAACCAACACAATGGCATCTCCTGCTACAAGTTCCACCCGCACTCCACTGTGGCTATTCTTACACTGGTGTTGGCTCTGCTGAATCAGTTCAGGCCAGAGTCCATTTCCGAAAGTCAGGTAGAACAAGCTGGTAGATCTGATACACCTTCTGAAGCTAGACTGGAGCAGGACGTTTCAGAGTGATACGTTTTTACTGTTTTAGTTCCCTATGTGTTGTGTGAGGGCGTGTTAGCTGACCAGTTGCAGACAGTAAAGGTTGTCTTACGAGATGATGTCAGCTTGTAACAGAGACAAGCGCTGGAGTTTCAGGCAGCTGAAAAAGTGTTAGGTTCCTCTGGGCTTTGTAACTTAGCAGTCAGTTTATATGTGCAAAGAACTATAAAACACACTGAAGGAAAGGTAAAAACTGGAAAAAAAACGATGGCTCCCCTTGATGTGAAGTGATCGAGGCAGAGATAAATGGTAATGTTAAAGTTTCAACTTCTTTCCTCTTGAAGTTAAACTGTGACAAAGGATGAGATATTTAGGATGAAAGAGACTAAACTGGGTGGAACTGGGTGAATTCCACACAGAGAAGAGCAGTTTATTTAAATGAATGTGCTTATTTAAAGCTGCTATAGAACATACAGTGTAAGGTACTGGCTACTTCAGAGGTTTCTTGTATACAGGAAGGCAGCCATAAAGCTCGTTTTAAATATGAAGATTTGTGCTTCCTCTTTTCTTTGGTTGCAGGATTAAATATCTCCAAATAAAACAGAGAAACTGTAGTAAATGTAAAAGCAAATGTGTGTTTGATTAAAGGAAGGCTCGCCCTGGCATGGCGATGACTGTGAATTCTATTACCTTTTATCTATCAAGTGTGCCTCTGATCCTCTTTATTTACAGCAGTTGGAGCTGCTTTTGGCCTCTTTGCTTTGTGATATGCCCTTATCTTTTCTCCAACAATATGGTGGACAGACTATGATTTTGGCACTCTCTAATATCACCTTTCTCCCAATCCGTATTCCTTTACAGAATCTCTGTTTGATACCACGTTTCTGTTTCAGCCTCAGCCATTGAATTTTCTGAATCCAGTTGCTCTGTTGTTTGTGGCTGAAGAAATCAAATTAGATCTTTAAGCTGTTTGCTGTGTATCAGCTTTTGAGTAAATGTGGGTAATTTGAGGCTAGTTTACGTTTGATTATGGTGGGCTTCCATAATGGACTAGAGGAGCCAATTTAGGGCCTAAGGCCAAATCAGTCCCTAAGGTCACACATGTAGTTGCTTCTACATAGTGCTTCAATTGTGTTTTTAATTCCTCATGAACTTTCAGGTCCAGGCTACACTACCATGTTAACATGGTCAGTGGAGTAAACACCAGTATCGCCTTGTTCTCCCACTCAGGCACAATTCCCAAGACATGCACTTTTAGTAGAAGGTTTACACACCTTCAATTTCCCATTATTCATCCCATTCAGTGTGGGATTAATTGAAAGACACGTACAAGAATGAAAGCTCACGTAGCTCTAGGGCTTTGTCCCCCAGGGAATTCCTCACTTTCTGGCCTCTAGAGAAAGAACAGTGATGTTTATTTACTCCTGGTATTGTGAATGGGCAAGGGCCTTTCCTCTCTCTGCAGGCTCAATTCTGCGCTTAGCCTCAGATCGGCTCCTGGCTCTGGGCCACTGTAATTAAGATTCCTCCCAGTTCTCCTGGACAGGTGGTCTCCATTACTCTCGTAGTGTTCGTGATCTTCTCTGGCTTGTTCTGAGACTCACAGTGTGCTGTGGATACTCCACATCTTTCAACACATATGCACAGTGCATTCCATACATCAGTCAGTTAGACAGAAGGGTTGACTCTTAATTTGTCATCTGTTGGGGTGAGCTATTACATCGCACAAATTATGGGAGAAAAAAATCCTTGACAAATTCTGTGGTATGATCGGATGAGCAACTCTGCTATCCTCTGTTCTGATAGACAAGCGAAATGGATTATGTGCGCAATTTTCCTTGAATTGTTTTAAAAGCCATTGACTCTCATTATAACAGAAGAACTTTGTTTTCTCACTATGCTGATGTGAGTCCGAATGAATGTGGTTCTTGGCTGCATGAGGAGAAATTCTATTTGCAGTCTGGTGGAATTCTGCAGCATGGGAGCAACACCAGGATGATTCATGGGCTGTGGAATTAGCAGCAGTCCTTTGATTCTACATGCAAATTCACCACTATTTCACTGCAAACGTCCGTTATTATTGCCGCTTCAGCTTCTTTAGCTGCTTTCTAAATCTGAACCAGATCTGCCAGTGTGTGCTACCGAGTGGTTTTAATAAGCGTATCTTAGCATAGCCAGATGCTTGACCCATCATAGAAGTATGCTAGATGATTAAATGTGACAAAGGACAACTAGATAGGTGCATTCCTTTAGGAGTATCAGACAGCAGTTAGGATATTATCAGTCTGGCACACAGTGGAAAGATACACTAACCCCTATCAGTATGGAGATGCAGGACGTAATGGGGCCTACTTACACACTATTCTAATCTTCTCTTTATGAAATGGGGCCTATTACTACAGGTAATCAAAGCTCCCTATCAGTCTCTTACTGATTCTGATAGCCAGCCAGACTTTCTAATGACTTGGCTAGTGCATGCATCTCCATAAAGATGCAGTTACCAATCAAGAGACATGGTAAAGTTTAGTGCACACAATCGCGTGACCACTGCGATCGCTCTTGCAGTCGGTTTCAAGACCGTCTAAGAAAGTTCTGGCTGCTGACATCTTCCACCTCAAGAGATCTAGGTAGGAGAGGAGAACAAACTGAAAGCTGAATGCTAGATGAGCGCTTCCAAGATAACGTTCCACAAGGTGAACATATTCAGTTCAGTTCCGTTAGCTTCCTTTAGGGCGCAAGGGAATTATGATAGTGTAACGCTTCCAAAGCTGCAGGGCAGGTCTAAACGTTCTAACAAGAGATTTGATGTCCTAAGTGCTGACTGCAACCACAGCTTGTCATGTTTTGCTTCCTTCGTTCACAGCCTTTCACCTCTAATTATCACACATTTTCAGGCTCAGCTCCATCGCAGACTCCTGCCAGACCCCCGCCGAGAGGAAATTGCTCAGTGGATGCTGAGCAGTTATCAGGAAATGCTGAAACAGTGCTTTTCTTTTAGTGTGCTGAAGGAGAGCGCTGTAGATGCACATGGAAAGTTTTGGTGGTTGCATCTGGTGGCCTATAAACCAAAATCATCTGTTGGTTGTAGTGATTCTTGACTGGGGCTTTAACTATCATAAGCGATGTAAGTGATGAACATGCATATCACTACAAATATAAAACAGCATGCTTCATCATAAGGGCTTGGGCATAAGACCTCACAATCACGTGCAAGTCTGTCCCTGTACTAACATCTTTCTGTGGAAAACATTTAGATCTTGTCTAAATATACCAAACGGAGCCTTACCTGCTCGGGATGGCTAATGTAAATCATCTTACTTTGTTAAATTGCAGAGGATCAACATGGAATAGATTTTGGAACAGATTCCAGTACATTCTTGAAACCCACTTACACTTTCTTTTTACAGCTTCCATAGTTAAATGTGCATACCACGTCTGCCAAGAGCATACAAAATATGACTCTTGTTACTTGACAGATAGGTCTAAATGACCTCAGTTAATCATCTCTGAGTATGTTCCATATAAACTCCCCGGGTGCTTACTGATTCGGGCACGCTCAACAGTTTCGCCTCCTTAAAAACAGGTTAGGCAATGCTATAACTCTCCAAACCTCTCCTGGTAGGCATGTTAACCTCTCCCATGCAGTGCACATAACTCTGAGCCTGACACGGTTAGTCCCCAGACGGTTGCTAACAGCCAGAACTGTCGTTCATTCAGCAATGCTTCTTCTTCTAGCTGTGCAAGACCACCAGAGCATTTTGACTCTCCCCTCTGAACGACCTCCAAAGCCTTTTTGTTCCTGTCACTGTCTTCGTTTTAGCTATAGTGGTATCAGGAGAGGGAATAGTATATTCATGGAAAGCACCAAGGCATTGCTTCAAGGCATTTCATGCATTGTTGCATTTTGTAGGTGCCTGTTCTGTTACCCAGAAGCAGCGATGTTAAATCTAATTTTGCAGTTTGGGTGTGAATTAGTATTGAAAGTGATGGTCTTTGAATGAAGAAATGAAGCGGTATACGCTCATTTATGCTGTTAAAAAGAGTGTGCCAAAAGGCAATAAACACTTTTGGTTCCCTGGTGAAGCTTTAGTTTAGTAGCAGTTAAGCTCGTATGTGTCCATCTCAGTTGTAAGAATTACATAGTTGTGCATACAGAGAGAAGAAACACAACCTCACTATTGCTAACGGCTAACATTATAGCCCTCTGCTCTACTCCGAAAAACCCGCTCCATCCATATTCAGGCTATTCAACATAAAATGAATGAACCTAAAACAGCCCAACAGAAACATTAATTCTCTTTAAGATACTAACTACTTACAATGCGGTCACAACATATATTCCCAGGGCAGTAAAAGCAGATAGCCTGAGGATTCAGATTTGGAAGCGTATGAAGATGCAGACGCTGCTGTCAAAACAGACATGAGACGCCACTTTACTGAGCGACCAATCACAAGCCTGCTATTTGGCATGACGTATAGAGGGAGGCAATCTTGAAAGCGGAGCCAAGACGTAAACTGTTCTTCGGGAAACACAGAAGTGTATGATGGGCAGAGCTTCTGTGGCTGAAAACTTTGATTCATGTCAGGCAAAACAATACATATATGTGGAAGGGTGTGTAAATGTGGATGGGTGGGTAGCCAATCAGAATGGAACTGGCAGAATTCTGACAGCATGGCCATGTTGACACATGCCTTCCTTGAAAGATATCAGACTTTTTGTGTACGTGTGGGTGGGGCATCTACGGCTAAGATTAACACCAGCGTGGGTTTCCACTGAACTTGGAACATTTCTTCTAGACTGGTAAGAACTGAAGAGGGAGCTGGAAGGATTTTCTGGCATTTTTGGGTTATGTGTAGCCCCTATTGTTTAAGGTATGAATTCGACATTTTGCATCATCTTACAAAATCATACCTTTAGAAAAAGGTATGATAAAAAATCTGATTCTTAAGGGAACCGGAAGTGGTTCTTCTTTTATCACCGTTCTTTTTAGAAGTGTATATCATTTTTAATTGTGCGGATGCGCAGAAAACAATGATCTTACATCTCCTAAAAACCCTGAGCACAGACAACACTACTCTGATGGGGGTTCTGATTGCAGGACTCAGGTTTAGTTTTGGCTTTGCACAGGGGGGGCCAGGCCAGGCTGTAGTGGGCACAACACAAAGAGGGTATTGAGAAGGAGGGAATTACAGCATGAGCTTATTTTAGATGTTCACTGTAGTGATGCTCTTCAAACGAGCAGCCTCAAATATGCTGCTTGCTAAGTGTGTTTTTAGTGCGTTGTCCAACAGCGCATTAAAAAAATTCTCAGAAGCGGTTTGCTCAGACTTCAGTATTTCAGCAATGGCTTAGAGCAGTGTCGATTGTTGGTTTTGGACGTTGTTAGAAGACTTAGGTTACTAAGAGGCTGTTATGTGATCAAATGGCTAAATTGATGCGTCCCAGCCCTGGAAACAACTCATTAATTTGAGCTGTACAAATGGCCTGTCGGAACTTAACGATTCATTATTTTGTTTTCATAGACGCAGAGGATATCCTTCAGTGAATAACAGGGTTAAGAACCTTGGAGTGAACAAACCATGAAACACATTTAGAGATGAAGTCAAGGCACTGACTGCTTTTGTGTGTCCTTCCTGTTTGTCCACAGATATCGATGAGTGCCAGGTCCATAACGGAGGCTGCCAGCACAGATGTGTGAACACCAGAGGCTCCTACTACTGCGAGTGTAACCCAGGCTTTCGCCTACATACTGACGGCCGCACCTGTATAGGTGAGTCACCCTGGGGGTTCACAAAAGCTGACACACTGGCCTTGGCCCGAACTTCTGGACGCTTCTATCAGCACAATCTAAAGGCAGCTTGCTTTTCAGCAGCTGGGAATTCCTTCAAAGCCAACAGAGGACTCTACCTTCGGCTTTGCTCACGGAAGGGAATCAAAGAAGCTTTTGTTTTCGTAATAGCTTGACGTTTCCTACTGTTCTGTACTGTACAGGCCTTGTCATGGTGGGTTTGTGGTCAGGCTTGAGGTAGAACAGTGCATCCCTCCATAGATCTCCCTCGTTTCCTTGCCAGGACACTGTAGAGTGTCCAGGTCATCCAGTGAGAATACTTTGGTGTGGACGGAGTCGGACTAAAAGCAGGTTCTAATTTTCCACATTATACTGCCGCAATGCCCTACAGGATTTCCTGAATAGCAGAACGTTTGATTAACAAGACTTCTGACTAAAATGTGTCTAGTTTTAATCTGCTGCAGTTTTGGTCAGATTGGTGTCAGTCCCGCACAGAGAGTGCTGATGATGGCTAAGAAAATTCCTGTCTTTTGTCATTTGACGTGCAGTCCTCATACTAAAGAAAAATTGCCATCCATGTGCTTTCAATTATCCAGAAAAGCCACAGCCTCCTCCGTTCTTTGACATATTTACTTATGGAGGATTCTTTATGACTTTCCAAGGGTCATTCTTAATGATGAAGATGTGTTTCACAGATTTAATCAAGATATCCTGTCTCGAGACTTGCCAAGTGTCTTAAAGAAGTCCTTCTTCATACTGGAAGGTTCATTGTTAATACTGCACAGTAACTATCATTTGTTTAAGTGAAATAAAAGGAAGCCCATTTAGACAATATGACATCAAGTTGAGAGACAACTTGGATATATCCTTTCCACTGTTTTTCATTAATAATTCCACAGGCGACACGCCATTTCTTTGCCGCTAATGAAATCTATGCCCTGGAAGTAGACCTCTGTTTTTTGAACACTTTAAAGTACAAGTCATTAATCCATCTGCTGATCTGCTGTGAGTCTGAAGCGGTAGCTGCACTTCGCTCCTACGAGTCCCCCAGTTTTCCAGCCTCCTCTGCTGGAACAGAGTCTACAAGTCCCGTTAGGCTTGAGAAGTCGGAGGCTGCAGGCCCACATCCAATCCACAAACGCCACTGGAGCTGAGCGAGAGGGAGAACCAGCCGAGTGCAGTAAAATCAGAGACGGATCTGCTAATTAATCCCAGTTGGGTTCATCCAGACAGGATCATTTGTTTTTGCTTAATGCTCATTCAGAAAGATGGTAATCATGCTTATGCCCCGTGTCAGATATCCATAAAGCTGCGGTTTAAAGCCAACAGGTATGCCCTTTTATTATTCTTAATTTAGAACAGATCTGTGAGGGAGAGGCCTGCAAGCCATATATTTTCATTTTCACTACTACTACTCTTTTACTCTCGGAAACATTCTTTCCTCCAGGCCTTTGCTTCTAAACTGTACCACTTCATGGAAAACCTGCAGGCCAAAACTACATCCATTCTTAAGACACTGCCATCATTATTCCCTTTTCCCTTTGAGTATTTGATGACAGACGTTCTTTAAAAAGTGATTTTAGGTGAAGCATGTACAAAATGCTGGGCTATTTGAGGACAGACACGAAGCTCACGTGTACAGTATTTTACAGATATTTAGGGTTGACTGACGTCTGCAGTAACAACATGTGTTTAGTCTGTAGAATTGCTGTTAAACCTAGATTAGACTGCTGTTTGTGTCTGAGAAACATTGCAGCAGTAATCAGTAAACGCTGGCACTGGGTTCACAGAGTTAAGGAGTTTTCATGTGTTGTATGTTTACCTGCGGTTTGACTGTAACCTTTATTTGACCCCATATAATGACAGGGTTGGTCAGATGGTTCTAAGACAACATTTGTCAGACTCTTAATTGAGGAGTGGAGAGGGAAAACAGACTGGGAGGTCACCAACATCAGGACAGTTAACAGCCATAGCCAGCATCATCATTAGGATAGATCTAATGACAGAGTGGACAGAGTTTCCTGTAATTTCCAGAGTTTTTCCAAAACTTTTTGAAGTGATTTGGAAAATAATCATGTTTTTTTTGCTAAACATAATCTATTAAAGAAAGACTAGCTAGGTATAATGTGAGGGAAAAAATGCATTAATATTTGTGTTGTTATTCTTATGAGAATAATGCCATACCCCTGACTTCATATCCCCTATCTGTCATGTGGCAAGTGTTTAGACCACCTTTGGGCCCAAAGGTTCATTTCAATATGTACTTTCAACAGTAGTTTGGAAAAGTTAGTTATAACTTTGAAGTTAGTTATGTACACTCATCGTCAAAAAGAATAGTTAAACCCAGAAGGAAGTGTGGGATTGCAATGCTATTGGGAAGGAAGATAAAGGTTACCAGGAACAATAAATGATGATAAATTTAGACTGATATGGGTAATATTTATTGAGCTGCACATACAGAAGTAGTTTCTCTCAGTATGGCATTGGGTCGCCATGTTTGCTAATGCAACATACCAGACGTTTTGGTATGGAGTTGTAGAGGCTCGTCCTGGCCTACGTCACATGCGCAGCCAAGCGTGAAACTTGTATCATTCGCATGTCTCATCATGTCAAACCAACCCACCAAATTCCATTCCTGTTGGTTGATTCCTTCTGGGTGCAACAATTTGTGCAACTATTTTTTGATGATGAGTGTAAAAGCACTTTGTATAACAAAAAAAAAAAACACTTTGATGGAGCTATATTGCAAAGTATATCAAAGTATTAGTAAATCCATGTCTTAGTATGTTTTCCTAATTTGAAATGTAACAGTGAGAAAATATTTCATTTCCCCTGTGTGGAAATCACTTGGGTGAGTAACAGCGGTATGCTAGGGAGGGAGAGGCAAGCTGGCAAGTCCACTCTCCATAAATACACTGTCTACTCTCCACCATTCCACCCTTATCGACTTGTGTTTGATGGCTTTTTAATGGTTTAGAACTAATTTGCTGGGGATGTTTCGCTCTGTGCTATTATTGGTCTGTGTTCTGAGATGGCAATTACTGTGAAACATAATTGAATGGCAGGCCCATTGACTTTCACATTCCTAGAGCTTTTTAACTTTCCTGTGTTCTTCTGAGGGAAAGATTGTGCAATCTGAATGTTTTTACTGGGCTTTAAATTACTGAAGACACTGAAAGCTGTCTCCTGAAATTACCCAATGGCATTTGGATAGTCCCACAGAGAGAACCATACAGGGATAGTTCTGATTTCATGTCAGCTGTGAATGTTAAATTGTGATGAACACAGTACACATCTGAAATCACTCTAGTGCAGTTACACATTTTTTGCATAACTGATAATATCCTGCACAGCAAATGTGATTTTTGGAACAGCAAAAACTGCAACATTATCTTGTTTGCCCCTGTTCATTGTTTCAATTGTCGGTCTCATGGTGGCAGCCAAGTCACCAGATCATCTGGTTGTGTCCTATACTTAGAGACTCCCACACTACAGATTTTAATATTTCGTCTGCTGTAATGCACCCTAACACAGTGTCATACGACTATAGAGTGTACGAACCCTGCCGTGCTTATTGTTGCCACTGTTATCTAAACTTTATTGCACATTTGTGGCTGTGTGACTAATGTTGCTAACTGTAGACTCTGTGCTCTTCAGCTGTGCTCTCCTGTGCCATCAGTAATGGAGGCTGTGAACAGGAGTGTGTGCAGCTCTCTCCTGCCCAATTCCAGTGCCGCTGCAGACACAACTACCAGCTCGCTGCTGACGGCAGGCACTGCAAATGTAAGTGCTTCACTACTCTCTCATAATACTTATTTTTAGAGGCTGGTTTATTGCCATGTTGTTCAACTGATGACTGAAAACTGGTGGGACGTTCTTCCTTCACAGATTTAACTAAAAGTGAAAGAAAAGGGCAGTTTTTTACTCTAATGTGTAAAGACTGATCTAAGGTGTTGATTTTGGCCAGTTTAGTTGGTCCCTAGTGTGGGAATGATTAATGAAGAATAACAGCTGGCGGTTTGCAGCAGACCAGACTATAGAAGTGCAACTTGTTATTTTCCTTTTCCCAATAAGGGCAGTAATAGCCATGGCTATGTGTGTGCCTGTGTGCCTCCTTGTATCCACACTCATTGTGCATTTAATCTGGTGTACTTCACATATTACACTTTGTACTTACATTAGTGCTTTGTTAGCCCCCATTACTGTTAGACATGCTGTCCACTCACTGTGCACTTTCTTTGATACTGCCATCTTGTTGGTCTACCTTGTAGATGTCAGAGACAATAGCTTACCTGTTGCTGCACAGTTTGTATTGGTCATCCTCTTGTCCTTTATCATTGGCCACAGGATGCTGCCCACTAGACCCTATCGGCTGTGTAGTTTTAGTTGGTGGACTATTCTCAGTCCACCACCAAATAATACACACTCTATGGTGGTCTTGTGGGGGTGCTGACCGTTAAACTACAGGGTAAAAGGAAGCTAACAAAGTATGCAGAGAAACAGAGGAACTACAGTGTGTAATTGCAGAACTAACTAACTAACTAACTAGCTAGAAGTACACCTATATGGACAGTGAAGCTGGTAAAATGGACAGTCAGTGTAGATACAAGCAGGTGTCCGTAATAAAGTGGCCAGTCAGTGTTTTATTGCACGTCAGTCATCTTTTGTTGATGAAACAAATCAGTAAGAAGCCCATAGAGATCTTAATTTTGACCTGAATGTTTGCGTGAGTCATTCTGTTCAGGATCGGTGCCAAATGGCCGTGCTAATGTAACACTTTTCTTGTCCTTCATAGTTTCAGTTAAATACTGCTCCTTTTCCTACCTCAAACCTAGTTGTGCTGGCAAGGAAAGTGACAGTGGCATGTAAAACTGTCTGCCACTCTCCCTGTGATCACGCTTAGAGCTTTTAAGATGAGCATTTAACTGGACTGGATAATGCTTCCATAAGAATTTCCCTATACCCTACTATGCCCATATTCTGATTCTGACATCTTTTACCCAGCTCACACAAAACTGCTTCAGTGTCAGAGAAACTTAGCATACTAAAGTTAACCCAGCACAAGCTGGACCAGCTGTCTGTAGCTGCCCGTCACCCGTTCATTTGTTTATCCATACACCAGCATTGTTTTTCTGTTTCTTCGTGTCTTTAAGCTGCTTTTTAGTCATACCCACACAGTTCTCAAATGGGTCTGATCAGCATTTTTATGTTACGTTTTATCATATTTATGTCTTATGTAGCCTTGGCTGGATATTTAATATACCACTACAGTTTAGTACCATACATCTGTCTGCTGGGACTAAATAAGTTGGTGTGATTGAGTAAAAAGCAAAACTTAAATTACACACGTCATGTATTTTGTGCTGATATGGAAACAGATATACATCTGAGCATGACCAAAGTTTGATGAATGCAATGGTAAATAAAAACATAACTTTGTCACTTGCAATGCATTTTTTATGCACCATCTTAATGATGATTTAAAGGGACACTTCTTTGTTCCTCGTACATTGCATCAGATGTTGTGGACTCAAATGACAGTCAGTGAATGATTTAAATAAGCACACTCAGAAACTTGTGGAACAATAAAAGCAGTATGGTGCTTCTTTTATATATTCACGGATGGTTGCACATAAAAAACACATGCAGACTTTTACTACGCCCACTGTGGACATATACATATCCCAACTACACTGGTGGCAGATTTTGAGAGCACATTTCCAACATCTCTGATTTAAAACCAGTGACACATAAGTTATGACAGGATTAAAGGAGGAAGGAAAGGGTTAGACAATGCCTGTTGCAGGAAAGTGTATGCTATTGAATGGTTCTATTGAATCTCGAGGTGACATTAGGGATAGACATTTAAATGACATGGCTTCTGTAGGTTTCTGCATTACATGGTCCATGGTCCTCAGTTAGCACTCTAGCACACAGCCACTGGTTTCTCTGGCTTCTACTGTAATATTTATAGTGTGGTCTACAAACAGGCATAATTTACATACCCTAAGTCATTGCGCATGAAGCTTAGAGGAGGACAGGGATTTAAAGAAAAAGTTTTGGTGCCAGAAGCAAAGTCATAAATAGTGAATCATTAATAGATATGAGGCTCTTGGGTGTACAGTATGGATGGAAGAGTTTCTGGCTTGGACTGAGAAAGATAAAGTGAATATCTGCGAAAGCCCCCAGATGTAAAACTGTCTCTGAGCTCCTGGCAGTCTATACGCTCCTACCACACAGGAGTCTAAGAGCGCTGATGCTGTGTCTTTGAGGTTTATAATAGATTCATACTCCTTCCTGAACAAGAGCCAGACTGGTGTGTATTACAACACAACGCTTTAAGTCTCCCAAGCCGTCAGAGACTGATAAAACGTCTTAATGAGGAGCGTGTGGAGTTTAATGTTTTCTTTTTGATGGTTAATGGCATCACATTTAGTGCTGGCAATTATACAGTGTTAAAAAAGCAAATACTCCAATTAAAGCAGTGTATTGAGATGGAAGACAGAGCTCAGCTGGTGGTGTGTGAATTGCATGAACACTGATATGTTAAATTGCAGTGCGTTTTGGCCAACTTTGAAATTGCCTGACTGCAATTTCCACCAAGAAGCTCTTGCATTACTCAGACTGGACCGTCATCTTCTTGGCACTCCTAGTGTCAACCTTTGCATGCCTGCCAAAGCGCACTTTCACTTCGGACTATCCAGTGTCTTGAGACTCAGCAAAACCCGTTGTTCTCTGGTGAAACACGGCTATTTAGATGAATTAGATGAAGATGGAGAATCAAGTGAGAGTGAGAATATCCACCAGAGGGACAATAGTCTGTATGGATCTGCAATACAAAAAACATGAAAGCCTCAAAAAATGATGACAAAAAAAACTGCAGAAATGAAATGGACTGTATCTGACGGATATTGGACCGGTAAAGCAAGTTATTAATCAAAAAAGAAAGTGGTACTGGGTATTGTGTTTGTCTTCTAATAGAGATTTACAGTGTGAAGGTTAGTCTAAACTATGGTTTTACCCAGTATTCTTTCATTTAACACTCTAGTAAAGCTTTAAATGGGGGCACATTTTGAACCCCCAAACCTTTGTGTCCAACCCAAACCACATTGTCAGTTGCTGAGTCTGAACCATGCCCAACAAGACCCAGCCACAATCTCAGCCACATTTTCAGTCCAAAACAAAATTTTATTCTAAACTGTCCTAAACAGACCAATCCTCACCCAAAGTGCCGAACACCAGCATAGTGCCGGTTTAATGACAGTATAGTCACAACGTCACAACGACAATAAGCAAATAAATATTACAATATTATTGGTAACTTAGAATTTAAAAGCTTAAAATACAGTACGTTTGGACAACCTAGGATAGGCTTTTCATAATGTGGTTCTTGATTTCCTGTTCATCTTTTTTCTCACTAGCATGGGCTTCATTGATGTCATGCAAAATTCACAAGTAAGGCTGACTCAGTACCACTTTTTCATGTCTTAGTACTGATACTGACACCGCAGCCCATAGTAACTACTAAAACTCTACCAATACCAATTTGATACCAACTTTTTGCCTTTGTTAAAGAGCTAAGCTGTTAAAATAAATCTGTTTGGATGCACTTTGCTTAACCCATTAAATAACATCATGCTCAAGTTATTCAACTCTGCTAAAGAAACATGACTCAGTTATGCAATGTTTCTTTTTGGCAGCATTTCTGATTGGTCAGAACTGTCAGACATTCAAAATCATTTAAAGTGGAGCTTTGAGTAAAAGTGTAGTCCAGCTTTTACATGGTAGTTTAGGCTAATGGATCATATCGAATGATTACTTTTTTTTAGTATCGACACAGCCCTGTTAACAAGTGAGGAGAAAAACTAAAGCAGGAGGATATGCAGGGTAAAACTAAAAGTGAAAGGCCAGCTGTGAGAACCTGAACATGAAATTATAACCTAAACCTGAGCTCGACATATATTCAGGAAATTGGTGAGCAGTCATATCTTGTCGAGTTCAGACAAATATTTCAGGCTCCGGTCTCTGTAAAACATAGACTCTAGATTTACAGATGAAGGTCTAAAAGTTCAGTTTTATGTAACACTTAACATAAAATCAAGAGTGTTATTCAGTATTATTTGGTCAGGGGGACCTTCTCTTGTTATTATTATATCCAGCTTTCAACAATGCATAAATCTTGCACCTAATGTGTCTAACAGCAAGTTTTTATTAGGCCTCCAATTTCAGTGTGTTTTTGTGTTTGCCATGTCTTCTTCCTTAAGTAACCTGGTTTCGCTTCCAGGCCACAGTAATCTGTAAAGGCCTGGAGTGCAGCAAACTCTGCCTTATCTCAGTCAACCTCTCAGGGGTAAAGCACTGGAAGCGATTATGTTATTTATGCCCTGAGACACACAACCACTCTCTCATTTAGCCCCAATTATCGTCTTGGCCTCTAAGCCACCAGGAGTGGGTTGGCACAGGTGTTGAGGGTGAGTAAGGATCGTGTGTAACCGAGATAAAGAGAGAAAGTTTCCTTGCATAAATATGGTAGAAGTGTACAAGCTGTAAGCGTGCAAAGACTGGTTTAATGAGGCCTCTAGTGGGTTTACTTATGTCTGATTGAGGGTGAAGACATTTGTTGTCACCTCTAACCGTGACCTGTTTCTTTTATAGTAAGAAACCCCTGTGCGGAAAGGAATGGCGGGTGTATGCACACATGCCGTAGCGTGGGCGGCCATGCCATGTGTGACTGCCACAGAGGCTACAGACTGGCTGAGGATCAGAAGAGCTGTGAAGGTAAATGCCTCTGACAGAACAAACTGAATGCTTATTCCACCCTGTAGCCCCATTCAATTACAGTGCTATGAAAAGCCCTTTCATATGGATCCTCTCAGTAATAGATTCTTTTGGGAAGATTTCTTTCCCATGGTTTTGGAATATGGGTAAGAATGAAAATACTGCTTTTCATTTAGAGAAGAAGGAGAAGGCTGTGTGCTGTGGATTTGTGTCCATCTTCTCAACGCTCGCCAGCGCTGCAAAGCCAGCCAGGCAGTAGGCCTTCCCTCATAGCGTCAGTGACATAATCATTTCTGGCTTGAGTGTGTGATGAGCACGCCAATCTGGTGTTGAGGGTTCCTCACTGAGAGACCTTTGCCAGTGATGTAGAAGAGAAAGGAATATATTCCACTATCTGGCATTGCATGAAAGATTAGATTTTGTGATCAGTGATCATCCCCTCAAACTGCGTTGACCCCTGAGAAAGCTGCAAATGCAGGCAGTTGATGTTGCCTGTGCATTTCAGACATTGACGAATGCGAGACGGGACAGGCTGCTTGTGCTCATGATTGCCGAAACAGTCCCGGTTCCTTCTCCTGCATCTGCAACCCCGGATATGAACTGGGCTCTGAAGGCAGGAAGTGCTACCGTGAGTCACCTTTCACCTCGCACACTCTGCCATATCTGCTTACTGGAGCCTGTATGCTGTCATGACACCTTGTACTGTTCAACAGGCATTGAAATGGAGATAGTGAACAGTTGTGAGGCTGGAAATGGAGGCTGCTCACACCGTTGTCAGCATGGCACATTGGGGCCTGTCTGTAGCTGTAATCAAGGTTACCAACTTGATGAGGACCTCAAGACATGTTTGGGTGAGCTGATGGTTTTAGTGAATACTTTACATGTAGTCGAATGCAGAAGTTTGAACTATGTGGAAATAATCTTCAAAAACCAAACTTTTTTCTTTTTCTGCAAATTTCAGTCTAATTTCTATTTATATGTAGAATTAATCGGTAAAAAAATTTATAAATAGGAAATGTGGCACTGACCACATTTGTGTAACATCACTGCCCAAAGAGGAACCACTATGCCCAAACTGGTAACTTTACTCCAGAGGGCGAAAACGTTCTTTACTTTGAATGTGAGTACAGAGATTTAATTCACAGCTATTTTGGAGTGTTCGTACAGGTCCAGTTATCATGAAAGGTCGCTGAACTCAAATTACACAGAAAACCAAAAATCATAAAAAATAGAAATTAGAAAGTTTGCAATATGCATGTTCCTTGCTCTGCTAATAAACAGTAACTGTGTATTACAATGCATAGACATGTTTTCGCTGTAGAGGATGTCTGCTTCTTTTCATTTCAAAATTTGACCAGAGCACCCAAAACTTTGCATATGACTGTTTATTATGGCTGTAGTTCCCAAATGTGTGCCTGTAGTACGCTTGCCCATCACATCGTAAAGTTTTCCCTGATCAAACATGCGACTTCAGCCCAGGAGGGGCCTTTCAAGGTAGCTGGATTTTGATTGAATTAGGTGTGCCAGAACACTGAAAACAGTCAAATATACAGCACAGGGCTACCACAGAACCAGTGTGTTATGCCCTGATAAACTCAGGTCATCTGCAACAGGGTTTCTCGTGTTATTGCCCTGTTTGCGATAAGTTAGGTCTGTTGAAAAATTCAAAGGGCTATTTCCTGTGCAGAATATATTATCACATAAAATTTTTTATGATTATCATCAGCTGCATTTTGTAAATAAGATCATGTTCAAGAGTTTTCACAAGAGGTGAAAGAGCTCTTAGATTTGCCAAAGTTTTAACTTTCACAACTTTTAAATACCAAGTGAACAAAAAAGGGAGTTACAAAAAAAAATAATAATTATTAACAGTCACAAGGTTGAGTTGTGCAACGTATTCATATATTTATTTCTAGAAAAAACAAGTTCATGTTTTGTGTGATGTACTTTGCCAACTGCACTATGACACTGTGGGGGATTGATGGTTTTCTCTGTCAGTGGCCAGTGGGATTTTCTTTGAGTAATGGCTCCTTTCTCCCTAGTTGGAAACGTGCTTTAGTAATCGTGCCCAGCCTGCAGGGTTTTAACATACGGCGGTGGCTTGTGGGCTTGCTTCCTGTGTTGTGTTTGTGCAGATTCACCAGTGCTGCTTGTGTATTTTAGACTTGGATGAATGTGTGGAGGGAAGCTCATGCTGTGAACAGGACTGCACCAACTACCCTGGAGGTTATGAATGCTACTGCAGGGCGGGATACAGACTCAACTCAGATGGCTGTGGATGTGATGGTACAACTGCTTCATTTGCTGATACGCTTCACATATTTCAGTAGGGAAAATTGAAATTTACTATCTACAAATGATGGCAAATGATGGCAAAAAACTTTTTTCTATCAAATTCATATCATAAAAAATAAAATAAATAAATGAAATATCTCATCTGCTGATGAACACAAGTATGATTAGATAGAAAATACTGTTTTTTGTGAGGGTTTGTTGTATTTAACTGTCATTTTGGAAGATTTGTTTTTTTAATCAGGTATTATGGAAATGAATACTTTTTATTGTGAGTCTTTATTACGAAGTTTTGAATCCACACCTACAACAGTGAGAGAAAGAAATCATTTGTATTCAGTAAAATGATGTGTTTTTCCCTGTTGATAACTGCAATTTCTAGGGGTTAAAAGTTAGTTTTATCAACAGACTTAGTGTTTTGTTCCATTTTGGTAGATGTTGATGAGTGTCTGTCTGATAATGGAGGCTGTGAACATACATGCCAGAACTCAGCTGGGTCCTACCAGTGCTTCTGCCACCTAGGACACCGCCTGGCTGAAGACAGGCACTCCTGTATCCGTGAGTTTCAGTGCCCTAAAAGCATTCTGATTAATGGTCTTCTGTCATTGACACATCAGAAGTGAAAAACTGCTGAACATTTCCAAATTGTAATAAGACTTTGTGCCTTTCTCCAGCTCTGGAGAGAGCAGTTGAAGCACTGTCCAGTCGTGTGGTGGTGGAAAGACCATTTCCACAGGTAACTCTGCTGCAGGACTACCCCCAGCCTCTGGAGCGATATGATGATTATGAAGAGGACACGTTTGGAGAGCTACGAGCAGAGAGCACCATCACACAGAAATTTGGTCAGTAGTAAAAGTTCTTTTGCTAAGAAACACTGGAACATGAATTCTCAGTAAATTAATGTTCCTTATCTCTATCCAGTAATAGGAAATTCCGTTTGACCTGTATTAAATTGAAAACAGTGCAAAAGCACGAAAGTTGTTGTTTTCTCAAGAGTATGCACAGAACATTGCTTGATATTGTCATACTGAAATAAGCATGGACGTCCTTAAAGGGGTATAAAATGCAGTAGATCTTCACTGTCCAAAGAAAAACAAGTATCTCCCAAATAGTAATTTTACAGAGAAATAATTTCCTTTATGTCCTTTATGGCATGCAATGTTGGAGCTTTTATATTAGTCCTTTCATGAAAGATCCATTTCACCAAGAAAAAAGAAAAAATATTTTTTTATTTTTTGGATAGCAACAATATGTATATATACACATATATGTGTGTGTGTGTGTGTGTGTGTGTGTGTATATATATATA
>CM067492.1:20343897-20468939 GCA_034552555.1 Semaprochilodus insignis
TATATATATATATATATATATATAGGCTAAGTGTTGTTTACGTTTCACATACTCTCCCAGCTTTTTTGGAATTCAGGTTTGAAGTGAGGTTAGATATTGGGTCTCATTTATCAGATGCAATCCAATGTGACTAAAAAAGGTTGATAAATGCTAGAAAAAAAAAAGAAAAAAAAAAACAAGGCAAAGTGAGCATTGATTTGAAGATTGATGCCCTGGTTTTGGTGCACTGGTTTTGAAATGTTATAATATTCAAATTATGTACTAATTTAATTGGCCACAATATAATTATAAGGTTTTGACATCTTTATATTCCACAGCTGTGTATTTCCTCTAGTCACAATTATGTATGTGTAGTATTTTTAGAAATAAGTCTAAATTCTTCCGAAACAAGCTAGTATAAGTAAATCATGGTGCATTGAATCGTTTAAAGAATGGTAAATGAATCCGAATTGAAAAATTGAAAAAAGTGTTGTGAGAGCGGTTTACCCCCTGATAGTAGGTGATCACGCTTATCTCACTCTAAAACTGCACAGTGTGTCTGAATGAGACGTTTGGCCATGACTGCAGCCTTTCGTGCGATGACTGCTCTAATGGCGGATTCTGTAACATGGAACGGAACGGATGCGACTGTCCTGATGGCTGGACAGGAATCATCTGCAATCAGAGTGAGTGTAGGATGTAGTGATTTGAAGCCAAAACAGAAAGTATAACCATAACCACAAACTCTCAGTATGTGACTTGTCTGTGATTTTTACCACCAGCCTGTCCTGAGGGCACATTTGGCAGGAACTGCTCCTTCACCTGCAAGTGCAGGAATGGGGGCGCATGTGATCCAGTGAGTGGAATCTGCCGCTGCCCACCAGGGGTCACCGGAGACATGTGCCAAGATGGTAAGTAAATAGTGGACTGGGGTGTGGCTTCTGTCTGTGTTAACCGCCAGAGAGTGGCCACCTAATGCAACTCGTACTGTTCCATGTAATATAGTTGTGGAGTTCGGTAATCAAATTCTTTAAAACTAAAGAATTTTTGAGAATAATACCATTACCCACACATCTTATCACCTTCAGATGTCTGCACTCATCCACACACAAACCTTTAACCTGAAATGTCACTGGGGCAAAAGATTTTCAATAAGAAACTGAAAGCTGTCAAATCATAACACAAAACATTCTCGTTATATCAATAAAGTCACTGATAAACATGAAGCTGAGTATTGCAAAATATACCCAACGAATTAGTAAATGGCTGTATTATACTAACATTCCTTCTGAGGTAATTTGCTGTACTAAGAATCAGAATCAGATTTTTTGGCCAAGTATGTTGACACACACAAGGGATTTGGTTTCAGCAGTTTGTATCTCTCTAGAATTCAGTATGCAAACAATGTACACCTAATTTACAGGCAGTCCACAATATACATAATAAATACTGACAATAAACAATATACATAGTATACACAGTACACAAGCAATAGGCAGACTGCGTAAGCACAATATACAGTGTACATATTCTTAATTTAAAAAAGTAACAGAGAGTGTCCTTAGTGTGAAAGTGGTGTAACCTGTTCTGTGCCTGCAGGCTGTCCTAAGGGTCTTTATGGAAAGCACTGCAATAAGAAGTGTAACTGTGCCAATAATGGACGCTGCCATCGCACATATGGAGCCTGTCTCTGTGATCCAGGCCTCTATGGGAGATTCTGCCATTTGTGTGAGTCAAACAATTTGCATACTAAGCCCAGAAACTCTTTGCACATTTTCCCAAATGTCTTTGTCATACATATTTTTTTCTCATGTCTCCATGTTCAGCATGTCCAAGATGGTCATATGGACCTGGCTGCTCGTCTGAGTGTCAGTGTGTACAGCAGAACAGTCTGGAATGCAACCGACGCCATGGAACGTGTTTGTGTAAACCTGGCTATCAGGGCAGAACGTGTAGTGAGGGTTAGTGGACTTCCTGCTTCTGCCCTTTGTTCTGAAAAAAAATCATCAAAATACAGGTACAACTATTGTGAATGATTGTCTTTCTATTCTTGGGTTTTCAGAGTGTAACAGCGGTTACTATGGCCTGGGATGCAAGACAAAATGCCGGTGTCCGTCAGGAGTGCCCTGCCATCATGCAACCGGAGAGTGCCAGTGCCCAGCTGGAAAGCATGGAGAGAAGTGTGACCAAGGTTTATCTTCAGTACTTACATTACTGACACTAATATCTCCCTGCATCACACTGGAGGGGCTTAATTAAGCAGTAATACATTAGAAGTTGTGCTGTACTGTGAGATATTGACACTGGCGTGCTGCTTTGTAGGCACAAGGACAGGAATCTCACAGTATAGCATGACCATTAGTGTCTTTTTGCACAGGCAAGTTTAATTACACGCTGCAAAGAAAAATAACTCTGATCTTGCATATAGCGCTGCTGCATATGCATATATATATTTATATAAAGTATCATTTCGCCGAAAATTCTGGATTTCTACAATGGAAACATCAAGTCTGTTTGTCAAGACTAAATTTAAACAAACTATTGACTTATTAGCTAATGCCCTTCTACACATTTTACATGTGTGCAACACATTTAAACGCTTTATCTCATAGAAGATTAAAAACATTGTTTTACTGATTGAAACTCTCAGCAGTCTAGCAAGTTCCTTAGAAACATTTTGGATAATATCCATATATAAATTAGAGCAAGGGTTATACAGTTCACTCTTCTCCATCCCATGGATTATATTCTCCTCATCCGGTTTTGGCTAGTTTAAAAGTATTTTAATGAAAGGCGGCTGACTTAACCACAGTATTTAAGGTGGAACAGGGCATTGGTCAAAAACCGCCATTCTGCCACCCGAGGCAGTTTGCTTTGTTGATTACAACAGGAATGCTATTGTTTTGTCATAGTTGTTCGCTTTTAGGACAAGATGGTATTCATTATAGTTGTTTTCGGCAGGCTGCTAGCTTCTAATAAATTTTGTTGTGGCTGTTGCTTTTTTTACAGCTTGCTGCATTACAGGTAAATAAGGCAGAGCGATACGTAAGGGGCATGGAATGGAATGCTTCTCAGCCAGTCATACGGGTGGGGTCAGTCATGGGGGCGGAAGCCGAACCAGCATAATTGTAGTAAATTGTAGTAAATTTGTGGTAAATCATTACATTTTTTAACATTGCTTGCATATGGTCTGATTTACTCCTTCATATTCCCTTTATTTTAGCTAATCCCCAGTCCGGATGTGCTGCTAAGCTTAAAATTTATTGCCCTCCTTGATCTCTCGTGCACTCTTGGGAATTGAGGCCTAGCACACATTGAGCCACAGTAGAGAAACAAGGTTCATAGTGCGCTTACTTCCATGTACTAACTTCAAAAAGCCATATGGGAAAATAACACTAGCAGCTGACAATACAAGCGGCACGAGAGACTGAGCCAAACATGGATACGAGACCCAAAAATGCACAACAGAGTCGCTTTCATCTGCACACTTGCCATACTTCTGTAGCAGTGAGTTTCCTTTACATGACACTATACTTTACTTGCAGGGAGAAATAAATGTGTCATTGCGCAGCATGTTGCAAAAACGAGATTTAGGGGCATGAAAGGATGTAAAGCTAGACTGTTCTGCTCTGTGATTCAGAAACTTTTGGGCCAGTTGACTCGCAACTGGTCGTGGTGCTATGTGCACAGGTTATTTATCTTCTCTGGAGTGACTCTCTGGAAGCGCGGAGAGTGGAAACTTCTTATGCTGCTGCTTGTCAGTGGAAGGAGGCAGCTCTGAGTCCCCACAGCCTCGTCCACTGCGCTTCAGTCCATCCCTCGCTGCGGGAGCCAAGGGGGGTATGGAAATATCCGGAATATTTCTACAGAAAGCCTGAGTTGGCAGAGAGGACACTGGGTCTGGAAGTCATTTAAAGATTGGAGTGCTGCATCTGCCATCGATTAGGAAGAACAGGCAGTGAGGGGAGTCGCACCGGGCCACCTCCACAGTTCACCTGCAGGCTCTGCAGTGGTCTTTTATTTTCTGTCCACCTTTCTGATCTTCAGGATCACCGATTTGCTTTGGATATGGATTTGCATGGGCTGCCTACAGCCATTAGTAACTGAGGGAAGGAAATCTAGCCCAAATTGTTGGCTCTTTGATAAGGTTGTGTGACGTCTGCTAACTGTGTTTCTTCCTACTACAGTGGTGCTTGAGAATGTAAAAAAAACCCCTTTAGAATTATATAATTCTGCAACAGTATGACTGAAAACATAATCAGATCTCACAAGTCCTTAAAAGTACATAAAGAGAGCCTAATGAAAGAAATCAGGTAAAAAATATATATAGTTATATAGTTAAGGGAAATGATTCAATATGACATATCTGTGAGTGGCAAATGTATGTGAACCTCTAGGATTTAGAGGTTAATTTGAAGGTGAAATTAGAGTCAGGTGTTATCAATCAATGGGATGCGAATCAGATCTTCGTAACTTGTATGTGTGGAAGTGTATCATGGCAGGAGCCAAGGAGATTTCTGAGGGCCTCGGAAAATGATTTGTTGATGCTCTACAGCTTAGAAAGGGTTATAAATCCATCTCCAAAGCGTTTGGACTCTACCAATCCGCAGTCAGTCAATCTGTGTACAAATGGAGGAAATTCAAGACCATTGTTATTCTCCCCAGGAGTGCTTGATCAACAGATATCATTCCAAGAGCAAGGCATTTACTAGTCTTCAAGGTCATAATGGAACCCAATGTAACTTCCAAGCAACTAAAGCCCTTTCTCACATTGACTTCTGTTAATGGTCATGAGTCTGCCATCAGAAGAACACTGAACAACAATCGTGGGCATGGTAGGGTTGCAGGGAGAAACTCACTGCTCGCCAAAAAGTACACTGATCCCCATCTGCAGTTCGCTAAAGATCACGTGGACAAGCCAGGAGGTTATTGTGAAAATGAGGAGAGTTATGTCCAGAGAAGGTAAACACTGAATTCCAGTATAATAACCTTATCTGTGAAACATGGTGTGGGTAGGATAATGGTTTAGGCCCGTTTTCCTGTATCCGGGCTGCATCTTGTTGTTGTTTTTGGTTTTGGAACATGAACTTGTTAAATCAAAGTCCTGTACTTCATAGAAATGAGAAAACTCACTGACATCCCAGAACTAAAGCTGTTCTGTTTGGAGAAATGAGATAGAATTCCTTCAATCTTATGTGCAGGACTGATCAATAGTTTTCAGCAATGTTCATTTGCAGTTATGCACATGGGGGTCACACCAGATACTGAAGAGAAAGGTTCACATACTGTTACTGCTCGCAGATATGTAATATTGGGTAATTGTCGATCACCACTATACTTGAGCTCTGCTGCTGACCAATAGGTCTAGACATGTACATTACATGCTCTGTCCTGTCCAGCTGAAGTTAACTTAGAGCCCCAATCCCACTGCACTTAACCCAAGCCTACAGTCTTACCGCATTTAACTCATATTCTCAGTTCTACTGTTGTTGACCTACAACCCCAATCCGCCAGGACTTGACCCAGATCCCTGAAATGCACTACGCAGTGCATCCAACAAGAAACACAGCCTCTTGTATATTTTATAATTTAATGATAGAAAAACATTTTAGCACACAGGAAGCTACAGTTCTGCAAATTATTTTACTGCTTCCACTGGGCATATGCTTCCATCAGCATGTAAGTTATAAGGATGAGGAATTAATCTGTGTACCCACATATGATCCTTTAGAGTTTATGTGGTTAAAATAATTCCTTTTCTCAGGGGGCTACAAGAAAGCCCAAGACAGAGTTAGAGTAGCTATTCAGTTTATTTAGATGGATAACCAAGTGTGGTTTCATCAACGCTGCGTATGATGAGTTATATAATAGATGTGTGTTTGACTCTTTACCAGAATGCCCAGAAGGGAAGTTTGGGGCTGGCTGCTCTGGGTCATGTGACTGTAATGGGGCAGCGTGTGATTCCGTGACTGGACTCTGCCACTGTCCTGCTGGAACGACAGGAGAGCGCTGTAGTAAAGGTGAGCTGCAGAGAGCCACATTTTGCTGAAAGGAGCGGAAAAGCAGTCTGTGTCACTAGTGGAAAGCTTTATAGCAGATCAGTCATATTCGTTTATCCTAAATGGACTCATTCTGCATTTTTACTGTACAGCCAATCAAATGCTGTATTGTATTTGACAATTTGACCTCAGTTTTGTTTTCTAAGCTATAACCATGTTTGAAAGGAAAGAAAAGATTCTGCCTTTAATGACTTTCCATTCTGGTGCCGGTGGGATCTGGGCCAGAGTGCCGACTTTGAGGTGAAGGGCGTAAGCAGAGAAAGAATCTGTTTGGATCTGCATCTCTATTCTTAGCCACCATCAAGCTGTTTTAGCCTTGCTCCAGCCAAAGACCACAGAGATGTGATAACATATGTCCCCCCACGGGCCTCTTCATTACAGCAGCTCTCTGTCACATGCACTGAGATTCATAATCAGAAGTAGCAAAGTGCGGAAAGATGGACGCACACTGCCAGCCAAACACTTAGCTTGTCTTTCCAAGCCAGAAAGTGTTAATAGGTGTTGATGAAGGGCAAGCATCTTCCAGCTGGAGTGTCAAAACAAGAGCCTTATACGCGTGGGTCGAGATTGCGATAATCGTCTGTAGATGACTGATAAATGTGGTCCAGCTCTCTGGCAGACAGACAACTCTGTGGTCATATAACAGTGTGCAAAGTTGTTCTGAGATAATTTAATAAAAGTTTACTTCAGGTCATGAACCGCCTAGGCCAGCGGTTCCTATACCTTAAAATTAAAGCCAAACCTTCAAATGAAATGTAAATATAAAGATGCAAGAAGGAGTTCTTGGTAGCAGTTACACCAAAGCCAGACCACTTTTGGTTCTCTAATGAACTTATCAGTGAATGGCTTTTTATAAAACATTGCTGTTAATGAGAAGCATGAGTTTAAAAAACCTCTACAAGGTTCTGTGCCAGTTAGGCATTGTCCATTAAACGGTACATCCAAATCAAGAATCATTTAGAAACCTTTTTTAAAAAGTGTAGTCCTGGACCTTTTCTGCTAATGCTCATGCTTTCACGGGTAAACATCAAAATATGTATGACTGGGCCGTGCCAGAACCAAGTTGAGGAACAACTGGTACCGATGAATTTTGCAGACCATGGAAAGAGCAACTAGTGAAAGAATGCAGTGTTAATGTGGTAAAATGGAAGGTTCTTTGTTGCATTACAGAGTGTGAGGAGGGGCGCTGGGGCCTGGCCTGTGCAGAACCATGTCCTCCCTGTGAGAATGGAGGGATGTGTGACAAGCAGAATGGAACTTGTGTCTGTGAGCCAGGATACACAGGAGAGCTCTGTCAGTCGGGTGAGATTGGCCGCTGCTTTTAATCAAGGCCATTTTTATAGCTTTCCTGGCCAGCTCTTCCAGGAAATGGGTATTTCAACTTACTTAATCTTTAGCTTCATACTGTTTAAGCTATGTGTCTACACATCGATAAACAGAGGTGTATGGACTTGAGTCAGACTCAAGTCACGAATCTGATGACCTGAGGCTCGAAAGAATTGGACTTTGACTGAGCACCAACAACTCAGGCTTCGATTAGGACTTGAGCCCTATTATTTAGAAAAACTTGAGACCCAAATTGGGAGAAACGTGGAAAGGCATCTGGCTGCAGATTAGTTTCTGGACAGTCAGTTAATTTTCATGTGAATGGGTTTTGTTTCTTGGTGTAGACAAGCCAGAACTCCATCAAATGTAAATCTGATGTACAGCAACATTGTCAAAGGCCTTTTACTTTGCTTGGCCACATTTTATTTTGGAAGACAGGCGAAGCATGAGGATTCAAGTTTGCATTGCTAGAAACAAGCAAAGCATCAATAGCACCACTAAGCCCTTGTCAGCACTTTAATACTGTCTTACTGGAGAAATTTCTCCAAGAAAATCGAACCATTTTCAACATTTTTAAAGGCATCTGCCTTTAACAGGGCTGAAGTTAACTTTTTATTCACCAGCATCACATTCAAATTTTCCAGTCCACCATCTGTTAGATTCTGGCATCTGTCTCCTGCGCCATTTAAGGTTGAACAGAACATTTACATAAGAACAGAAGTTCAGCTTTGTAGATTCACCATCATTTTGCTGACTTTTGGTTAAACTTTGTTCTGTGTGGTTGTACCATAATTTTTGGTGTTCAGCACTGAAAAAGTGATATATTAGCTGCAGAATACATACGTACTCCAAGTTTAGGACTCTGAGTTTAACTTGAAACATGCCTGTATTGACTTGAGACTCGATTTGAGAATTGCCTGTACTGAATCAAGACTTGACTGTCTTGATTTGGGACTCGACTTGGTACAAGACTTGAGACTTGCTTGTTACTTGCACCTGAGTGAATTGTTCCCACATCTGTCAATAAACAGTTTTTATAGTGCATGTTTTTTGCTTAATCTCTTGCAGTCTGTCCAGCTGGCTGGTTTGGACTGGGCTGTCATCTTCGGTGCTTATGCGAGAATAATGGCTACTGCCATCATGTCTCAGGTCTGTGCGCTTGTAAGGCCGGCTGGACTGGACCCAACTGTGAGAAGGGTAAAGACCTTTATAAACACATTGCTGAATTCCTTCTTCATTTGGGAGTTGTACTCCGTGCAGTGTGGGACTGTGATTTAAGGTTGATTTCGAGATTCTGCAAAATTTCTGCCACAAAAACCATTTTGGTACTACTTGTATTCTGTATTGCTCTGAGTGTGCTCCAGTCTGCAATTATAAATATATTTACTGAGTACAAGATGAGACTACAACTGCAAAACAGAAGCCATCTAAAAACACTACTTAGGTTGTAGATTAGGCAGTATAGCACGTGAGTGAGTGTTATTGCGAATTATAACAGATCTTTAAAGCTGTGATGTTATTTTGTGATAAGACATACCAGAGGTGTGACTAAGCTACTTTATAGCTTTATTTTACACCAGTTGAATTTCTGTGGAATAAAAACAGAAATTAAGCAAATAAGAATATTGCATTAAATATGATGTAATATTGGCAGTTCCTTTAGTCAAAGAAGTAGTAATGTTAGCTGACATATGACCACAGATAGAGCTATAAAACTGTAGCAGTTTAATGTTTAGCTGTTGTCAGTACTTGTCAAATGAGCCTTAGGCCCAATCCCATTTCTTATTTTTACCCCTACCCCTTGTTTTCAAGAGTAACCCTCCCCCTTGAAACGGAGTTAGAAGGGGTGGTGATTGAAATCTTTCCCCAATAAAATGGGACAAACCTTCAAGAACCGCATACGTCATCAGTTGTCTTCAGTGGCTTTTATGTAAACAGACGAAAAGCATGGTGCTCGCGATTCCTTCGATTCTCACTTCATTCAACTTCAGTTTTACACATCAATCAACCTAACGAGTCACCGATTAAAAAAGAGCAGAAACAAAAACCTACATTACTTCATTAACAGGCTACTAGCGGTGCTCTGCAGTGTTAGCAGTCTGCAGTGTTAGCAGAGAAGGATCAAGTTCAGCTCCACTGCTTTAATACATTTAGGGCATCATGTGCCTTCAAAGAGGGGGATGACAATTATTTATTATTGCCACCAAGACTTTTTCGGTGATATGAAGCTGAGCTTTTAACCGGCAGCTTTGTGATCCAATTTCACTAGGTAGCGACCGAGACATCAGCGTATTACTATCGATTTTTACACGTGTTATGAAGAAAATGACCATAAAACGTTTGGGCCGTAATTTAAAATCATTGTTTCAACTGTCTGTAAAACATTTCATAATGTCTTATAGCGTCTTGTTTGTCAGTTTATATTCAGTTTTCTTTCTGGTTTATTCCAGTTTGTTTTCCACCGTCACAATCACAGCTTCCAGTTGACAAGTCTTGGTTAGGAGCAATATCAGGTTCAGAATTAGATGTAGTACTACTGTCACGCTTTTATTCGGAATGTGTCCCAATGGAATTCAGTTTAAAGCTCTATTTGGATGGCATTAGTGTTACATGGGGATGTGGGGTAATGTAATTATTACAAGGCGCCATGTCAGTCATTTTTGCCGACTGTGTGCTCCTGCGTCAGTAAGCATTATAGAGCTTTTTAACTTCTGTAAAACGAGCCACAAAAATAACCTCAGGTTATATTAATCTAGTGCAAATCGTCATGTGTAAATATTCCGTCATATCCTTCGGAAAATTAGCTTTTCGTGCAATTTCTTAAGTATGGAGGCGCTCAAGGAGGCATTTAGGTTTGTTGGCCTTGGGTCGTTCAAGTTGTACAACACGAGGCAAAGGCCTCCTCAGCCTTAGGTAAGTCATTGTGTAGTGTAGCCAATAGCCTACATATGTGTTATGAACATGTTGCCTGATCATTTTCAAACTAAAGTTTCATATTAATACAAGTGGGTCATGAGTGGGCTATCATCCTCTACTTTATCAGTGGTCACAGGACAGTTTTGGTTGGATATTTTAGGGTGGTAGACATTTTTCTGAAGGTGAAGGTCAATCGAGTAGCCACTCCCATCTTAGTCATTTGTACTGAGATTTCTTATCCTATGTGAATCGGTCATACATTTGACAGACATCCTGTACTAGAATTACATTACTCCACCTCCCCATGTAAACCTAATCCTGTCCATATAGGGCTTAAGACTAATCTAATAACAGTTCTCTTGCATAATTTTCTGTTTTTGTATGTGCTAAAGTAGAAAATTACAAAGTAAAGCGAGTCCTCTTAGCAAATAAAAGCATGAATAAAACGCTTCTCATCAAATGATGCTATTGGATCTAACTGACATAAGAGCTGGAGAAGTGTAAATGAAGAGGACCGTGAACTGCTACTGGAAGTTAAGGACTGCAGATGTAGTAGAGTGATGTGATATGGTCAGAGTACTGGTGTATAATGGTGGTGAGTGGTCAGAGTAATAGTGTGGATACTTGTGTATGTTGTGTGGCAGTGTGTGAGCCAGGGCGCTGGGGAGTGGACTGTGCTAGTGTGTGTAACTGTACAGGCCATGCAGCAAGCTGTGATGCAGTGATGGGACAGTGCCACTGCGAGGCTGGCTACACTGGAACCCACTGTGAGCTGAGTGCGTAATTTTCATTTTCTCTCACTCTTTCGCTCTCTCACCAACTCACTCCTTATCAGGCCAGGCCTACACTGTTACTCTGTAAACCATTTTTTAAGCCATTTGGTCATTTACAGATTGCAAAACAGACAGCAGATTTTTTATATTGTCCTAACACGTAAAAAGCTGATAAAGCACACCTTAATGTTCTCGCTAGGTATGCTTGCACACAGTGCGATGTTTCAATGAAGCAGGTTTACTGGAATAAGTCCATGGACAAAACTGTACAGTGTGCATTTTCCGCAGCATATGAATTTGGCTGTTTCCATACAGTGTACGCATACAAATGTTTTTTGCCATACAGGATGTTATGAAATGTGCAGTGCGAGCCATCACAATGATTTCCATTGCTTTTAAATTTAGATCACACTAACGGTGTACTTTTTTTAAAGAGTGTCCCGAGGGCTATTTTGGGCCAGGCTGCCGACACTCCTGCCAGTGTGAGAATGGTGCAGTTTGTGAGTCTGTGGGTGGAGCTTGCACATGCTTGCCAGGCTGGACTGGGACATATTGCGAAAAATGTAAGTGAAGAGAGGGGTGAGTAGGGCTGGGGACAAAACACTGTGTATGCACCGCCCTGTAACACCTCGTTTTCCAAGATAATGTTTTCTTTGTCTTGTTGCAATCACGTATCAAAGACTAAGCAGGTATCTTGTGCAAATCAATGTGACGATACTTATGACAGTATCTTGGGAATAATACCAAAGTGCAGAGATGTTCTCTTATTGTTGTGACCATCACCAAACAAAGCATTTAGGTGTGTAAACTAGCTCTGGGACAAAATCAGTATGTGCTTATAACACAAATGTTTTAGAAAATCAAACTTCCAGATGATTGTTTCAGAAACCAGCATCCAATCCAGGCTGTTCAGCCTGCTCTTATAGTGAAACACCACATGGCAAGTCTACGTTTAGTCCCTTTCTTTCAGAAACAAGGCAAAATCAAATTTCAAAAGAATGTAAGCAGTGGATATCTGTAAATAAGAAAATCAAGTAAGTCTGTTTGTGTATCCCTGCAGCCTGTCCACAGGGTTTCCATGGTCTAGAGTGTCAGCAGAAGTGTGACTGTCTGAATGGTGGCCAGTGTCACCATGTGACAGGAACCTGTGTGTGTCCAGCTGGCTGGCTCAGTCCCCGCTGCATTTCCAGTGAGTCTCAGTGTCCAGGACATCATTGCTAACACACAAGCTGTAGCTCCAAAGTGAAATGATAAAGCAGATGTTCAGGGTTTTCTTGTGCACCAGTGGTGTGCAAAGTTCAGCGCACTCATTATTTGAGCATGTTAGGTAATGGATGCCATAGGGCTCCTATCCAGCAGTGCCTGTGATGTGGAAAGTTGGTCCTGTAGTATTCCAGGACCTTTTTTGGGAAAAGAATGTGGTGTCTTTTGCTTTAAACGGTGATTATCTGTGTTGTGTTGCAGAATGTCCAGATGGCATGTACGGCCTTGGCTGCAATCAGAGCTGTAATTGCCATCATAATGCCAGCTGTGACCCCACCAATGGGCAGTGCCACTGTGGGCCAGGCTGGACTGGGCAAAGTTGTGAACAAGGTACAGCATGTAAAGCACTTACAGTGCTATACACGAGTACCACCCTGGCCTCCCCCCACCGTTCACAGGATGGTTTTGGACAGAGCTGTTTGGGTTTGGCTCTGTTCCCCAGCAGCATACTGGACATAAAAGGAAACTGATTATGAGCTTTAATGTGAGCGCATTTATAAGCTATGTAAATATGAGTAATTGGACAGTCTGAGAGCTCTAATTACTATACTGCCCTATCAAGGGATTGGCTCAACCTTGCTGTGCTTTAAAGAAAGCAGCGTGGAAACCACAGTAACTACAAAACATTGTCGTTGTTTTTCGGTAGTACATTCGTCTTTGTGAGGTAGCATACAGTTCACCCATTAAACATATAAATACCTTCAAATTAAAGTTGACATTCTCCAAGTCTCGAAGTCACTGTTGCTTTTCTAATCTAATGTGCCGGAAAAAGCCAACAAAGCAAAACCCGGTATTCTACGGTTACAGACTGCACTGTATATGGAACATATCCAAATATAATACAAATTTATATACAGCGTATACATACACCTACATAGTTTACCCACAGCCCAACACAACTGTCAGTAATAGTCTCTAAACATGTCATAATCAGGCTAAATAGAGACTAAATCCAGGCTGTTCATTTCATGAATGTGGGAGCTTTCTGTTCTCCTTCCCAAAGCCTCACTGAAAGATTTATTCATGTGGTATTAACACAGAAATAAGAGGCTCTTTAATCACCGTTACACCTGTGGGTGTCAGTTTGTGAGGTTGAGAGAAAGAGAAAATGGACTGTGGTTTGGACATGTACTCGCATTACTTTCCCTCATCAGATCCCCATTCTTTAGACCACCGCGTCTGAACACACTGAACTGGATGAAGAGATGGTCTTTGTCAAGCCTATAAATCAAGACGCAGTTGTGGTTCAGGATATAACTTGTCTTTGATTTCTTCCAGAATGCTCAGCTGGCTTCTATGGGGTAGGCTGCCGCCAGCGGTGCCTGTGCCAGAACGGTGGGTCATGTGACAGGATCAGTGGGCACTGCATCTGTCCCAGTGGATGGATGGGGGTTGCGTGTGAACTTGGTGAGGAACAGACCAGTCATAGTAAGAGCTCTGTGTATGCCACAAATGACTGAATATTTCACCACTTCTTTAAAGGAATGGTTTGGCTTTGTGTCCAGAGTGTGCTTCTTAAGTTTTCTACTGGAGCCATGTGGCTAATGTAAAATAAAGTCATGGAAGATTATATACTCTAATTAGCATTTTGCAAACTCTGCAAAACCCACCCCATCTCTCTTTCTGTCTCTCGCCCTCCAATTTTCTCTCTTTCTGTCTGTCCAACTGACAGAGTGTGCTCCAGGCCGCTTCGGTGCTGACTGCCAGCACACATGCGAGTGTGAGAACGAGGGCGTGTGTGACCGGCAGGATGGAAAGTGCTCATGTCCAGCAGGCTGGGTGGGCCAGCGCTGTGAAACAGGTGAGATATGCCCACTAGCCTTCAAACACACTTCGTCTTAATTAGAGGCTGACCAGTATGTTTTTTTTTTTCAGGGCTGATGCTGCTACTGATTATTAGTAATCCATCCACCAATTGCTAACAGATTTTGAGGGCCTAGATTAATTTACCATAAATGTGATGTTTATGGTGTGAAAGTTTACAAGAATCAAGCTCTTCCTCGCAACTTAAATTATATGAAGTAGAACATTATAAAATCCTGTTTGATGATGTTTTCTGTGCTGCAAGATTCGACAGAAATGGCTTGTTTAGCCTAAGCAGAGCAGTCTTCCGAAGAAAGTGAGCTGCAGCTGTCTGTACTTTTATCGAGTGAAAATAGATTTGAAAATGACCAGAAATGATGTATAATGTAATTATTGAATGTAATACATTATGATTTTACAAATGATTCATTTTTTTGCACTATTGGCCCACTGAAGCTCTGCTGTAGGCACACACACTCTGTACTTAATCTGATCACTACAGCAGCAGTGTGGGCCCAACAGACACATAGAAAACGCACTCTCACCAAACGTGTGTGATGTTTTGGGCAGGGCTTTTTGGTTGTACTCGATAGGTCATCCACATTTCTACCAATCCAGTAACACTGTGGGTGAGAGATTTGGACGGACTTCTGAAGTGTGTTTTGTTGAACATGGTTGGGTCAGACATGTGGAAGCAAGGAAGAAGGTTCAAATGTCGATTCCGATAATCTAACAAATAGGGAATTTCAGCTCTGATCATCAGTCGGGCTCATAATCAGTCGAGCCCTAGCCTTAATGGCTAAATGAAAAGTAGAAGAAGGAAAAACAGATGTGTTATCATTGCCTGCATGTATGTGTGCAGCGTGTGAAGCAGGGCTGTTTGGTCCTGGCTGTCAGAAACGGTGCCGGTGTGAACATGGAGCTGCCTGTGATCACATCACTGGGACATGTTTGTGCCCTCCTGGCTGGAGAGGACTCCGCTGTGAGAAAAGTGAGTTCAAGTCTCCTTTATTATTGACTCTTGCTATTGTCTGCTGGCAGTCCGCATGACGTCTGGTTAAAAAAGAAAATGGTGTCCTAAACTGACAGACTGTGACTCTGCGTAAAATCTTAAATCAGGGTCAGCTTTTTTGTTGTGCAGATGCAGTGAAACTCAGGCTGACCAATCAGAGCTCTGTTGTCATGATTACAGTCCGACAGCAAATGGCGGCAAAAGCACAGCCTAGTCATGGCAGAACATATAGGACATCCACTGGGTTTATCGTGTATCCCGGTGTGCCAGTATCTGTTTTTGTTGTACCCTGGATGTACACCTATTTGCACAAAATGATACATTTGTCATTGCTACTACTCGAGGAATCTCACGTCATTTAAACCAGATCAACCAACAAAACCTTCAGATTTGAATCCAAGAATAGTTGGAAGAATAGTTGTGGCTGTGTTTATTTAAATACAGGTACAGATCTAAACTCACCTTAATATTTTTTTACGGTTGGCTTATAATATGTGTAGTTTATAAGGGAAATGAATAAGTTGTGTGATTTTAACTGGTTTTGAGTTGTGCAGAACAGCACGTTATGACATGAGCATCGTATTGTGTACCACTTCAAGTAAAGTGGCCGCATCTCAGTGGAGCCATAACAAAATAATGACAGATTGCTTCAGTGTACGCCAGACAGCTCTTAAACTTTTGTTCTGTAGGTCAAGCTGGAGGTGTGTTAAATCACATACACCGAAAATACCATCATGTATGCATTACCTTTTATGCCAGCTGCATACACTAAAGTTAAACCTTACATTTCTTACCAATTCTCTTTCGAATATGTAATATGTATTCTTGGTTTGAGCTACAAAACTCTGGTTTAGTTCATCTGGTTTAATTTTTCCCTCTTTTCTCTTAATAAACAAATAATTACGTAAGAATACATATGTTTGCCAGAGCAATATGTCAAATATTTAGTTTTAAACAATCCAGAATGATCTAAAATGAGCAAATTACTGTTTTGATGACGTATCAAAGACGGCGCTGTGTCATGCTGCAGAGATATCTACTGAGGTTAGAATGCTAACCAGCTAGCTCCAGCCCGTCCTGTCTGTAAAAATACTTTGTACCTCTAGAGGTCATAGTGAGTCACTGTAGTGCCAAGTCGAATCAATCCAATATGAGAGCATGAAGAAGTAGCGTTGCCCTGATGGTGTACTCCAACGTCTTGTCAATCATGTTGGAGGTAGCCATGATGGTTAACAAACCCATCCCCATACAGGAAAAGACTAAACAAACTAATCTACAGGGAATATTAACTGTCTTTGGACTGAAGCCAGGGTCCTTGGAGGTGACAATATACCAAAGGAATCTGACCATGGTAGTGGCTATTACGGGCTGTACAAAACAGCTCACCCACTGTCTGACACTCTGAGTAGTAAAACGACTAACTCAGCCAAAGCCTCATTTACCACAGTGCTGCAAGGAAAGCAGCGGGAGGTCACGTGTCTCTCCTGCCATCTGGCTTTATAGCTCTTCTCTTAAAGAAGTTTAAACAATAGGTCCCTGTTAACTGGATGAGTGTTGGTCCTTCATGCACTGCCAGCAGGTTTTTACCTGTTCATATCTGTCTTTGTAACTGCTGTAATTTATTCCCCTTATTGACTTCTGTTCATTCATATTGATTTGTTTTCTTATTTATTACACAACAATGTTTGTGCCTGCTGACCTGAACAGTCATTCTGGTTTTATGTCTCTATATCCTAGAAAACAGAATGAAACCTTATTTCCTCACAAATCTCAGAGTCTGTTTTACTGCCCTCTGCTGACAGTCATAGGGTAATACATCTGTTTTCTTGGTGCAGCCTGTTTGCCTGGCTCTTTCGGGGAAAGATGCTCTCAGAGCTGCCTGTGTCCACATGGCGCCTCCTGTAACCATGTGACAGGCGAGTGCGGCTGCCCTCCTGGCTTCACAGGCAACGGCTGTGAGCGGAGTGAGTATGTGCAGAGCATTGTCTTGGCAAAATGAACGCTGTAGGATCTATAGATGTCTGTTCGGAATTTCCCAGGAGACTGTATCCGATATCCAGTATCCAGCAATTTTCCCGTCAGTGACATAGAAAAGCTTATTTGTGCCCTGCTCTGTAGCTTGTCAGCCTGGAACATATGGGTTAAACTGCAATCAGGTGTGCCAGTGTTCAGAGGCCAACCAACTGTGTCATCCTGTTACTGGAGTGTGTTACTGTGCACCGGGCTACCGTGGAGACAAGTGTGATATAGGTAAGCCTCATTTTGCACATTTTCATTTCTACTTTATATTTGCTCTTTTTTTTATAATGTTTTATTGTCATTTGTGAGTAATGTCTCTCTGTGCTTGGTCATTACTGTCGTAGAGTGTGATGAGGGTCGTTACGGTCCTAACTGTGAGCGTGAATGCCAGTGCCTCAACGGAGGTGTGTGCCAAGCCAGCAGTGGCACTTGTGTCTGCCCTCCAGGATATATCGGAGCACACTGCAATATCAGTGAGTGATGGATGCACACTCTGCATAACAAGATCAATCGTAAACTGAAAACCTGAAAGTCTCAAGAAAAGGGTCTCAAAGTTTCGCAGCTTAGGCAGGGAAGACTTGGAAATACATTTACCACAAAAGATGTATGTCTGTATCAGCCCATAGTTCATATTCATAATAAATCATTTGGCGGTAAAAAGAGACCCGTGGCTACAGAATAAATACCTGTGGCTATATTCCAGTATCCAGACCCTAAACACAGCCCTGGGCTCCAGTTCTGAAGAGACAGAGTCAGCTGCAATCAGTGGCTATGGATGGCTGAAAAAGTGACGCAGTTTAATAAAATGATGCACTATTTATAGATGGCATAAGAGCTACAATAAAGTAGATTACATGCCTATACAAATCAGATATGTGTAGGTGATAACCTAATAATAGTGCAATAATAAAAACAAAAAAATCCCAACAATGTAAATAATAATCTATTTGGGTCCCAGCCTATAATTACACTGCATAGCCAAAAACAGTACTATCAGACGTCATGAAGCCTGATTTTATTAATCAGCTCAACACAGTTTGAAGCCACAAGTTTACAAATATTCAGGCAGTTTAATTCTAACCTGCTAGTTTAATTCTATGCTACATGAGCTAAACTTTAGATTTTTCACAGCCCTGAAGACCCCTAATACAAACTCATACTCTAAATTAGTCTCTAGAATAATGGTTGATAATGCGGTGAACTGCTGATATCTGATTATCTCCCTTGTCTATCATATAAAGCATGTCCAGCTGGCTGGTATGGGCAGGACTGTAGGCGGGTGGCTCTGTGTGGAGATGGAGCCAAGAGCGATCCGGTCACAGGCCGATGTGTGTGCAAAGCCGGCCAACGAGGAGAGGACTGTGGACAAGGTCTGACCAGTCGCAGCATGCTGACCATTTATTTAAACATACATACAGTCAGTGTCCACCACAAGGTGGTTCTGCTGCAGTTTCAGTTGCTCCATTTAGCTTACTGTGAAAGTTGTTATTGCATGTGCTTGTGTTAGGTTGTGCCCAGGGCTGGTTTGGAGAGGACTGTGCTCAGCGCTGTAACTGCAGTAATGGAGCAGTGTGTGATCCTGTAACAGGAAACTGCACATGTGGCTTGGGCTGGACCGGAGACAACTGTGACACAGGTAGGATAATTATGTTTTGTTAATAAACGGCAAGCCGGCTGAGGGAATTAGCCTGCTGGTCTGCATTCACATTATAAGCTTTATTGCTCCGTTCAGATCCATTTTTAAGATAAAGTACAATCTATCATTCATGTTTGGGAGTCATCTTTGTCATCTCTGCTCATGCTGCTGACACCACATGTGGCAGCACATTTGTTTAAAAAAAAACCTGAGCTTTGATTTGAGTAGTGATCACAGATGGATTTGGAATAATCTGATTTGCATCACCTTTAGGCAGAAAGAGCTATTTGTGCCACTACAACCATGTAATGTAAATGCAGCTTTATTATACAACCCCAAATCAGAAAATGCTGTGTTTCGTACATTTACTTTGACTTTTATTTCATTGCAGTTATTTTTTGTTATGTCTGGTCAGCTTCATTTCATTTGTTAATATACATCCATTCCTGCATTTCAGGCCTACAACACATTCCAAAAACAGTTGGGACGGTAAAGCATTGACCACTTTGTAATGTTGGTGTTCCCTTCTCACAACATTTAAAAGACATTTTGGCGCAGAGGATACCAAGTGATGAAGGTGTTATTTTTCAGGTTATTTAGTCCCATTTTTCCTCCACTTGCGTCGTCATGGTTCCATTTTTCGCTCTAGAGCTCACAGCGCCCATCTCTTCAATAAAGAATCTGCACTGGTGATTAGTCTGACTGCAATACACGTTTGCACTGTGCGATGGTACATCCCAGATGCCTCAAAGCCCAGAGAAGTCGACGCCGCTTCTGTTGACAAACTGGAGATCCTCTGCCCATCTTTGCTCCTCAAAGACTCACCTTTGGTGGAAACTTCTTTTCTACTAAATAATGATTACAGTCACCTGTTGACAGCACCAGTTTGAAATCACCTCATTAATTCGTTTTTCACCTCACTACTAGCCCTAAATTGTTCCATCCTATCTGGTTTTGGAATGTGTCGCAGGCCTGAAATGCAGAAATGAAGCTGTATTGACAATAAAATAAAAAAAAGTTGATCAGAAAACATAAAATATCTTGGGTTCATACTGTCTGCAATGACGTAAACGTCAGAGTAAATACAAAGAACGCTGTTTTTTGTGTTTGTTTTCTGTACTGTCCCAACTTTGATTTGGGGTTGTACTTCATAAAAACAGGTCACAAAAGAGAACTGTTATGTAGTTTAAAGCACTTGCTTGAAGTGCATAGTGTTTCTGCATTTGTTACCTTGTATGCCTTGCCTTGTTTTTCTGTTAGCTGTAGATACAGATACAGCTATACTTTATTGGAGCTGGATGTGTTTGCTTTTCTCAGAGTGTCCTAGAGGCAGATATGGAGCTAACTGCCAGCAGCAATGCAACTGTAAGAACAACGGTACATGTGACAGGGTGATGGGAGAGTGCCAGTGTGATCTGGGATACTATGGCCATCTCTGCCAACATGGTGAGAAACATATAATGCATATAATACAGCATGGCCAAATGCTTTCAGCCCATATGAATTATGATGTTCACTATGTGCATTTGATTTATACTACTCAGTCTCTACATTCTTTAACTCGTTTACTGTTGCCTCACATTTCACATTTCAAATATCACATTTGCTATACAATGAACTGTAGAATCAGAATGAGCCAAAAGACTTAAGACACTACATTCGGAAATTTTATAAAAAAGTGATTTTTGTGATGCATCTATCGCACAAACAAATTAAATGTGCTGTACGAACTGGTAAAGATTGTACAAATGACCTGTAATGAAGTTGAAAATAACCTCTCATGTACAAGAGCTGTCCACTAACTATTTTAATGGTTGACGTTGCAGTGGTATTGTCACAAGTTTATAGTTCACCAACGTGCTACACAGCTGTGTGTTGTAAAAGGTTTCCTGTAATTAAAATGTCTCCTGTGTCTGTGTTGCTGCTTACTACTTATGCTTTACATCATGGAAAAGAGGAAATCTATCAGCTGAAGTAAATAACAGATAAACTGCATGTCATTTTGGTTTTTAACTCTCCCCTGCGTCTCAAAAATCTTTCAGCATCTATCGGTTTAGAACGAGATCTTTCATTTTCTTGTTTATCTCCAGACATCTTACAATAAAATGCTTAAGTTACGCTCATTGTTTCTGCTGAAGAATAGTAAAAAATATTGGCCATCCAAGATGCTTTATTCCATGTTATATGTAGTATAAAAATGGGGCGTTTGTGGTAAGGATGGCCATCCAATAGTTATATTAGTTAGTGAGGTAAAACTTTGAGTTGAGCAAGCAACACATACTTCTGAAAGTTTGAATCCATCTGTGAAGCTAGTTGATATTAAGCATGCATTACTGATTGCTGATATAAGTATCATTCTTATTGTTAGTAAAAATGATATTGACTTACATTTGTGTATAAAAGTTGAGGCACACTCTGCTGTCTGTGTGCTTGTACCTACTGTAAGGATGCACGCTTAACTCTTAAAGCTTCCACTGTTGCATTGTACTATACACTGAAATATTTAATGTGCAGACTGCAGACTAAAGTTTGCAGTGCATTATGGGACTTTTATGGGAGGTTTTGAACAACACTACAAGTTGGCTGACATGTTGTATAGTGCACTATTTCTATAGGGAGAGATACCAAACGCAGCATATGACTCTGCTTTTGTGTTTAAAGCTTGTCCTCCTGGTTTTCATGGACACCGCTGCCAACAGCTGTGTGACTGCCACGGCAAGGCCCAGTGTGAGCCCAGCACTGGCCGCTGTCTCTGTCCTCCAGGTTATGAAGGAGACCGCTGTGAGAGAGGTGAGGAACACTGATTACACTAGAGTATCACTGTTTTCAAAGCATTAAGTACTATTTGGGCAGGATTTGTTAAAGGAGTGAAGATACAGTGATTTTAATTCCATCTCAATCCAACATGTCCGTAACTTTTTATGGACTGCATGTTCCTGCATTTGTAAAGGTTCCTGCAGCCTATTCATGCTAAATACTCAGCTGTAGAAATAAGTCCAGGTTACATTAATGTTGTGTGATCTGTTAAACTTTATGTTGACAGCATGGTCAGACAAAAACACTTGAAAAGAAGTTAAAAGCATCTTTACCAAATAATTGAATCCAATTTGCCAGATCTTCTTCCCTTAAAAGCTTCAAAAAACTGTGTTAAAAAGACCCCAGCGTGCTAATCACCGGCACAAATGGCACATCACATACATACACGGTCATACACACCACAGACATCCTATATTAGTATTACTTCATAGACATGTCTGGAGCTCTCTGCTTGTTTAGGTTGTACTGCATATGTGTAAAGGTAGATGAATTAGGTTTCTGTCTGAGCAATGCTGCCATTCTCCTGTTAGAGTGCGAGCAGGGCAAGTTTGGGTCTAACTGTGCTAACACATGTGACTGTGACGGAGACACAACGTGTGACCCTGTGAGCGGAAGATGTCTGTGTGCACCAGGAAGGATGGGAACCCGGTGTGATACTAGTAAGATTCATTTATTTTAGTGGTGAATATTACTGATGTCTTATTGTTTGTTTTCTGTGGAACCTCTGATATGACACATTGTACATCAGTGTTAATAATTTTTTTCTCGTGCTAAGCCTGCGCACTGGATCGCTATGGTCCGGATTGTTCTGAAAGCTGTGAATGTAGAAATGGAGCACAGTGTAATCCACGGAACGGGCGGTGCACATGTCCAAATGGCTGGATGGGGCCGAGCTGTTTAGAGGGTATGCTCATCATTTCTTGCTTAGAGAAAAAAACTTTTACATTCACCAGTTACTTTACTGTTTGATTTTCTCCACAGGCAGCATTCTTACATCGACTCGTCAGCTTCACAGAAGCAAAAAGAAGGATCAACCGCAACTCAGCTCGCCAGTATAATAGCTGCAAAAATGTTCTGGTGCCTTAATGTCCATTTAGCCTTGCAGCAAGCCAAACAAGTGCACTACAAAAACTTTCTCCAGAATGGAAACACTTTTTGCAGTACCTGATGAAACTTGATCATGATAAAGGGAACTTTTAGGCAGAATTTTTTTTTTTTTTTTTAATTTTTAAATTTTTGCAGAGATGACCAATGCACTGTACATACAACAAGGACTCCTTGTGAAGGAGAAATATGGTCCTTTACGACTACAGATGCTGATTTGTAAGAAGTCTCTTGCATCATGTTGGGAGGAATACTGATGGAGTATTCCCATGGAAACATCCAGTCCAATGATGGACAAAAGTATAAGAATGGAAGGATCGGGGTAACCTGTCTGCAGGTTGGACAGAAGACGTCATCATTTGAAGGAATTCTTTCCAAAGCTTTAGAATAATGTGTTTATATACATGTATAAACAAACCCTGTTAAGTATTAAGATTTTTTTCTAAGAACAGAAGGATATCATATTTGTATCAAGGACACAATATACAAGGTTGTCATATATTTTGAGGCATTTTCTCTCAAAGCATATCATGTGCACAATACTGTGCATTGTAAATATAAGGCAGCAATATTTTGTGATACTGTTTCTAGCAAGGATCAATAACATAGATGTTAAAATCTGCTGGATTACGCAATAATGCAAATTGCATATCACAAGTGTAAACAGTGTTTTACATACGGTATGTACATACACATTTGAAAGGTCAATATTGCCGAGTAGTAGTATTGTTGTAGTAGTCATTTTTGTGCATGTGTGCATATAAGTACTGTAAAACTAATCCGCTAAACACCTCCATTTTACTGTATATGAATTATTACTGTTTTGATTACATTTATAAATGAATATTTTGTCAAAGGATGTATTTTTCTACATGTGTCTCAAAGACATTTCAGCACCATCATCTGTAAATTGCGCTCTGTATCCATATACTGGAACTGCACTATGCAAAACAACCGATTCATTTGGCAGTACTCATTGTTTAAGCCAGGGATAAGAACAGCACTTCTATTTCCCAGCTGTATATAATGCTTTAAAATAAAGCTGACATTTGCAAACCTTACTGTAGTCTACTAAGTGATTTAAATAGCCAAGGTTCTGTATGAAAGCTGGACTCAAGCTGTGTACATGATTAAATAATAAATGCCCATATAATGGAAAACTATTTACATTAGCATGGCTAAGGAAAGATTAGTCCATAATTTGATTTTTGTTCAACTTTAGTTTCATAGTGACTGACAGCTTTTATTTACTTTGTGTTGTCTGGATTGAACGCAGGTAGTATAGGTAATGGCACTACTAGCAAGTCTTGTAAAAAAAAAAAAACGTTAACTAACTAAATAGTATGATGACCTAGCTTATTTACACAGAGATTCATTTTCCTGTCTTCATTTTCAACGTTTCCTCTGTGTCTCGCTGCAAATCAGAGCTTGTTGTATATATATACACAGCAAAAATATTTATGCGCTTTCAATAAAAGGGAAACAGCTCATTTCACTCCAAATCATAGTGTTGTAAACAGGCATTTTTCACCCCAACCCAAGTCACAATTATGTAGACCTCAGAGAACAATTTAAAATACTGAATAAACGCATTCTATGGTACCTTTAAAGTGCTGCTTTGACTTGGGCAAGTTGGACAAGGGATAAGAAAGTGATGATTGATTCAGGTATGAGCCACACAACACTACAATTTATGCATTATAATTTATTTCCAGTTATGTTTTTAAGCTGTACATATTTTTCTTCAAGCCCAATATAGTTAATGCTTGCCAAGGCAAAAGTGATGACATCCATTAAAACCAGTCAAGACATCCCGACACGTATCCAAAAGGAAATTAAAACATCCACACAATGGTCAACCATGACTCAGATTGTAAAACAAAAACTGCAAATCTTTAAAACGTCTCATCCGAACTGATTGGATCTCACTTACATACAGTCATTCCCATTGATAACATAGGACTACTGGATTGTTTAGCATCTTTATACAACACGCTACTCAACTCGAGCTAACTCTACGGGTAAAGGTAAGTCCTCCTTGTTTCAGTAAATAATGTAGGGCTGTTTCAGAAAATAACATGCACCAACAGCTTTTCTTTTTGGAGAGGGTCATTTCCTACATGCTGCAACACACACGCGCGCGCACGCATAGCTCCATGTGAGCAACACCCAATGAAGAGATATTAATGGCTTTTTTGAGCAAGAGCTACTATATAGTTTATTCTGCTGTTCATTCCAGGGCAGTCGAGATATAACCAGAAGCTTGATGCCAAACGCTCTAAATATAGGGAAACATGTTTACCATATAACATGATCATATAGTTTGGTGGATACAGCTATTCTGCAGATTACACTACATACAAACTTAAACACAGATGGATGTCTGTGGAGACTTAAAGTAACCCTCAACGCCTTTGTAGCAGCACACTTAACTGCTAACCCACTGTCCCTTAGCAGTGGACATTTTTTATAGCAGCCATGAAAACGCAAAGGGCACTCAAACACTGCATTTGACTACTTTCTGACAGGCTTGTTTATGTATTAATGGAAGAGTTTTAGCCAGTTATTTGTGGACTGACTAATAATTGCATATACTGTAATGCCATTTTTCATGTGTGGTGTGAAATGACTTCTACTGCACTGGAATACTTTCCTCCTCCAATAAGCTTTTCAATATAAACACCAAAACTTCTTTCACAGTGAGCGCCCTAATTCTGCTTCAGCAGTTCAAATGTGTGGATGGCAGCAGAGTTTTATACAAGATGTACATTATGGGCTACTGTACAAAGAGTAAAAGTGTCTGGAAATTACTCAAGACTGCCAACCTTTACTGTGATAACAGATCTGTAGATGATGTAACTTAAATGGTGAAAGATACGATTCAGAGATTCTCACTCCTATAAAAGCATCATGTAGGACATACTGAAATATTTTCATGCTGAGTGACAGTGCAGTGCTTTATAGTTAAAGAGAAAAGAGATGATATTTTGAGACAATCTGAAGGAATGCCATAACTGTCGAAGTGTTTATGTTATATGCGGACAGTGGTATGTGGAACAGCTTTAAATGAGATGCTTAGTGAGAGGATTTGGTGTTGTAGGCTCTTGCACTGTCCCTGCAGTGCAGCACTGCTCAGCAGAGGGAGCCACTGGCTAAACAAACAAATAAAAAAACACTGCTTCTGACAGGACACTGAAAGGGGCAGGAATCTGTCTCTGACATTGTTTGCTGGGGTCAGCACTAGGCCTGGGCGATACCTAAAAATAACTAGAACAGTATTTTCTAGTTAAAAAATAGTCATAATTAATAATATAACACTCCCCCACCCTTCTACTGTATTTTATTGTATTTCTTTCTTAGCTGTTTTAATGAAGGTCTTTAATAAAACCACATATTAAATAATATAATGCAGAGTAACCCAAGATATTTTGTAGAAAGACCTGTCCTTTCAGTCAATGTGAGTGCAAACACATGTCTTCATGAGCTTCTTCTGGTGCAATTTATGGTGTCCTAACAGTTGCTAACAGTCTTTGCAGGAAAAACTTCAGGCTGTAAGTAAGTTTCAAAGACACGTCTGCGTGCTTTCCACATTAAAAACATGGCATGGCAGCAGAGTTTTCATATAACTTTCATGCTTACCACTGAGACCCTCAACCTGTACAAAAAATACTGCACATTTTAATCAGTACATCAAATACAGGAGAGACAGTGGAGGTACTGTGCTGTTTGGTCTGGACATGTTCAGACTTTTCAGGTTGGTAAGAACCAAAATAGCAGGTGCAAAAGCTGTTTTGGATACGGTCCAGACCAAAGCAGGTCAGCAAGGTCCAGGTCAAACTCATCAATGGCTTGGTTCATTTGCAATGTGAAAAGACCAATTGCAAGTAAAGTCAACTTGGGTTAAAGAAATATCCTCTATGATTCTCTCAGAAAACATACGTTTCAGTATTTTTATGTGTTGTTTGATGGTTTAGACTTTTGGAGTACTTACAGGAAGCTGAGGCAGGCTACTGTCACCCATTAAACAACAAACACAACAACGACACAAAATGTTTCTGAGAGGATGATACAGAGAGTATACGACAGAATTGGAAAGTAATGCCACCTGAAGATTAGGGACACTGCGACAGCTAGCACATGTTCTTCATGAGGAACACACAGCCCTTCCGTATTCATTCATACAGCACTAGATACAGAAAGTATAATCCAGCGCGTGAAGCCATGAGAAAATGCGGTACACCATCAAACTGACAACACGTCAACGTGAAACGCCCATCTACATGTAGGTGTTGACAACAGGACGTGGGTAGGTCATGCAAAGGTCTTTAATGCACTTGCTAAACTGTTGCAAACACATGAACCCTGGTTCTATTAAAGCTAGGTAATATTTGTCATTTTTCCACTGTGGTGAGCCACACTGAAGCAAGCTGAAGTTCCATAGCACAATGGCATTCATGTCCGAATTCATTCACTCAGGCTAAACTTAACAGAAAGTAAAATAAACATCACCATTGGGATACTCGTCCATCATCAACAATATCCGATTACATCACCCTATCGCCCAGGCCTAGTCGGTACTGAGCACATCAGTGGCAATACAACATCTCTTTGAAATGGAAATTACTGTGCTCCACTTTTTGCAACATAGCCACTAAAATATAAAGTAATAAAAGCACATTGTAAATAAATAAATACATATTTAAGGTTAAGATATGCTCCATTTTCTAAAACAAAAATAATTCATAATTTAATATTTAACATTAAGGCAAATCAGCAAATATGCAATTTGAAAATTCTTATAATAAAAATGAGATTTATATTTATATGCTTAATTTAAATAATTCAAGATATGTGTATTTTTAAAAATATATAAGGGATGAAAACAGAAGAAAAGAATACACACATAAGAATTCTTTGGTTTCAGCCCAGCGAACCACCTGGATAATTTACTGTTTGCAGTACTATTTTAACTGCTTACCTGCTTCCTAACCTACAATAAAGGGTTTCAAAAGCAAAGGATAGGTGAGGGCACTGACATGCTCTGGAGAAAAAAAAAAGTTTTTGTTTTTTTCACATATAGATGCCCCTTTATGCCAATTCATTTTCAACTTAATAAACACTTTCTCCTTCACATTTACTGGAAACTAAACTGAAAAAGGAATTTGTTGAATCTGTAGGCCAGGATTTTAAAAATCCTCTGCACAAGCACAGTCAGATTAGCAGAAACCCCTCCAGGATGTGCCAGTGTTACAGAGGTTAAGGACATCTTTGTAGTCTTCGCCTTTTTACTGCACAAGAGATCCGACCACCATTCTCATGGCAGAGGTTGATGATGAATTAGATGTGTAAGGTGTGAAATTTCTATTTCCCTGACAAATGTAATTGTAAAATGTAAAATTCAGCTGCAGATCTCTCAGGGAGGAATGCTATTAACAATGATATGCTGACTATTTTCTAATAGCATTTCTAAAATGGTTATATTTCCAAGGGAATGGACAGAAAGCATGTGCTTTGGCCTAGGAATCACATGCATTTATAGAATGGATACAGACTTTCCTCTGGAACCCTGTGTTTACTAGAAGTTGTCTAATAGGGAAAGAGCAAGTGAGTGAATGAGCGTGTTTTTTTTTCAGTGGTTCCACTCTGGAGTTAAGGAGCATTCTGCTTGTTGCGGCAGTCTCTACCTGATTTTGTCCGGGTTTGTGCCTCTCTCCTGTTTGTCACTCTGAAGATCTTTTACTCTTCCCACCTAAAATCAGCAGACTCCGTTGAGTGTGTGAGCTGGCCTGTCCAGCAGGACCTGTGACTGTGCCAGTCCTGTGCACCAAGGTCTCATTCAGTCAAAGCTCAGGCAGACAGAGGAGCAAGTAGAGCAGAGAAGTACTCCCTCTAGGACCTGTAGTCCTTCTTACTGTAAGGCTTGTTGCCTAGGATACTGTCCACCTCATGAATGATTGATGATGATAACTTCGGAAGAACCTGCATGAGAAAACATAGAAATGCTCTGAAGATAAATACTGCATTAAAGTCACATTTACCACAGCAGAAAAGTGGAAAAGGAGGTGGCATGATTAAAGCAATTGTTGGGCCTAAAAATCAAATTTACACAATTTTCAGCTTACCACCAAATGTAGTTGATAAGCTGCTTTAGTTTAGCACTGGAGCTACAAGACAAGATTGTAGCCAACAAGTAATGGGATCTTATATCCCACTATAGCCTAGATTTTGTTCATGCTTTTGGTGAAGCTGAACGTAGCAAGTCTGGAGAACTGAGATTTAAACTCTAAGTCAAAACAAATAGACATCTCCCTGCTTCTGCTCCCTAACTTCATGAATAAAATTTGTCAAGGCAAACTTGTTTTTCAGGTCTTCCTGACCAAGAAAACCCTTCGTCCTTTGTACAAACAAATACCATGATATACTGTTTAAGCGAACAATAATACAGCATGCAATGTAATTAACATTAGTTAGGTTGTGCGTTAGCAAACTGTAGCTACAATTGCTGCTGCAAAGCTAACCAGTTTCTATCACAAACTTCTTGTTCAAGTTTTCCCGTTTCACCTTAAAACGATGCAGCAGGTACATTTCGGCATATCAGCCTACCTGTCCAGCTTCTTGTTTTAATTTTCCCATTCCATTTTAAAAGTTCCATTATGAGAGCAACCTGAGGTGCCTGAATGTAACTCCTACACCATTTAAGGCAGAACGGGAAAATTCCAAGAAGCTGGACAGGCAGACCGAGGTGCCACCAAGGACCTACTGCACCATTTAAAGCAGAGTGGGAAACTGAGGCAAAGCTGGCAAACAGGAAGCCAACTTAAGCCTAGTCAGTTCTAGGAGATCTTGCCACTATTTAAATGTCTCAATGTTATTAACACGGCTCCTTGTTGCCTGATCTAAGAACTTATTTCAAACTTCTTTCTCAATCTTTGTTTTTCAGATCATCTCTTTTTTTGCTGTTTCTCTTTAATTTTCAACTATGCCTGGAGTTCAGCATGTGGCCCCATTCCTTCCCCCTGACCTGTGCATGAGCAGAATAGAAGCAAATTTGAAAGCTCTGTAAATGATCATCTACACTAGACATAATCATGCTCAGTATGACATGCTATAGCTGCAGGATTCTGACTGATTACTCAGTTCACTAAGCTTCCTTTGCATTACATTATTATGTTTCATGCATGGCAACCCCAGAGGGACGACATAATGAAAATCCCAAAATAAAGTGAACATTCAGTGCTGCAACATTATGTAATATCCATTTACATTCATAATCAGACGTGGTTTTAATGTGATTTAATGGCTTGACGTTTGTTAATTAGGACACCAAGTCTCACATTTCAGCAAACAGTGTGTGTATGAACGTATGCTCTGACAAACATGCACATACACTCTTTTGTATCTTGGGAAATTGGACAAGTTTTTAGGTTTACAAATACTCCGCAGCTTATAGTCAAGTTTTTCAGAGGTATCCCGGCCATAGCCAATTTGCTATAGTGCCACCCTGAGGCAAGCAGGTGCTGCATCTCTAGTTTGTTAAGAAAACAAGAAAGAAGCTTGCTGACTGTAGGTGAAGCAGCTAAATGATAACGTTCACCTAAGTATGTGTTTGAACATCTATTTTTTCCTAATGGACAACAAAACCTGAGAGTAATTTTATTTGCAGTGACCCCCCAGATTTTGAGACATTCAGAGGGCCCAAGACGTTAATTAGGAGTTTTGCACCATTGCTTGGGTCAGTGGCTCACCTGTATGGCTCCAATGTTTTCCATGAGCTGGTCAGTGCTGGATGCCCCCAGTAGCACAGAGCTCACACCCTCATTCCTCAGACACCATGCTGAGAAGGACACACACATACACACACACCACAGCACAGGAAAGCACAGCAAAGGGAGTAGTCAGCATCATCTCCACACTACCTCAGCAGACGCTTAACAAAATGTTTCTAGTCTTATTAGCTGACGTGTGCAGAGATGTATAAGGAACTAAATGTTACATGTCAGGCATTTTCAGGTATTCATAAGAGAACCTACATAATTCTACACCACTAAATGACCATTTACTCATGCCACATTTACACTGCATGTAGAAATGCTCAAATTTCACACTGTTTTTTTTTATTGCGAACAGTTCAAACATGTAAAAATACATAGGAACTGATTCAATTCTAAACTGTGTCTCTTTTATTTGTAGTACTGAAATGTGATATGTGACCATTTGACCTTTGTCTGAACAGTCATATCAAAATTCATGCAGCTCATATGTCCATTCAACTTAATCTTCATAATTTTGCACGCACAGAAATAGACTTGGGAATAGATTTATCTTATGGATAAACCATTAAAACACAAGCACAGTGCTTTCTAATGGGAGTAATCAAACCAAAATCAGGTATGACCAAAGCAGCCTCTGACATATCATGTGTCTTTATCCAGTATTGGCTTTTTGCACTGTTTGCATCATTTTTTCATAATAGGTAATCAAAAGAAGCTGGTCTTTTTCTTTCTGATCACCTTCCACAGGCAAAACAAGGCGTTTATCTTTTTCTCCATAGTAACAGTAGCAGGTCTGATGACAAGTGAAAGGAGTCTATTACTCCAGGCAGAGGAGTAAAGGCAGAGGACAGTTGTGTTTGTTGTGTAAGCATGCCACGTGGGTCAGTGTTCTTTTGCACATGTGGGTCACTTTAAGATCTGTTCAATCTTATAAAGAGCACTTAAAAAGATCATGTGACTGGCCAAACAAAATATTGTATTTGGGCCTCTTTTACCTGCAGTGGACGAAGCCTTAGTTGTCAATCTATGGTGAGAAATACTAACAAATGCTGTGTCCACCACCTTTTACGTAATGTCCATCAAAACATGGCGAAAAACATGGACCCTGGTAGAATATAAAATAATATTTGATAACGGTTTACTGTAGGGTTCTGTTCATAAGTGTGAGAACTAACACATACGCTTGTCATGATAACTGAGATAACCTACATAAATGTTTATAAACGCTTCCTTCTTTAGCTAACTTTGATCAAAATTGGCAAATGTAACCTGTACAGTGAATGATGCCTATTGGAATAAGTTTTTTACAACATTTATGTGGGGTTATGTCAGTTCTCATGACAAGCTAATACAGGTGTCATGTAGCCTTATGAACAACACCCTACAGTAAAGTATTTCTGTGTATACTGTGTGTATATTCTGAGCTATCAAAAAGTGGCAAAATGTACAAGCAGACTCTTGACAGTGGTCTTCATCTTGGGCACCCTGCTTTACACAGCACAGACTCCAATCTAGATTTGTGCTTTTTGTGCATTTGCAGATGGAATGGTCACTGAGTCTTGATGAGTACATGTTGTGCTTGTAGATGCAGAGTGCAGAGTGTGGACCACGAGGTTATGCAATGTTTCTACTGCAGCAGAAACACATCACATAAACAATATATAAAGCTACAGAGGAAACTACAAGCAGATAACAGAAAAGGATGGATGTGGGTGGGTGTAGTGTGTGTGGGCATTACTCTATTACACACAAGTCATTTCTGAGAGCAGGCGCATTCAAGCTACATAAATAAACAGATTGATTCAATTTTAGCTCTGTCCAGTTCATAGTCAGATGGTAGTGTATTTATTTTGCTGTTATTTTGGTACTAAACAGAGCCCATATATCTACAGAAAGCAAGTGCCATTTTTGTAACATCACAGAAGAAATATCCAAGTGTGTTTCTTTTTGTCTCAGTTTGTCACTCTGATATAATGCTGCATTTGATCTGTGCCATGACCATTACAAACCACCTGCAGTGAGCAAATGGTGGTGAAGATTGAGGTGGCAGTAGTTCTGTAAATAGCACTTTCACACACTGCAGGGTGCACAGCATGTTCAGAGGCATCTTTCACTTAAAATAGCCACAGGGACTGACACATTAAATATATGACAAATTCTCATGTCCTACTTAATGTTCAGTGCAGTGGCCTGTGAGACTGGATCATATCTACTGTATAGCTCTGGCTCAGTGCCATCCATGCTTACTTCATGCATTAAATGAACACTTGCACTCACTCTGACCTTTGGAAATATGAATAGCCTGCAGCACGTAATTTGAAAAATACTATTTACTAAGTTAAAGTTAATCACAGCAACAGTGTCAAAGTTTCATATTATATTAAACAGATAATAATCAAATTTACAGGAGATAACAAAGTTACAGGAATTTCAGGGTGGTCAAATTATTCTTCCTGTGAAGTTCATTTAGACTTGAGAACAATTAAATAAACAAATGTTAAAGAAATCCTGTGATGTATTATCAAATGTATGTCACTCAGTAACACTGAACATAACACTACATTGCCTGTTTACTTTCTAATGAGTTAGCTTCAAGTGTATTTTAATTTGAGGTATTTAACTTGACTTCAACTGTATAGTGACACCATAGCAAGCACAGCAGTATAGTGGTACAAATTACTTCTCGTGTGTAGCGTAATGCAATTAGACTGACTTTGGCTAAAAGGCTAATTACAGAACACCCATGGGCACAGCTCAAAAACTGTTTATCCTGAACTACTATCCTGTAAAAATGCATCAAAAGTAATGACTATTCTCACTTTAAGAGTTGTGTCTATACTGTGAAGCCCTGAGTGGTACCATAGCCAGGACAAATTATATTGGTACACAGGGCTGGGAAAAAAGACAAAAATCACCCACTTAAAAAAAATCTATCCCCCTTGCATATCAGGATTTAATACCTAGAGTACAGTGGTATTGTGGTACCATACCCAGTAAAGTGGTATTGTGACACTGTATCCAGTACAGCGGTATAATGTCACTGTATCACGTACAGTGGTATAGCGGTATCATAACCAGAACAGTGGTACCATAGCAGAACAGTGGTACAGTGGTTCAATGCTCAGTACAATGGTGTAGTAGTACCACTGCAGAACAAGGTCGTACAAGGTTTCTACAGCTAATACAGTAGTATAGGGGCACCGTAGTATAGTTGCATAGCAGTACCACACTCAAAGCAGAACTGTACATAGTACAGTGGTATACTGGTACCATATCCAGAACAGTGGTACAGTGGTACCGAAATAGTCTTCTAGTGGTAACAAACCAGAACAGTGGTATAGTGATATAGCAGTATAGTGGTACCATACCCAGTACTGTAGCCAAGTGGTAGCATACCAAAACAGTGGTATAGTGGTACTGTACACAGTACAGTGGTATAGTGGTGGCAACTTCACACCAGGGGTGTAGTGTTATTATACCAGAACAGCAGTATAGTGGCAGCATACCAAAACAGTGGTAAAGTGGTTCCATACCCAGCACAGTGGCACGGTAGTACTGTGACCAGTACAGTGATATAGTGGCACCATACCTAGTACAGTGGTATAGTGGCACCATTCCTAGTAGAATGGTAAAGTAGGACCCCTAAAACAGTGGTACTGTCTTACCATACCCAGTAAAGTGGTACAGTGGTAGCATGCCAGAGCAAAAGCTTCATCACATGCTAGCTGTTTCCTCAAGCTAGACCAACACAAACACCAAAACAACACCTAGTCCAACACCAGACAGACAACAAGAAGTAGACGGCACACGGATGGGACGTGGAGACGGCCTACCCTGAGCTCCAGGCAGGCAGACAGACAGACAGACAGAAAGAGAGAGAGCAGCAGAGCCGAGGCAGTATTACCGATGGCCAGCTGGGGCAGTGTGCAGCCCAGCCGCTCCGCGATGGCCTGCAGCTCTTTCAGCTTCGCCTGCTGACGCCGGCCTTCCTCACTCAGGATCTTGTCCTTTAACCACTGGTAGCCCTGTTCCAAACACACAGTACATCTGCTGAGAGGAGTTTGCTTGAGTACTCAGGACTTCACCACAGGAGCGCAGCTGGGAGTCATAAATTGATGCAAATAGTAAAATAGTCAGCAGAATGGAATCAGCTCTTCTCAAAGCATTACTATTAACATGTGCACAAGGTAAGGGAAATATACAAGGTATGACACAAGGGCACACCACATCACAATGGACAGTGAATGATTTTGGCTTAATATGACAGAAAATAGTCATTCCCTAAAAAAACATAAAAAACACAATACAACTGTATTGTAAAAAGGCTTTGATGTCTTCAGTTCATAAATACACAATCAGCTGTGGAAGACAAGGAAAACAAGGAAACAGGCATTAGTAAGAAGACATCAGTACAAAACAGAGCGAAACACAGTGGAAGTAAGACACAGACAGGGCAGTAATTTCACACACGGCTGGGTGGATACCTTTAGAGAGGCACGTGAGTAAGGGGGCACCCCACTGTCGTACTTCCCTGAGATGATCCCGCAGGCCAAAGGAGACCACGTCATGGCACCAACACCTGCGGACAAACAGATGGACATTAGCTTTTGAACTAAGCTGACCGATGGCTAGAAACAAACACACACATTGTTGTTTATATATCTGTTCAGGACATCGGCTCATACATATGCTCCATAAATATCATAAAACTACCACTATGTAAAAGAATTGTATACACCTACTGTTAACTTCAGTAACAAAAAATAGTAGTGGTGGAACCCCGAAGACACATGGTTGGACACACACACACCTATTTTGTGGAACAGTTCAGGCAGCTGCACCTCCACTTTCTCTCTTTGGAACATGTGGTACTCGGCCTGCTCACAGATGGGGGGGATCAGGTTAAATTGTCGTGCCACTGAGTACGCCTCCTGAGGAACACACACATGAGGGACAGTGGAAGCCCTGTTTTTTAAATGTAAACAGGCATCTCAGGTCATGTTCTATAAAGAGGCAGAGGGTCATCAACATTTTACATTCATAATAATAAAAATAGTTGCACCCAGAAGGAAGTGTTGGATTGCAATGCTATTCGGAAGGAAGATAAAGGTTACCACTTACGATTTATATGGTCCCATTGATATGGGCAATATTTATTGAGCTACACATACAGAAGTAGTGTTTCTCAACATGGCGTCAGGCCCGAGCAATATGCCAGATGTCTCGGCATGGAGCTGTAGAGATTCCTAAAGGTGTCCTGCAATAATCTATCCAATGCAGCTTGAATATTCTCATGCAGGCCTTCTGGACGTGTGACACGTGACAACAAATCGTTCATCTTGGCGCTGACCACGGTGCCTCCACACATGGATTTGTTGGTCGTCTCCAACAAGACAAAAGTGGGCCCGCTGTCATTCTGAGTCACCCCATAACAGTCTGGCACGACAGCATTGCAGTTTTCTATTGTAATTTTATTACCAACGCAGTCATTTTAGTTCCATCGAAATGCGCCATGTTAGTCATTTTTACTGCACACGCTTGTGTCAGTAAAACAAGTCTGTGGCAAACCTCAATGTGTACAACACTCAAATACAAAAAACATGCAACGCTATAGGTAAGTCATTGTAGCATAGTCTAAAGTCTACATACATGTTATGAACATGTTGCCTGCTAATTAAAAAAATGTATTATCAATAGAAGTGGGTTATCATCTTCTACTTTATCAGTGGTCACAGCATGCTGGTGACTGGATATTTTTGGTTTTTGGATTGGTTTGGTTGGTGGACGTAGTGCGTCAATTGTCATTCCGTGCGAATCAGTCATACAAAAGTCCTGCAGTAAAATTACATTACTCCACGTCCCCATGTAAACCTTATACTGTCTGAATAGGGCTTTAGTCAATCATTGGTAACTGACAAACCTGAAATCTGCCATCTAAATATACAATTTATAATTTGGAAACTGTTTCATATAAATAAGTTTTTGTTTTATTGAATGGAAAAAATGCAGCATGTGGCTAATATCCTAGTCATTTTTGTGGAGAAATATCAACATACCAAATGTGTACAGGGGTTAGTCCTGGATGTTGGAGCTGACTTTTAGAAAATGACTCTGAGAGAAAGTATGGGTTTTCATCTTATCACTGTGATCTGTAGCTGTGCTACACCCATGATTTCCAGAAAGAATTTAAAATTTTGATTTTCAAGACCACAGGACACTTTTCTACTTCAATGCCATCCATCTTAAAAGAGCTTGGGCTCACTCTGGAACGTCCGTTTTTAATATAGTGCAGCCTGAGGACCCAAAGATCACAGCCATCCAATACTGGTTTTCGGCCTTGACTCCTGCATTCAGAGATTTCTCTAGATTCTCTGAATCTTTAAATGATGTTAAGAAGCATAGACAAAGAAATTTCCAAGTTCTTTGTTATTTTACGCAGAGAAACATTATTTATGAATTGTTCCACTATTTCTCCATGCAGTCTTTGAGAGTGGGAAACACTTCCCCATCTTTACTTGTGAAAGACAAAATTTTTTATATCCAATCATGTTACTGACCTGTTGGCGATTAACATAATTAGTATTTTTGAATCATGCTGCTGGCATATTTATTTAAAAAATAGTCTGATGTTATCTTTACTATTTTCAATTAAATGTAATGAATAAATGAACTGCATATCATTGCATCCTGTTTTTATTTATATTTTGCACATAGTCCCAACCTTTTTGGAAACAGGGTTGAACTTACACAGGAAAGTCCATGCAGAAGAAGGAAACTGGACTAAACAGTGTTCTGTTTCTAGAATATGCAAATACACAATAAATGAATTCATGATGGGCCTACCTATAAACATGTGCTATGGTAGCTCATTTCGACAAGGTAGCACAATTCATCAGAACTGATTCACTATAAAGTGAATAGTGTCACTATGAAGTGAAAGTGGGTGGTGGTTAGAATGAGGAGAAATAAGATTTAAAGTGAAGCCCCACTTACCATGATCTCCATAGGACTCCAGCGAGACGTCCCCCAGTACATGGCCATGCCTTGGTTAATGACATGGGTCATGGCTCGTACCGTTTCTGACAATAAAAAAGACACAAACAGAGCTAGCCACAACACACACTTCAACCAATAGAAGAATACTCAAAGGCAAAGGCTGCTGGCAAGGAGAAAAACTGAGCATACCCAAGCAGAGGCTGAGGGGAAGAAAGAAATGTCTACCAAACTAAAAAGAATACAAACCTTACTAAACAACAAATTAGCAAAATGAGACGGAAGACGAAAGCATTAGCGCTCTGAGAATTATCACTACTACTTTTTTATCTATACAGTCTGACAAATCAAAATTATATTATAATTATGTATAAACAATTATACATGCTTTACACATAGTGCAGGAGTCAAAGCGTGTTTCAATATTACACTTGATACAACATGACAACTCCAGAATGCTGCATTTAACCAACATGTTCCACAGTAACATGGATTAAATATGTATATAAGTTTTCACCTACTTATTTCTACTTATTTAAAGGGCACTACTTTAGTTAAGGAGCATAAATGTAATAACCAATAACACAGGCCATAACACTAAAGGACTATGTAGTTCTATAACTGTAGTCCACCTGTTTCTCCACATACTCTGTTAACCCTGTTCTTCAATGGTCCGGACCCCCACAGAGCCAGTATTATTTGTGTTTTAAACACCTCTGTGTTACTGCTTAAGTATAGTCCACCAACCAAAAAGAAGCAATCAAACAGCATCCTGTGGGTAGAGTCCTACGACCACTGATCAATTAGGATGGCCAACACTAACTGTAAGCAGCAGATGACTTTACATCGATAAGGTGGACCAACAAGTTCGGAGTACCTATGAGAGTGGACAGTTAATATTTAAAAACTCCACTCATACCAACACAACACACTTCAACACTCCACAATCCACCACTCAAATAATGCCTGTTCTGAGGTGATCCTGTGGGGGTCTTGGCCTTTACAGTACAGGGAAAGAACAGAGGACTAGGAAGAGAAACAGATGAACTATGTTCTATAACTGTAGAACTACAAAGTGCACCTACATGGTAAAATGGACAGTGAGTGTAGATACCAGGAGGAGGTTTTAAAGTTAATGTTTAATGGCTGATCAGTGTATATGTGTGTTTACAGAGACGCTGCCAGAAGCAGCAGCAGCTACATTATGTAGAAGCATAATAAGAAGTATGTACAGTATACACAGGCTGTTCTCCTGGGAGCAAAATACATTGATCAAATATATTGAACTTAAAATCTTTAAGGCAATGGGCCAGTGCTACTACGCAGTTTCATGACAGGAAAAAAATTTAATTGAAAACTTTTGTATATTTGTCACACTTGAATGTTTCAGATCATCAAACTAATTTTAATATTAGACAAAGAATCCAAAGTAAACACAAAGTGCTATTTTTAAATAGTGATTTCATTCATTGAAAGAAAAATGTTCAGACCTACCTGCCTTACGTAAAAAAGGTAAGTGCCCCCTAAAACAACCAATTAACCAAATCAACTGATTATTAGATTCAATTTCTCTAGCCACACTCAGGTATGATTACTGCCTCACTTGCTGAAACTAAACATCACTTAAACATAACCTGTCTGGCAATGTGAAGTAGCCAGTAGGAGTGGCAGAGTTAAAGATGAATTCCAAAAAGAGATGTAAGAACTTAAACATGCAGTTCATGCATTAAAACCCTCCAATACGGCAGAATTACAATTCTACAAAGAAGAACGGGCCAAAATATCCTACACAGCAATGTAAAAGACTCGTCACAAATTATTGCAGACTGTTGTTACTGACGAGGGTGTCACAACCAGTTATTAGGTTTAGTGGGCAGTTACATTTTCACATACAGGCTTTGAATAAATCATTGTCTTCAATAATACATCTATTTAGCTGTACTTAAGACAGTAATAAGCATTACTAGTCAAGTAATGGTGCAATTTATAATTTACTAATGATAAAAATAGAAACAAGCATTACTTGAAAGTAGTTTATAATCCTTTCTAAATTCTTACGTAATGTCTCACATAATCATTAAATAATGCGTGTATAATTCCATTGTCTAACCCGCTCCGGCAGCATTCTTATGCTGCATGTTTATGATATATACAGACTCATCATCAAAAGAATAGTTTCACCCAGAAGGAGATTGCTATTGGGAAGGAAGATAAAGGTTACCATGAACAATAAATGATGATAAATTTAGATTGATATGGGCAATATTTATTGAGCTACACATACAGAAGTAGTATCTCTCTGTATGGCATTGGGCTGCCATGTTTGCTACTGCAACATGATTATGTCACGGCATGGAGTCATGCAGTCACAGCCGGCGCTGTAGTTCAATCACAGACCGATACCCATGGCGCAATCTCCATTGTCTCCCGAGACAGACGGATGCCAACAAATGGAGTTGTAGAGGTTCCTAATGATGCCCTGTGATAATCCATCCTATGCAGCTTGAATATATTGAATATTCAACAGATTTTGTGGTCGGGGTGGAGGTGGAATTACAGATTTGAATTTGGTTAATTTTTTAAGATTAAATTTTTTTGTGTGTGTGTTCACATATTCAGAAAAATACTACTGGCCTAAAAAGCTCTAAATAATCTAGTACCTGCATACATTACAGAATGTCTCTCTGTTTATGTTCCAACATCTGTGTCAGTATAGCTGTAGCCTTTAAAGTGTCCTGCAGTCGCAAAACGTGTAAACAGCTGCAAAAAATGCTCACTCACACATGCAGGGGTTAAAAAGTATATTCAATAAATGCTAAGGAATGTAATGAACATGCATACATAAAAGGACGCAGACATTGGCATGACCACCATAACACTGTCATCAATCATCTTGCAAAAAGTATGTTAACCAAAGCAGACCTAACAAATGGTAGCAGATGCACATTCGATGGAACACGCAACACAGTAATGCTAATATGTGTGACTTCTTAAGAGTTAAGTGTTTTAATATATCACTAACAGAGAGAGAAAGAGAGAGAGAGAGGAAAACAGATACAGAAGCCAGCACCCATATGGAAGGTATATATCAAGGTTAAAAGCTAGTTTAAATATTCAAACTCAAATTAAAATGAAATGCATGGAGACAAGAATCAGTAAGATGCAATGACCTTATCCCAATTCACTTTGCAAGATGTACAGGAGAACCAAACAAATCAATCATTCTAAAGCAGACCAGTTTCTAGAGGAATTTCTGGAAAAATAGTCAGCATTTTATGGACATGGTCAGGTTTCTCACACCAGGAAAACACAGGGCAAAAAGGTCACAACTCATTGCCATAAAATGCTTTTGGAGACAGGAGGTCAGAACTCTCACTGAGGGTACTATGTACCTTCTATGATGAATGTTCTTGATTTTGAGGTGTTAAATGGATCTCCTGGTGATAAAACAAAACAAAGGATTGTGAAAGAAATTGATAAACTGATGAATGGAATGAACTGTTGAGGAAAAGCAGCAGTCCTGGAACAGAGCAGCTTCTGTTCATTGTGTTTGCATGATCATTACTACAGGACCTTCCACAGCAGCATCAGCCTCTGCCATCAAACAATCCAGCTATCATTTGTCCACAAGACATGGCATCTCCAGAGGTGTATTTAAAAATGCAGTTCTCATACTACAGTGTTACTGGTTACTTTAAACTTGAAATAATCTCTCTCAAAAATGAGAATCACCTAAAAAATAATATGAAAATACATTCAAGTTTGATCATAATGAAACTGTTAATAGTTTACTGTGAGAGCCATGCCGTAGCACTGTGAGCATGCCATATTTGAATAGTGGCTGAAATTTAATAAGCATGCCAAAGGCTGATGCCCAACAGATCATTAGGTATCCTAGTTTTGGCCACAAATACTAGTTCATGACGCTTTAATATGTAAAATGCAGCTTATGCAACTATTACTCCACCTGAAGGTTATCCAAAATCAGGCATGCTTTGTTTTCCTTGTGCAACCAACTAAATGCATGGATCATTTAAATTCAGCCCAATAATAATTTTCAAATACTACCAGAGAGCATGCTACATTTATTTATTCAGTAACATAACAACATACTGATTTGCAGAACACTAAGACTAATGATGAGATTCTGTGTCAATGTGAGGGGCACAAATATATTAAGGGGGCAGGAGTTGGCTGGTTAAAAGCCTAAGCAAGCCATTCCAGCAATGACAGACACAGCACTTTTAACACAAGCAGGACTGCACAGTAATCCCAACATGCTTACCTTCCATTGGTGTGTTGGGGTCTGGTCTGTTAGCAAATACTACATCAACGTACTCCAACTGCAGTCTCTCCAAAGATGCCCTGAGACCTATAAAACCAAGAAGGCACAGCAACTTTTCATGTCCAAAATCATTTGGAAGTATTAGGTAGAGCTGGCCTGAATAATGAGAATTTGCGAGTATTTGTGTACTACCTGGTGTGGAGTGTTTGTTTTCTTTTACTCTGTTTATTCTGTATTTGCAGCATTGTCAGTCTTGATTCTTAGTCTTCCCAGGTACAGTATTAATGCTGAAATGTCTGTATATTCAAATATATATGTTTACATCAGTCTTAACAAGTGCATGGTACAGCACTCAGTTTCTAGGTCATGAAAGACATAAGTTATTAAGCGCATAATGGTATCCAAAGTGCCACAGTGAGCCAGTTTGGTAAGTATGCGCTTTAGAGTTGATTGAGACAGATTGAGACATTGAGACAGCATTGTTTGAATCTAGACTGGGGTGTTGCATGTTGACAGACAGAGAATGAACAGAACTACAGATTATGTTGCTGTCAGTAGAGGACTAGGCACTCTTAGAATTAAGAGTGCATTGTTGCAGTCTGATGGATAAGGTTCTCTTTAATATAAAGCTTCATCACTGTTATTTAGGTCTCCTTATTCTGCACAAAAATGATTTACAGTTGGTATCCATTTCTCTATTCAGTATTTGGAAGCTTTGGAAACTTGTAGCCTAAGGTAAACTTAAACAGCAAAGGCCTTTAGACAAAGCAGTTATTGTTTACGTATATGAAAAATGTTAAAGCGTCTGCAATAAAAATTCATTTCAGGCATCACCTCGCCTCAGATCACAAACTGCCCCACTTTCCACGTGGTTGCTGAAGGTAAAACAGCTCACGTGTGGTGGCACTTTAAATTATGGGACAGCAATAAAACCACACAGCGCAAATATGCAATAAGAGGTGGGTATATCATGAAGGCACAACACGTCTAATGGAGTAAGTATCCTTATTCACAGAAAAACAAGCACAAACAGCAGATCTGTTTATTGAGATCAGAATTACTACATAATCGCCTAATCACAATTATTGTAGCTAGCTGCAGTTACTTTCCACAGTTGGAATAAATCAAATACTTAAAAAAATAGAAGCAGAAAAATATATTTATTAAAACACATTATGGGCCTTATGAAAGGTGCTAAATAAACTCACTATCATTATTAATACAATTATTACTATTAACGCACGTTCTAACTTAAGACTAGGCACTAGAACACCTTAGGATTCCAGAGATGAGTAATGTTTGTTTGTTTGAGCTTGAGCTGTGTCTGTTGTCAGTTAGGAGCTCCTAAGTATAAACAGCTGGCAAAAGACTGGCTACCCGAGGCTTGAAGTTTATTCCCTGCATACAGCAAAGAAGAAAAAAATCGCTTCTGTTAGATAGATATCTAAAAAAACATGAAATATAATTGTTTTTAGGAGTAATTTTGAGAATGTGTTGAAATATGTTAGCAGAATTATACTTAGGCGCCTAATACAATTGATTGTGCATTACGTAACTTACCTTCTATGATATGTTTTCTAGACAAGCCTCTTTCTGTTTCTGCTCTGAAAAACATATCACAGACAGACAGTGATTTCAGTAAAACCATCCACACTACAGTTTACAAGTTGTGCGTTTCTAAAATGTCTCCACTTATTCAGAACACTGGCTGATTAATCCCATCAGCAGTAAATTCGGATGAAATCCAAAGGTTGATTGGATTCTGTTGGATTCATGTTATTTTTTCATTAATTTATCTGTTGGTACTGATTTCATTCCGGGACAAAAAAAAAGCAAAGTAAAAAAAAAGTAATAAGCGCAAAAACTTCAAACAAGAAAATTTACTTTGATTTCTAAATTCTATGTATTTACATAACATACAAACATTCATCTAGAGCAGGTGCTCCCCATTCCCATCCCAAAAGCCTATAGCAATACGGAGTTGAATGTTTTGCCTGCTCTCACACACCTGATTCAACACATTAGTTAATTCCTAAACCCTTCCAGGGCTGAATTAGATCTGCTGGAGCAGGGAAAACATGCACGTCTGCACAGATCAGGCAAGTAATGCACCAATCACTGATCAAGAGATTAAAGTAGAATTTTGTCTAGCTCCAAAACTCAAAAAAAAAAGCATATTAGCTTAAAATCTGTTAATATAACTTGAAACGTTTTTTCTACTGATCCATTCATCATAAAATGTTTACCTAGAGATTATGGATGTGTGTCAAAGGACATTTGTGATGAGACATAAAAACCTATATGGACTTAAATGTTTAAAGGGAATACAAAAAATAATGGCAGCCTGAGAAATTGCAAGCAGTAATCATTCATAGGTCAGATAGAAATATAGGAAAACTATCTGAAAACACAATGTAGCAAAAAATAATTTGGAAATCATTTTGTTCAGAGAATATATAAACATGAAAGTAGTAAACTAGTAGTCCAATGTGAAATATTCTCCCTGGTGTTGTATTTGTATTCCAGTAATATTCCTAACAACAAAAAACTGGAGCATGATTTTGAATGTGCACATATTGCAGCTGTCAAAACAAACAACCTCCATTTTTTCTGTTTTTGTTTGTCTGCATCATTTCAGCTCAGCAGCTGTCCAGCAGCTGTTGTGTCAAATTTCATGATGAACGAACCAACAGAAATGATTTGTAATTACTCTGTAAGTCTCACTACATCCAGATTGTAGGTCTGGAATGCTCCACAATGTATAGAGCAGGTACAGTATTTCAAACCTGGAAGTGCAATGTATAGGAACTGGGGTGGCATTTCAAATAAGTGCCTGTGGCACTTCGGAAAATAAAGCGTGTTATATCCAATGCTGTAGGTCATATAACCTGTAGCAACATAACCACAGTATATCTATAACATGCAGCCCTCCTGACAGATACAGTGATTGGGATTATTCTTTTCTAAATTGGCTCAACAAATGTGAAATGTCAACCCATCAAAGTCTGCTGGCAGCCTCTCATCAGTGTTGGCCAAGGACCTTTAATTTACCCTGATTTAAAGAGCAAAGCTCCAAGGGGGGATCGACCTGCAGCACACTCAGGAAACAATTAGAGCTATGTTGCTGCCAGCCTGCAGCGAAGCTGCACAGGGAGTCTGCAAAAGGTCCTTAACCTCCACCTTAACAAAGACACAGAGACACACTCACTCATGTTTGGGGACACATTGCTGTCTTTTGAAATCTGGACTGTCTTACTGAAAATTCTTGATGAAATAACTGAAAATGTTTTGTTACTAGCAGCTACATTCAGCTTCATGGTTCTTGTTCAATAATGATTTGACAGTTTTCTTTTTCAAATGATTATTGAAAGCACATACCTAAACATGTGGATGCAACAGTTTAAATGCCTTTGCTGACATCACAGCAAGGGTATAAACTCTCACAAATATAGTCACAAATATTTGTTTGCGATATTCCTTTCTTTAAAATATTAATGGTTAGTAGTGATCCATTAAATCAAAATTCTTGGCTGAAATCCACAAATCCAAGATATTGTGTTTAAATCTGTAATAAACATGTTCTCAGGTGTTGTATCCCCTTTTAATACCAATAGGCAATCTCCTTTCAGCACTAATAGGCGATACTGTCTGAAGGTGGGGCTGGGCTGTTATGCTGCATACACAGGTCTGCTTTGAATAAAACATATTTCTGCTACTCAGCAGAACCTCAGCAGAACGCAGGCAACAGCAGCATGAAGTCATGTCGCATGTGACAGCGTTGCTGGCATAAATGGAAGACTGGAAAAGGAGAGCATTAGCAGTGTAGATTGTTTATTAAGGGTGGAGAAGGTCAGGGGGACGCTTTGTACTCTTTTATTTTTGTTGTATAATACTGCTGTTGTATAAATTATGCTTTACTCTGTAGAACTTTGAGATTTGTTTAAAATGTAAAGCGCATTACAAGTAAAATGTATTATTATTATTATTATTATTATTACTGGGTTGGTCTGGAATTCAATTATGAATATGGAATGTTGCCACTTAACAGTGGCAAAATTTCAAATTGTGGCCTCACTAAAAACAATAGAACATCCGGACCTGTCTACCACATACACTTCTGCTGTCTTTTGACACTCAGCATGCTGCGCATGATCGCACACTCACACACACACACACACACACACACACACACACACACACACGCGCGCACGCGCACACACAATATATTATATACACATAATATACAGATATAAGACTCACTTTCCACCCCAGTAGATCTTGGTGGTAATAACCAAACTGGAGCGTCTGTGAAAGAGAACAGAATAACTGTGCTGAGCCTGGAGTGGCAATCATCATGATAGATGGGTCAAAAAGGCAATGACCAGGTCAGACCACAGGCCAAAACTCTTGCGCTCAGGAACAATTGCATTACAACACAGGATTTCATTTTGCTGACCTAAATTATATACTTAACAGAGAGGAGATTAAATCTGGGGTTTCAGACACAAAGGTTAAATCAGCTGAGCTGGCAACCAGTCCCTTTATCCTCTTCAGCTTTTTACATATCAAAGCTCATTCAAGGCAGATGTATAAGAATGTTAAAATGGAGAGATCAAGTGCAGCCTTTTATATCTGCAATGCTACAACATTTCACGGAATTTCTAAGTCAGCAACATTTGACCAACTACCACGTTACATCACAGCCATTCATCTAACAGCTTCCTCCAAGCTTTTCCTTTTTCACTGATTCTCTTCAGAATGCTTCTGTCACATTGTTATAAAAATAGAAATTAAAATGGAAATTGTTCATAATACAGTTACTATATATGTGTTTCTCCCTGCAGGCAGAATGAAAAGCCTCATTGGGTCAACACATGCTAGCAGGACAAATAAAGGCTGACGGCCCAGTGAGCACAAAATCATCAACTACTAAGAGCTGCAAGGTACAAGCCATCTTCCATACAGAGCATGTCTTGCAGTCAGACTCAAGTAGAACAGGGGCACACTCCAGATCGACGTGTCAGATTTAAAGACAGCAGGACATTGAGGTAGCCCGGCAGGAAATACAGAATAGGGCAATATGAAAAACTATACCTCCAGCCTTTCTTCTTTATGATACTGCCAAGCACCATTTCAGCCCTGTAAATAAAGAAAGAAACAAGTTTCACATTGCATCACAATTGTGAGCACACGTTATATACCACTTTTACCATTTTATACCATAGAGTTTTTTCAGAACTACCTAAAAAAAGAGCTATGTTCAAAGCGTGAGTGTGTTGGGGATTCCCTGCTCACTTCTGTGGAAAATAAAGCTAATGAAGCAGCAAGTTCATAGTCATCCAAAAAGAACAGCACAAAGCGCAGGCAAACTATTGCACATTATCTGAGCTGTAGCCGAGAGAATCTTTTGAGTAGCTGAAAAAAAGAAGGGGAGGGAGAGTTTCTGTGTGTCTAATGACAGATGCTGCAATTCTGCCCTCAGGACCAATGTGTTCTTCATGAATGGCTCCCATCATTCCTGTACTGAGGAGATGTGAGTGTTTGTGACAGCCCTTAACAACAGAACTGCTGAGATGGGGTGGGGTGTGGGGGTGGGCAGACAACACATGCTAGGTGCCCTGTGATGAGGTCAGCAGGAGTATAAAAAAATGAATTGATGAAATAAATTTGAGTGATGAAATCAACTGCATCAATATTGTATGAGTTGATTATAATAAATTATACCAATATTAAAAGTATGCAAACACATTTAGGTAAATAAACCTATTCACACCAAGTATGATTCTTAAAGTAGTGAAATCTTCAAATCACATATTCAAACCATTCTAAACAAGAGAAGAAGACAAAAGAGGAATGACAAATTGATTCTTAAACCAGCAATTGAGAATGATTTAAGCATTTTCTGTTAAGAACTGTGACTAAGGTGCTACAATCTACAAATACGGTAAAGCATGAACAGGAAATACAGACAAAAAAAACAACGCTTCAATGAAGAAACAGAAGTAATAACAGTGTTGTCCCAGTTTACACAAAGAGAAGAGAAATACAGCGAAATATATTAGTCATTTATTGGTCTTTGGAACATTATTCAAGAAGTAAAGTACATGTCTAGACTTTATTGTCTATATCTTACTACTGTGTAAATATTCCACTTTTCACATTTGTGTACTCAGTGTTTTGTATTTATTAATTGAAAGGTATCTCTGAAGGGTGCCAAAAATTAATAATTGGTAAGATTCCCTGATGCATTTCCTAAAGAACTAGAATCAAAGCAAATGGTTCTGAGGCTAAATATTTACTCTGTTAGAGCTCAAACCAAATTCTTGCACATTCCTGCTCTTTTATCTGGTCAGCAGTCCAGAGGTTTAGGATCATTTGTTAAGACACAGTTCATGACCCAGAATTCATTTTTTCTCCCATATAGTAATACTGCTGCAGTGTCAGCGCAGTGTAGCTGAGCGTGAAGCAGTGGTACGGAGAGAGAGTGTGTGTTTGTGTGATAAAGTGTGATAGCGTGTGCTGCTATGTTTACTGTGCTGTCTTGATCACTCTGCTCAGGCGACAAGGCAGACAAAGCAGAGAGTCACTCTCCCTGGCCAGCTTAATGTAATGCCCAGGAACATACATATACACACAAATCGTGAGAAATGTGGATAGGTCCCTACAAACGTGTGAAATTGGATGCACCTTGTATGTACTACTGAACTTCTTGCAAGAGCACATACTAATACCTAATACAGAAATCCACTTATAGCTTTGCTAGCTAGGCAGCAATTTACATTGTTGTTCTGTTTGTTCGTTTGTGTGTTTTCAAGAAAAAATTAGTCCATCTTCTCAGCTGTGACTTTTCCCTAAGCCTGGAGATGAGGAAACGCATTCTTGATTCATATGTAAATAGTCATGAAGGCCGCAAAGCAATTTATATGAAATTCAGTCAAAATGACACTAAATGATAAACCTCCAGAGACCACAAGTCGATGGAGGGGATTAACGACATTGCTCTGAAGAGTCAAGTGTAATTTGATTCTCCTCAGAGAGATATTATGTTCTGTATATCCAGATGTCTCCAAACCATTGCAAATTGTATATTAAAAAAAAAAAGTAATATGCAATTAATGTCCTATTTTGTTTAAACTGTATAGAAGAAACCTGTAGTGAGTTTTTCTTTGTACAGCAAGTACAGTCAGTATAATTCTATCATAAAGAAGGTTATGTGAAGCACTGTCACATTCTTTGAAAATTATTCTGCAAATATTTCACATATTGCAAGTGGTCAGAGCACTGCGTCAAAGACATGCCTCTTCAGAACCAAAAACCAAGGACATAAAAACGCTGCTTATTGTTACTGCTACCTGCAATAGCCTACCCATCACTGAAGAGTACACATTCCAGGCTGCTCACTGCTAACACTGAAGTCCTTAGACTCTCTTTGCCTTTGGTTTTGCTGCAGATAAATGTGGCCAAAATCAAATCGTTATGTGACACAGATTTGTTTTTAAGTGTGAACATCTTTGATTCTGATCTGGGCCTCTTTTACATGTGGCACTGAAATCTGACATCATACGATGTGTGACAATGTAGCCTCTTTCTGAACAGTCAGACGAGACTTGTAACTTTTACATCCTCAAAATGCCTGCAATTCCAGTTAGACTATTTCATTTTGCACTACATGCACATAAACAAATAACCATGTCACTTTCTAACGAGACAAATCAAAACAATGTTTAATTCATGTTAAAAGAGAAAGAAAGATCAAATATCAGATCAAATATCTTTATTCATCATACAGTGCTGTTCTCTGTCAGTATCTCACTATGGGAAATGGCCACTGGTGTGACTGACCACACCAAAGGGGGTTTTCTATCAAAACATGACATGTACTGTATGTGAACATCTTACGTCATCAAAATGTCTGTTATTCTAATAACATGAGTGAGATACCTCGCTCATGTAATCAGAGAACCGAGGTTACTCAAGTAACCTGATGTTTTGGCTCTCTTTATAACGCTTTTATAAAAGTTTTATCTCTATTTATAAAGCTACCTATCTCTGACTGATCAAATTTGATGATCAAAGCAAGACCAGAAATTCGTTTCTGTGAACTTTGTTGAACATGATCATTTTAGTGTCTATTTGTTCTTTAAGTTTACTGGCTCTTGCAGCCCAGTTCAGTACACTAATGTCAGATATCACACTGAAAACATAATGTCAATGGCCCAAAAAAAAAAAACACACAAAAAAAACCAATGGATTCGGGTAGTAAATCGGATTTGAGCCACCGTTACCTCCTGGCTAAACGTAGTCCTTGTCTGAGAGAATTGTGGTGGAAAATGGAGAAGGTAAAGCACTCACTTGCCCGCAGCGTACACCTCAGCTGTGTCAAACAGATTGATCCCATTCTCATACGCCAGTGTCATCAGCTGCTCCGCTATCTGAGTGAAAAGGATAAAAGGAGATGGGAGAGATTAAAAATGAGGGAGGGAGATCAACATACAAAGAGCGGTTTGACAGATAAGGGAAGTTAGAAGGGGAAAAGACACGGTCCCCTGGAACGTACTGTAGAGATAGCTGGAGCTGGTACAGAGTTTTCTACTGCACATCTCCACCGAGACACAATGGCAAAGTAACATGGATTTGAAACTAAATCACGAGTGTAAAGGCAGAATAATACCTCTGCATCTGGAAATCTGAAAACACATTTGGGCTTTGCATGGACAGACGTGTCTGCCATCATAAAAGAATATGGCCTTAAAGATCTGGCCTTGATCTTTAATGTACGTTACAATGACAAACACTACACTGCAGTGGAATTCAGGGTGATGAGTAGGAGTTCCACAGTACCTCATCTGTGATTTGCCCTCCAAAGGTTACCCAGGTGCCTGCAAAAATACACATACTGTCAGAACAATGTTATAAACCGCCTAAACAATTACACAGTTCAAGCAATATTCAGTATTTTTCAATGTAAGCTTCACCTGCCGCTTCTATAGCCAATCATTTCAACACATATTTCCATATTCTTTAGAACACAGAATTCACTCAAGCTCCAAAAGAGCTGTGAATCGTTCCGAGATTGGACTGGTTTTCCACAGAGAAGACATTGTGGTATTACGTAACTGCCTGCTTGCATCATGTAGTCACATACTTAAACTGTTTATTTACAGAATTCATCTACTCCCCATCCCTCAAGTGAGATTTTCTGTTCTGTTCTAAGTACATACGAGGCAGTCAGGCCTGACTAAGGTTTAAAAATAGTGGAATATTGTATTGAACCATTACTAATTCTGCACATCGTATTTATACTTGACTACGCTAAACTTATATTCTAACTGATATTCTTGTTTTATAAAGGAAAGAGCTACATTATGAACAGTAGTAACATTAGAACATCAGTGATGCAGCAATAAGGGGACTGTAAATTGTTGATTCCAATATCTGATATTTTGCATTCACATATATGCCGATGCTGATACATGAACATTCATTAAACATTCATAAAAACTACATCTACATGGATTAGAATTACAGAAAAATATTACATTTGCAATACTGTGCAAAAGACTAGTTTGAAACAATTTACCTCGGCAGAAAGTATTTTCCTAGTAAAAATACTATTTACAAGGATAAACAAAGAAAGAATAAACAAAGTAAAATGTAACAAGAACTTTTTTTGCTAATGGTTATGCACTATATATAAAAGAAAAAGGTTTGTCAAGGTTTTGGATGATAACCACAAATAATACTAGGCTGCCATGAGACAGAAATTTAGAAATTTCTCAACTGAACACAGTGACAGATGTATAATGGTTACTTGTTATATCAGTGTTACTTGTGTTTAATCTAATACATTAAATAAATAAATACTTACCACCCAGTTAAGGTTTTTTAAAACATGTAATATTTTCAGATGCCTAACAATTTTGCGCAGTACCTTTTTTTCTACAAGGTTACAAATGCAATCAAATTAATGTAACATTAAGATATTTTAGCACTATATCCTAAATATTCTGCTCTTCTGCAGGCCTTGAAATATCGATCAAATCTAAACTCTTCTCTCATGGCAATGTTTATTAAGCCATTATCAGCTGATGCAGTTATAAATCTGATATTATTGTGCATCCCACGTAATTATGCCACAGAACAGTTCTTAAGTCTCATACTTACCCAGCCCTAGACAAGACACCCTTAACCCAGACTTTCCAAGGTTTCTGAAAGTAGAAAGGACAGCACTCAAACACTTCATACAAAATTCTAGATCAGCACTATACTTCTTAGATGAAGTGCTATGATAACACCGGGGTGAAGCAGATGTCCTTTGGTGGAGCAATACAGTGTAGGTATAAGGTTACACAGGATATCTCTTGTGGTCCAGTTTTCACATTGACCTTCATGACCCACCACATAATCGATCTGTGGTCAATGGCAGCTATGCAATTGCAATAACGTCTGTGAGATGAGGGACAAAAAAGCCCAGATTAGTCCATGACTACCAGAACTTTAATCTGGCCCTCCCTCGTTGCAATAACAGACAGAGAAAATCTTAGCCTGGATACAGTGCATTTTTTTGAGCCAGAACAGCCAATCAGAGCATCTGCTGGCTCTTTTGTTCACCATCCTCTGAGTTTGTATAGAGCCAAGGTTATAGTTTTCAACAAATGCTGTGTGACCGTACTGCCAAGTGCACAGAGCCGTCCGCGCAAATCGTTTCATCACTGTCTTTATTCAGCCGGCTGCAGCTTCACACTCAGGGAACCAGAAGCAATTCGTGATTAACCATGACAAGAAACAGATTTAAAATATTTCCTAGGCTATTACAGGACTGAAAACATTTTAGGCTGCACACAAAAATGGCATATTCTAAGCAGCTAGTCCCATGAAAGTATCTTTAAAAATTAAAGTATGGCTTTTTTAAGGATCCCTTAAGGATCATAAGGCATGGATCTAAGCGATAAATAAGTAACACAGAAATAACATAGCTGAAGTGGCAGGAGATTTCATACAGAAGCACAAACACAAACCATGTTTTATCTCCCATAATGTACCTGCAGAGACATTAAATGATGGCTTAATTGGTTCAGAGTTCAGAAATAAAATATAGCTAATACCAAGAACACTGGCACACACTGGAAGTAAAGGACAGGTTACTACCCGCTCATTTCTTGCATGCCTCATTCAGAGCTTATCAAAAGTATCTACTATTAAGCCCCTACTATGAATAAAGCTGATAAGCAGACGGACAGTATCCATGTCTTGTAAACAGACTGTCAGCAATGTCACCTCTAAGTGACTTTCAAAAGAAGATTACTTCGGAACTTATCCACTTAAATCAAATTATCATTGAGTATGGGGGGGGGGCTTAGAGAACCAGTGATGAATTTTTAACTAGGGTGGAATAGATAGGGTTACACGAAGGGGGATCTGTTGACTAGCCAGTGAAGGTGAACTGGCCACCTGCTGACTGGACTCAAATTGAGTGACATGTTCATATGCAGTCCTGAGTAACCTGTTCACATGTAGCCTCGACTCATATGAACAACAGTAACCACAGAAACAACATCACACACATTAGATGCCGCAATGTGCAATGTAAAATTTCAGGGTAGTCTTGGCTATGTTACAGTAACAACATGTCAGCAAAGAAGATGCAATGAACAGTAAAATAATCACCTTCCAGTACATACAGCAAAACACTGGAGAACAGTGGGTGCTTTTCAGCTGGTAAACGCTGACAGAGCTGTCAGAGGACCTTGGCTGCAACCCTAGAACGGCGAGACGTACACGCACATCTTTGTTTCTCTTTAATTATGGAAGATAGCAAATAGTGGATCATTTCGAGCAGATGTTTTGGTGCAGCAACACTGGCTGATACATTGGTTGATATAAATAAACTGTCTGGTCATTTCTATAAAAAACATAATAATGACGATGATAGTTCATTACAATTGCCAGAGCATAATTAACGACTGGATGGTTTTATAAACTTGACTTGTGCTTGAGTGCTTGATCTGAAGTTATCAAACACTAAAGAAATAAATATGCACAGCTGGAACTTCCTTCTTGCTGCTTTGACGTTGATATTTCCCAAGGTATTCCAAACTTAGCCCTCAAACATCCTACTGATGCAAAGTATTGAACCTAAAGAAAAATAAAGAAAGACTAAAAAAACCTACTGGCAAGCTAAAAATAAAGAATGTGTTTAACTGGATGAACACACGCTGTGAAAGTTGAAAAACTGTAACAGTCAAGACACATTTGGGCAGATTTGGTATACAGATGGATCAGATGTAGCAGTGCTGGTGGAGGTTTTAAACACCTCACCTGAACTCCTGGACTAGTCCACTAACCACAACTAACACACCAACAGCATCCTAGAAGATGACCAACACAAACTGTACAGAGTGGACCGAGGTAGGATAATCTAATAGAGCGGACAGTGAATGGACACAGTGTTTAAACACTCCAGCAGCACTGCTGTGTCTGATCCGCACTGATCAGCACAGCACACACTAACACATCACCACCATATTAGTGTCACTGCAGTGCTGAGATTGATCCACCACCCATATAATTCCTGCTCTGCTGAGGTCCTGTGGAGGTCCTGACCACTGAAGAACAGAATGAAAGATGGAATAACAAAGAATGCAGCGAATCAAACAGACTACAGTCTACAACTGCAGTGCTCCAATATGGAAAGTAGAACTAAGAAAATGAACAATGACTTTAGATACAAGGAGGTGTATTTTATGAAGTGACCAGTAGGTTTATTTACGTTTCCATCACTTGTTAGCCGCATATCTTTGCCGATTGACTATATGTGAGGTAAAGGGTAAGTGAATGACCATATTAAATGCATATCATCCTCTAGTTTACTGCCACTGTGGGGGTGGAACGTGTTTAAAGGGTAGGGCCTCATAATATTAACTAGCTCCCCGAATAATAAAAAACACTGCAACAGAGCATGTCATTTCATACCCTAATGCACTCTCATATTAATACACACAGGAATACAAATGCATCAGCTGCCTATACTGAACTGTGATAGTACCATACTCAAACTACCATATAACATCAAGCAGCTCACACTCCCTTCCCAGTAATACCGGTAAGTGGGCTGTCACTAAACAGCATCATTAACCAGATCCAATCTTAAGAAGAAAAACAGTGCAAATGCAAAAACAGAGCAAACAAAGGAACGCAGTCATCATCCTGAGTGGTTCCTTATTTCAGCTGTGGATGGGGAAGTTCATAAATCAATCTGAACGTCACTGTCCCTTTTTAAGATAAAGCCAATCGCCACTCTCCACAACCACACAGCACGTCAGCCACACAAACAACCCTGTGACTAATTGCAGCTGGTCAGTGACAGCATGCCTGTCTTTGGTGATGAATGGCTGGCGGGTCACGGAGAGGCCCTTTCCCGGGCCGCTGAGATGAATCGCGGCTGGGTGCCCACAACACACGCATGAGGAACCACACACCCCATGTGGTACACATCATAATCCAGTGTATAAATCACTACATATACAAACGTGCAGTATCTGAATGGTCATAAAGGCTTCATTAGCAAGCTGAGTTAGTTTTTTGGCACAACTCACCTGCATTTCTTTACATCATCAGAAAACTATGATATTTCATTTTATGGTCAGCCTATTTCTGTTGTGATTTATAATTAATAGTGTGACACATTTACGCATGTCTTTTTACAATGAATGCTCCAAAAAAGGTCAAAACATTCAAGGCTGCTCAGATCCAACATTTAAAATAGCCTATTTCAGGTATGGAGACAGATGGACTGGGACTCACTGGTTGACCTACATAGCAGCAACAATATACAGGTAAGATCATATGATTTTATATGATGTTTTACTACTCATGTTTCTTACCTAAATCAAGCTTCATCAGATGTAAAAAATTATTTGGCAGTCAAACTAGAGCCAAACAACAAACGTGCAGGGGACTATTTCCTTTTGTGTACTTTTTTTATATAACTTCTCCTAACTCCTAAAATACATAATAACAGGTAAAGTAATCGCTGGGGGAGTTCTTTTAGTGTTTTTCTTTCATTTTTACTACTATTTGACTCAAAGGTGAAAAAATCCAGCACTAGATTAAAGGTCCAGGGGCCATATTACAAAAACATCCTCTCTCCAATTTGTTTAGTCACTGGGACAACTTAGTAAGGACTGAGACAATAGCTGCACTCAGAGCACCTGTACACCTAATCATTATCTGAGGAGAACGGAAAAAACAGTCTTAGCCTTATAGCCTGGTCTGATAAATGTTCATTTCTGCTGAGGCATACAGATGGGAGGATCAGAATTTGGCACCAAAAGCCTGAATCCAAGGACCCAAACTGATGTGTGTCAGCAGCGCAGGCTGGTGGAGGTGGTGTACGGGCATGGAAAGGTTTTCTTGGCACATTCTGGACATGTTAACATGTTAATCAATCAATAAACAATCAGCCTATTTGAGCATTACTGCTGACCATGTGAACTTCATAGCCATAATATAAAATCTACTACTTAAAACATGATAATGCACCATATCACAAAGCAAAAGTCACCTACAACTGGTTTCATGAACATGACAATGAGTTTGGTGTTCTACAGTGGTCTTTTAAGTCAGGATCTGAAACCAGTGGAACACCTTACGGATGTGGTACAACAGAAGATTCACAGCAGGAGAGTGCATCTGAAAAATCTGCAATCATGCCAACATGAAAAAGAGACTCCGTTTTTGAGAGCAAAGGGAGCAAAGGCTCTACCCAGTTTTAGTAGAGAACAACGTTTAATTTCAAAGTGTATTATCTTATCCTGACTCCAGACAAGGCAATGTTTTTTTACACATCCTACCTTTCCCGAATACTATTTTATTCTCAATGAAAACTTGCCAAATAAGGCATCACAGTGATGGCAGCTGTTGATAGACAGCATAATAAGTTAGCACAAAGGAGTTTTATTTATCCATATTGCAAATCGGCTGCTTCATCTGCGCAAATGATATATATATATTTTTTGGCTAACTAAGTGGTTACACAAACCCTGGACACTGATGGCACATTCTCCCTGGCCTTTACCACTATGTGTTAATGTTAAATGAGACAAAAGTAAGTAGGAGAAGTAATGTTAACAAAGCAGCTTAGACACCCACAGAAACCTTGGTAAGTGGTGATGCCCTGTTCCAATAGTCATAACTTTTACAGACTCTTTTTTTTCTGCTTTAGTTTTGTTCTGTTATTTTCTTACAACAGTAGCTTGTATATGTATCATTAGTAGCTTAGTAGCAAACTGAAACAACTGATGTCGACCGAATAATTTAAGGTTTCCTAAATTGAGATCAGATGATTTAAGATATTATATTATTCCTAAATTAAGATTTACTTTTGTAATACAAATGTGACCTTAAAAGATCTTATCAAAACCTTGATCAACCAATCTTAATTTCAGGCTATACACATAGTTTCTATAATGCAGCCTATTTTTTCACCAAAAACCTATACACACACACACACATGTCACAAGATGACAAGCTTCCCATGACAAATGTTCCAGATGACAAATGTTCCAAAATCGCTTATTTCTATGCTTTGTGCTATCAAAAGAAACATCTGATCATATTGGGACTTTATGGAGTCTTATGAAAACATATGATCCAATATTAAAACATATGATCCACAATTTACAGTAGCTTTAAGCATACATTTTGCTCTACAATAAACACTGCTAATCAGCTCACTGGGGTAATCGTAGTAAACTCAATTAAGAGCACATGGGGGTTTACATCCTTCGTGGCACACATACATCCAGCAGAAGGGTGAGTGTTCTGAGCACAGTGCCCACGGGAGAGCTGTGAGTGCCAGTGACTGTGTATGTAGAGGACTGGCTCCAATTGTTGGCATTGGCTAATGGACATCTGGCAGATTCTTTAATGCACATTAAAACTGATGCATTTACATGCCGCCTACCTATACATGAGCACTACCACCAGAGCAAGGCCAAAGTTGCTTTAAATAGATACACTTTTAAAAATCAAACCATGTGCTTTTGGAATACTGCATGGGAACATAGTAACATATTCATTTTCCTACTACCAGTGCACATTTCAAACAAAGCCATTTTAATGCACAGAGACACACTAAATACTAGTGTTTTAGCCTCTTAAACTGGAAACTTGAATGGGATTGAATGGGATTTTTGCCCACATTCTGTCCAAAGTCTTTCACAGCTGCTATGATTTAACTGACTGTCCTGATTTGATGGAACATAAACCAAAAAGTGTGAGCTAGGTTCAGACAGAAAACACACAGATACTTATACATGCTAAGAGAGGCACTATTGAACAGAAAATCAATAAGCACTACATGCCCAGAAAGCTATGCTAAGCCGAGAGTGAAATAATCTAATAATGTAATATAATATAATATAATATAATATAATACAATTTAAAATAATATAGATTTCACACAAGAGCCCAGACCTGTTTATACACACACACACCCTATTGCTTTATGTACAGCACTTAGCAAAAGTTAGAGACCACTCTCTATTTGATTAATTTCCAATCAAAATAGCCATTAGGTAAAATGTATTTATGTTTGAAGACATATTTCTGAAATTATACACTTAAATACGACAAGTCATACAACAGAATAAAACAAGAATTTCCAAACCTAAGCTTAAAAAATAACAAATAAAAATTGGATTCCTAACCACCCATAAGGCCTGGTACAACACCAAAACCGTCACCATCAGATAAACAGTCCTTACAGCTTTTATCTAAGAGAGAGGAGAAAGCCCACTCTTGCTTTAGATCGCAACAAATCCACAAGTGTTTCTGTCCATCTTTCCAGTGTCAGAAGACATCTCAATGATGTGGGTCTGAAAGGATGTGTAGTGGTCACCCCAGAGTCCATATATCAACCTCATCAAATGTGTGTTTGAGTTCATTTGGATTGCGAAAAACTGAAAACGCAGCCAACTTCAAAGAGAGAAAACAGTGGACACTAGTAATTACATTTAGCTGTTGAGGGTTCTGTGTTCTGTGTCTTCTATATAATTCTTAATTCTTCTGTTTTTTTTCCTGAATGCTGAAAATTTATAACTTGCTTTTAATTAACATTTTGACTGAACATTATATACTTTCAGGAAAGTTTCTGGCCTTTATAAGGCACTACAGGTATTGGGAAAAGAAAGAAAAGCAGACAAATAGTAAGAAGTAAAAGTCTATGTGTAGTTACATAAAGCACTGGTGAACTAACTTCTGGTGCAAAGAGGTGCTGCATGAAAGCAGTAAGGAATGAAGAAAAATGAAGATGTCTCAGTAGAAGCTTTGAAGAGTTATGCTTCCTCCACAAAGAACAACCAATCAGAAATGGGCAAACATCCCATCAGAGTGTGTAGGTTCAGTCCCACAGCCACCTCTTTCCTTTATGTACAGAATCTGCCATACCTCCTGGCCTTCATATCATTTGTGAGGGGTTTTCGGATAAAAGTCCAGTTTCATCTTCTTATACTACTTGGTCTTCAGAAGCAGCAGGAGCACACATGATCAACTGTTTATAAGATAAACTGATTAAACCGTTCTAAACAGTGGTGCCGATACTCACTTGGAATAATCACCAGCCCTTCGCAGACATTGAAATACTAGACGTAACCCAGCTCGCTGCACTACAATCCCCTCTACACTTGTTCTTAATGCAACAAGTTAGTGACATATAAAATTTGAACCATTCCCCCGGGACCTCCTTATTCAAAATATGCCAAAACATTAAACATATACAAAAGTATTTTCATACAAAGTAAACATGTTTCTGATTGACAATATTAACATAATGAGACATAATAAGGGGAAGCTGCCTATTAGAGTTTCTTGTTAAACGGTTCTCTTAGTTGCATGATTTCCTGCCTGCCTGATTTCTTATCTAACATCCATCGGCTTTCCTGTCCCATGCTATACCTATGCAGAATTCAACACTGCTCCAGCGCCCAGAGCCCCTTGTGTGTCAGAGTCATGAGCTTGTGTCAGACAGACAGTGGGGGTCTTGCGTAATATTGGCACAAATCTGTCTCAGTCTCCGTCCGGCCAGACTGAACAGACTCTACTGTTTACAGCTGAGGGAACGGCAGGCAGCAACCGCAGGCAGTTTACGCATTTATGTAATCACCTCTTCAGTTCTCGCTCTGCCTCATCTAGCAAGGCATGCACTTACACAATTCCCTCACCATCTCTCTTGCTCTCTCTTCCCTTCTCTTTTCCCATCTTTCTCCACTCCTGCAGTTGGATGTGAGAGGCAGGGATGCGAGGGAAGCTTCTAATCATTAATTCACAGAGCACTATGCATCAGAAGACAAGGAGAAGCACCGGGTCCTGGGCTTTGGCCCGGCGGCCCGGAGATACAAGCCACTCAAAGGGAAAAACCTCTGCAGGCTGCACTTACAAATCACGCTGGCATTTTTGGATAGAGCATTATGGCTGCAGATCCCTAAGGGCCCTCATCTAAGACTGAAACAGACATAGGCAAAATATGCTGCCTGCCCAAAGGCCATAGATTGTGGTATTTCAGCTGCATGTGGAAGAAAAAGTTCTGTGTCAATGAACACACAGTGACACTGGGAAACGTTTCTTGATGTTATCATTTGATTGGTTCAAAGTAAACTCATAATGAGACTCCAGTGTGTATATGCCTGCGGCAGCACTGGGCCTATAGCTGTTTGCACATCCTGTTCTAATCGGCCCTTGTCTACACTCTTAATGAGACTACAAAGGTCAGTATTTCATCAGGCACATATTCAAGAAATTATTACATGGAATACATGGAACATAAAAACATATACAAGATAAACATTTTCTTGTTGTTAACGATGGGAAATTCTGGCCTGCCGTTTTTGCATTTCTAAAACGTACACTACTGCTCAAAAGACTGAGGTCAGTGAATTTATTTTAGTTTTGTTGAAGCTACACATATAAAATGATCCCACAACAAATTTCTTACAAGCTTCAAACTGTTTGTAGGAACCTGAAGACATTTTCGATGATAAACAGAGCTGGAAGTGAAATCTGTACAGTATTGAGAATGAACTTATACCTATAATAACTTATATATGAGAACCGACAACCAAGTCATGCTAATTACACAGCTATTCATAGTGTTTTACAATAAACAGAAAATTATAGCTTATTATTTAAAATAACTTCCATATTTGTTTTTAACCATGTTCTACAATTAAGTTGTTCCCAAAATACTGCTAGTTTATAGCAATTCAGTTTAAGCAAATATTGGTTTGAAATATCTGTCAACATCTGTCATCATGCATCCCTAATTAAAACCCAATACGATGTTAACCTCATAAAAATATATACAAAAACAGAAAATATGACAACATAATTACGTTATAGTATTATTTCATTAACATTTCACCAGTAGATAACATATCAATACAAAGTGCAACATAAAGGTACTTTATATATCAAAAGAAAAGGCTACAATCACGATACATTAATATGCAATCTGACTATTGCATGTATTATTGTATCAACGAGCATTTTATAAAGAGTTAATATTACACAGTTAAAAGACACTTTATCACAAACAATGAAAAGCTTCTTACAAGCTAAAACTCATGCTATATTTCCATTTATCACCTGAAAAACCTAATTACAAGGAGATCAATTAGATGTGAAAGTACGGGAGGCAAAGCCATTTGAACGAACAGCACAGTGAGAGACAGCATTTTAGAGGAAGGCCGGTGTTCAGTTACACATTAGGATAACAGAAAAGTTGGATGTACAGTACATTATCTTTGGTTCTTACAAAGTGCTTTCAATGTTCCATTATCCAAACTGCAGTGTGGAAGGATAAGGGCAGTAATAAATTTACTTAGACTACAGCAGACACATCACACACATCTCTGGTAGAAAGCAAAAGAGTGTGGACAGGAAAAACTCTTCGGAGTATAAGACACAATAAAATCGAAGCAGAAAACTTTTGAGTGCTTTTTAAGGCTGACCTTATAAGGTTGCAGCAGCTGACTTTTTAGAATATTGCATTATTTATCCTGTGTTACGTAGAGGGAGATTGTCATAGCCCAAGGACACATGAGCGTTTTATTGCTGCTGCTGATACATGGCGATATGATTGCACTTAATTTTGATGGTCCTCTACAGCTCATCTTCAAATAGGTTAATTTAGAACTAACTATCTAGTGAAACTCTGATATTCAGCGATAGGGTTAAAATTAGGTTAGGTTTTGGATTGAGGTTAAAGTTGGGGCTAGACTCAAGTGATAACTTCATAGTTAAGGGGATAGTTTAGGCAATTTAAATATAATTGACTTAGGAATGAAGGTTAAAGACAAAGCATGCATCTATAATGGACCATCAATTTAAAGTCGAGCAGTATGTTCTTACATATTTGTACCAAAATCTGTTTTCCAAAATATCACTCAACCAGAAACAGTCAACTCTTAATGTGTGACAATTCAAAAGAGGCTTAAAAAGTAATGGTTTCACCTCCGCTCACCTATCTGGAAATAAACAGAACCTGAACTGGTTAATTCCACCTCTCACATCTTTAAAAAGAGGACCAACACACTCACCAACTACAGCCCTCTTTTATCTGACAGACACATTAATCCTCTTTTCCTTTGTACCTTCAGGCATATTTACCTACAAAAATGCTGTTATCTGTGCATGCCACCTCTACCTACTTTATTTTCTTACCTATACTTCATGGCGATCCTTTCTCTTACCTATATTTCATGCCGGTCCTCATGCAGTGGTCACTAGAGGAGGGCACGTTCTGGACAGACAGTTGTCCCAGGCTGCGGGCCACCATGGCCACAGCACGGAATTTGCTCTTGGTGCCAAGGCTTGGGCTGCTGGCGTTCTGCCGGTTTAACCGATCCTCTGTACTGCGGCTCACAGCCCGGTGGTCCGTGCACACAAAAGACACCTGCATGCTGCCGGTGAGGACCAGCAGGTAGCCTCAAAGCAGCAAAGGGCAGAAGGAAGCTTGAGACGCCTGTACAAACCTCTCCACAGAGGGCACAATCGGTGCACAGGACGTTCACGCTTAATAAACTAACAGGTGCACACGGGCTGAAAAAGGTCCAAGGGATCTCCTCTTCTCAGGAGTTTTGGTTCCTCTCTGCCCACTGTCAGAAGTGGTCGAGCAGGTACGAAAAGTCCCAGGAATCTCCTTTTCAGGAAGATTTTTTAGTCCTTCTCAGCTGCCACTATCAGAAATAGTCATGCAGGTACAAGATATCCAAGGGGTCTGTCCAAGTTTCCTGGAGATTTTTGGTCCTTCTCAACCCCAAGAGAAGGAAGAGTCCAGAAAGGAACAAGATGGATCTGGCGTCCCTCAAGTTGGTAAGAATGACAGTGTACTCTCACAAGTGCACTGTTGGGCAGAAATGTGGTTAGTATATGTGTGCATGAGTTTCTGCCCCAATGTTGTTTGTCTGCAAGCCTCTCGGAGTATGTGCTCTGCAAACTCTGAGAGAGTGAATCCCACTGCTCTGGCTCCAGGGAAGCAGCAGGCTGTGAACCCTGGACACCAATCGCATCAGCACGCTGTTGTGTGAAGAGACTCCACGTCCTACCACGTCACACTACAAACTCTTCACGCTCTGCTGTGCTCTCCCAGCAAAGCCAGGCTCCTCTTCTCTCTACTTCACTCCTGTCACTCCTTCCGAAGGAACCCCCCCGGTTTCATTTAGTCGCACTCTTGCTTCTTCTCTCTCCTTCAGCCTCTTTCTGCTTCTCACTCTGACAGCTTCCAGCTTGGATTACCACTCAATAATGTTGGTCCAGTTAGGGAGACAGAGAGAGTATGTGTGTGTGTGTGTGTGTGTGTGTGTGTGTGTGTGTGTGTGTGTGTGTGTGGGAGAGAGAAAGAGAGAGACAGAATGGGTAAGGAATGAGGAGATAGAAAGGACATAAGCAGAAACAGTAGAATGTGAGCAAAAGAGAGAGAGTGGGAAGGACCAAGCTTCTGCTGCTTCTGTAAGACCAGCTCCTACCTGATATGCCACAGTGCCTACGCATGACAGAGCGACTACAGTGGCCGTAGAGCACACATGCCTGGTTTCTCCTGGCTTTTCACATGCTGGTTACGCGGCACAGTGGAGAAACAGAATTGAGTGCATCTCAAATGGCAGATCAAGAAGCAACACTTTGGAAATGATCAGTGAGCCATGTTATTATACTTATTGTCACACAGGATTATTTTACAAAATGAGTTATTTCAGGTTTCATGTTCAAGTGGCTGATTTCTCCAAACATACTTGGTATGCATATTATTGACTTGACTGACTAAATCACAGAACAGATTTTCAACCACATAAGAATTGAAACCACATAAGGCTGATTATGCAACTTGACCTATATTAAAATTCAGCACAAATGAGGAAAGAAAACATATATTTTTCCTTCGACTCTCTTCTGACCTTGCTGACCCTCCAGCTCATGATCTCATAATCATAATGCAGTAAACCTTCAGCCTGCTGAAAAATACATTCATCTGGAAAAGCCTTCGCCTAATCCTAATGAATATTATATATATATATATATATATATATATATATATATATATATATATATATATACATACATACACATTAAGAAAAAAATATATATATTATATATATATATATACTTATATATATATATATAAGGATTATCCAAGCTGTTACATACAGCTTGGATGTGACTGGTTGCAGGTTTATAGCCTATTATATAAAAAAAGTGTTTTTTCCTGTTTGTTCTGTTATCTTATTCATATTCTATTATCTACACCAAGAATACAAATGCCAGCATGCTCAGTATACTTTCAGAGTACAGCATCTTCTGTGCTTTTGATAAAACATGGACTTTTATGGAGACATCAGGCCCTACTTCAAAGAATAAAAAAATGGACCCGGCACTTCATCCTAAATTTAGCAGTATGCTGTTCAACCCGGGAACACAAACCAAAGGAAAAATGTGGTTGGGAATCCATTTTTAATTTCTGGGAGTGTAAGTGACAGCAAAACTGCTTCCATCATTTCTCTTTAAATCTCTACAGAGGGTCTCTTGCATGCCTGTGACTCACTGAATAAGAATGTACTGAAGAGGTGGCTGGGAGCATATCTACAAGCTTTATTCTTAAGCTGCAGTCACATGAGACATTTGCAGTTTTTGTGTCTACTTGCAAAACGGGCATGGCTGAGGCTGGTCTGGAAAAGGCGGAAAAATCCTCTATGTTGATCCAGTTAGCAAGCTACCTAACTCTCAAATTGTCAATAATAAAAACACAAACATGAAGATAATTATATACTCCTGGTAGACAAAAATGGACTAAGCCCAAAACGGTATTAAGCTTTTAACAACAAATCATTAAACAAACACTTAAAGTCATTTCGTATGTGAAGCTTTTTCTTTCACCTCTTTAAACTGTGAAGTCTTTTGGATAAACGTGCAAACAATCTATTACAGGAAGAAGTGTCAATACTGTCCTAGCCCGCACTGATGGCTTCAGTTTGTCAGATGAAAACACTGTACTTTGGGCTTGGCTCATGTTTTGGCCCAGGAGTGTATATTTCCAAAAGTCTTTGGCAAAAAATCAAGAAAAAATAGAGATAACTGATGGTGGGAGGCAGTGAGGTGACTTGTGTGCAGCTGTGGTAAGCCAAGGAGCTATAGCAGTTAGCAAACTGGCTCACCACAGCCTAGTGCTGCACTCTGATCTACAGCAAAAAGACTATATGTAACTGCCATAGCCTGTCAAAAACAAACAATAATCCCACAAAAACAAAGACAATGATACAGTCTGCTATATTTCTGCTGACTGGTTGTCTAACACCAGAGATGCTGTGAATGAGGAGACAGGTCACTAGTTGAAATATAAATATGAAACCTCATGATGCTCAACATGGTGTTTGTTTACGGAGAAAGTCCCAGCCTTCAAGAGAAAGAGCCAATCAACTTGGTGGTTACACTGCAAGTGGGGACAGCTCCCGTAATTGATGAGATCAGCCGAATCGCCACAGCCAGAACAAAAGTGTGTTCTTGATCCAAATCCTACAAACAGTTCATGAGTTTTTTGTGAGATTTTACCAGCAATTTCAAATATGTTTTTGAAACAATAATGTGACTCGAGTTTCGAGTTTTTAGGTCTCCCCATATCAAAGAGATAGGAGTCTGTATGGCTTGTATGGCTGGAAATAACTGCTCAGTGATGTGACTATCCTGTAAATTATCACTCAACCTCCCTAATTGCCAATGAGGAAGAAATGTTAAAGGTTCATGCTTAGATACTATTTCAATTAGCATTCTGTAGGTTCAGCGCTGCTAACTGAAGGACAACCCCTTCAGAGGTCAACACAGCCGAAACAACACTGCTAATGGTTGAAGATGCATATTTACCAAATGTGAAAAATTAATTCTCCCTGGAAGGTGTGAGATTGCTCAGTGCATCAATTCCAATGACATACATATCATTTTGCTTCACTGGCAAGTGTGACTGGGCCATGGTTGACCTCTATGCATGTGTTTTTTAAAGGTTAATTTCTTTAATGATTCTACATTTCAAAGTCAATTTTAAGCATGAAAAACAGGCATATGAGAGCGTGCTTGTTTACTAGCTGTGATTAGCACATTGTCTGGCAGGGACGGTAGCGTCCAGTAAACTAGGCTTGCATGAAGTTACTGAATTCAATAAACTTCTAATAATCTTATCCCATGTCATATAAACAGGCTATACATTTGAAGTAACAATCTAGAAGTTAAACACCTAGCACAAGTCGACTGAGAGCAGAATGTGTTGATATAAAATATGACTATACATCTCTATTTCTGTGTATGGGAGGAATTAAATAACTGAAGTAAGCCTTTAAGAATAACTCTTCAGTTACTTCTGACGGTGTCATTACTCATGCTCTGCTATATTGGTATAGTGTATGCCTGTGTATGTGTATGTGTATGCGTCAAAGTGCCATGAAACTCTGACACTCAGTAGATAATCTGGCACACGAATGACACATACCATTCGTCAGCCTCCAGTACCCACAGCTCCCGCTGTCAATCTACAGCAAGCTAATAAAACCAATGCACCCTGCCCTGCAGTTCTCCAGCACTTACGATTACAGCCATGTGTGCAGTCACGCCTAGATGAAAGAGAGTGGACTGGCAGCTTAGCTCAACACACAGCAAGTCCTGAATGACACTTTGAGACAGCCCTGGTTCAGGACAAAAAGGGGAATAGTAGAAATCATATGGCAGAAAAAGGTGCAAATCTTGAAGTTGGTTGATAGGTGTGGTTTTCAAAAACAGTTTTGATAAATATTGATAATATGGCAAATGAAGTAATATATTAAAATAGATATTTACGCAGCTGCTCAAAATGTTTTACACATTCAAATGTGTGACATACAGAGTACTGTGTGTTAAAATGAGTTTATTTATTTACAAAAGGAAAAATTGCTATACGCTCCTGGGCATAAAATGGGCCAAGTACAATGGTTTTTCCTAATTGTATTGGTCTGGTCAGAGTCTCATGAGAAAAGTTTCTCATGGGAAAATGTGTCTTACATTAAACACAAACTAACTGGCCAATGTTTTTTTTTGTCAGAAAGATTGTCATTTACCCATAAAACTTCACTATTTAAAGACATTAATGGGAAAAGCTTCCCATACTAAGTCACTTTATCTGCTTGCTTAAAGATTTGTTGCTAAGACCCTTAACAACTTAATATTTTGCTATTTTGGGCTTTTCTGGGAGTGTATGTAGTGAAAACGGTAGAACATTCTACTTTCTTTTATTTTTTTAGGCTTTTGAGAACTGGAACTAAGGTTCCCTAAGGGTTAAATGATGCACTTACAGCCACACCAAACATAGAAGTCATCTGCAGATGAGGTACAATTTAAGCCCAGTTTGCAGATGAGTCAGAGACAAGCTCACGAGAAGCACAGAAATGCAAATGGCAGAAAAAGTGGAAGAGAGGAAGAAACGAATAAACCCCACCCCGTGTGACATGAGCTGTAAGCACACAGAGGGAGCACATACAATGCGTTTCATCTAACCATAGACATTAGTTATATTTTCTTTCTATTTCATCTTGCTCACAACCACCCACAAAAGACCATTCATCTGAACTCTTGCTGCTAGCGTATAAGCTGTCTTGTTCACCACAGACAGCTGTAACATGTAATATGTAAGCAAAGGAAACTACACTATTCTTGTTTGTGATGCATCTGTAGGGCTAGTAGTTACCAATAGTGTCATTAGTGTTAAGTCTTTGGTAGTAATAACAATCATTGTTTATTGCAGTAAGTGACTCAATTCTGCCGTTTACCATGTTAGTCCATGTTTCCCTTTGTGACTGCTGTAGCCACAGAAAACAAAATGATACAGCTGATGATGCCAGTGGCCAAGTCCACTGACTATTCTTAGCTTGCCATTAAAACATTAAAACAAGAGCTACAAGATATGTGTGCTGTGCGTGGGTGTGGACATGTGTTCAGGTGAAGGTGATCCTGAGTCTTTAATCTTGCAAATAACTGTGTTGCTTAAAGATTATATGAACCTATTTACACCTTACACCAACAACCCCCAGTACACTCTGTGAGCGGATTAGAATCGGACCACTCAAGTCACATTTGGAGGTATCAAAGATGTATCTCGACCACATTTAACACAAGTTTAAATGTAATAGGTATTTGTTATCAGTACACAATTACGTGAGTAGAAATGTGCCTGCCAAGTGCTAACAGATGAGAGAATAAACAATAAAAAGAAAGATGGAGGATATAATGGAGATACACAAGGGTGGACTTAACCATAAACCAAGAGACTGCAAGCACTCGCAGTCCCAAAAAGTTTTCAAACCAAGCTTAACAACTCATATCGTAATGGGGAAAAGAGTAAAAGCAGAAGTAAAGCAGAAATTATGTGTTTTGACCTCTGTTTGCAATGCTCTATAGACAGCAATTTTGCATAACTCATTCCCCTCATGATTAAGGGCACAAGAGCTTGGATTAAACATCAACACACCTCAATAAATGAGCATTTACTAAGCAGTAACCAGAGGCAGGGCCATTATGAGTCAACCGACTAATTGTAAGAGCCATGCTCTCCACTGAATGGGTACATGAATAGAGACTTGACCTTTCTAATTGAGAATGGAGAGATGAAGAGTGGGAGAACAGGCAAAAGGCTAAACGCTGATGATGCTCTATTACACCCAGCCTAGCACAGTTGCACTGCTGAGAGGACACTGGTCTGGAGCTAATCAATGGGACCCTCTACAATGACCATGAGCTAGCACATGAAACCCAAAGCACTGCAACACAGTGTCCTGTTTTCATTTCCCCAGCCTAAGCTCAGGGCACTCGAAGCTCAGCACCACGTGCCACTGTGTCCTTGTGCAGGCAAGAGCGAGTCTCCCCTGGGTGTGCTATAGTGGAGATCACAGCATTAAAATCTAGAGGAACCCGAGCCACTTCTCAAAGTCATTACCAGCAGGCTCCCAATCCCAACAGACTGTGATATATCTGACAGTGTTGACATAAGGACAGCACACAGTATGAATCTAAATATGATTTATAAATATGATGTATAGCAGCCCTGTACATACACTCGTTCCTCATTTTATCAGATACACTTATACACACTATATACACATAACATTTAGTCCTATACAACTACAATTACTAACTCTTGCCCATCTTTTGCTAATTACAGTTTTGTCTAACATTCTCTCTGCTGTCTCCTGCAACAATAATAGATCTATATGATAAGCATTAGGAATGCAATAAAAAAGCATGACCAAATGTTTTTGTAAACAGGCTTACAAAAAAGAGTCAAAATCTAAAGCATAACAACTGCTTGCAAAATCAAACCTAATTAAAAAGAAAACACGGATTTACTCTCACTGGCTACCTAAAAGTGAATGTTTGCAACGACAAACAGTAAAAATCAGAAACCTCTCACACCAGTGCAATTATAAACTTTAATTTGTCAGTGGTGGTTACTGGACTTTTCTTGCACTTCTGTCAGGTCTCCTGCATACACTGCTTAGAGAGAAGGGCTTTTTGATTGGGCCTTCAGCAGCTGCATGCAGGGCCACAGGTTTCCGAGTGCAATAATCTCCCATTATTCTCCACCTTTTAGCCTTACAACACTTCAAACACCTCTCCTCCATTTAATCTGCCAAGCCCCCTCTTCCCCTCTTTGATTAGAAGCCCAACTCAGGACTTTGCTGCAGTTAAATAAGCTGCTGAAAATCCCTCAGAGCTTTTCAGTCATTTCCTACTATGCAGGAGTGCTCTGTGTCTCCCTGAGCGAAAACACCCCAGTAGGGCTCACTGCAGATTTGCACTTGTACAATTACATACATCCCTTCCAACCACCACTACCACCAATGAAACTAATACTCTGCTTAGACCTACAGAGAGGTAGGCTAAGCCTAACTAACACAAACCATGACTATGAAATGAACCCTGTGCAATTACAATTAATGATATATGTGCACTAATAAAATGTATTAAAATTGAATGTCTTACAAACTAGTGTACAGGCCAATCGGTGTCACAGAAGTGAAGATCCACAAGCCGTTCTGCACTGGTTTAACATTGTAAAATTCCGAAATACAGCCTGACATTTTCAAAGAAAAGGGTGGTTGTATTAGCCACATCTCATTTTTGGAGGGGTGGCCAAAGCCCCCTTTGGGGTTTAAGCATATAAGCTGTTAAAAATGAAAATAAAAATGAGTGAGACACAAATAAAGGTTAACTCCCTGAGGGTTAGAGTTAAATTGTACATTTAATTTGCATTTCGAGTCAAACACACAAGAACATTAAATCAGAAAGAATGTGTGAACCGGCTCTAACGGAACTATATCATAACTGCTCCTTAATTTATACTGGCAGAGCCCATGAGGTTACTTCAAAAGACTGGATTCCCTTAAGCTTCGGGATTCCAAAGACATTAGAATAATGCATCACTAGAGGCACAGATGGACTCTCACGCACACACACATGCGCGCACAAACACACACAAACACACACACACACACACACACACACACACACACACACACACACAAGGATGCAGTGAGGAAGACTGTCAATAAAGTATGTAGAGCTAACACATAAATAAACATGTTTGGGATAAGCTGTTTTTCTCATTTCTATCTCATTAGACTGTAACATCCCCTGCTCCCAGTGCGCAACCAGTCAGAAAGACAGCCTGACACTTTTAATAGGGCAAAAACCAAAGCTAAATGGATGGGAGCAGAAGAACAACTGCCTTTCCTTTTAGAGACTCTCCTGTATAATCATCTTTGGGCTGACATGAACACGATGCCAGTAGCTATGCACGTGTTTTTAAATGACCACATAGTTCACATCACACGATTTGTTTACAGTAAAGAAATAAAATCTGAGAACATCAAAAACGCGAAAGCCTGTGTGTGCAGTCAGATGCCAGGTGTGGAACGCACCACCCAGCAAAGCAAAATGCAATTCCAGCAAGAAGGGCAGCTGCTGAGCCACAACATTGGATTTGTCCTGCGCAGCAAAACAAAAGGGAAGCAATAATCAACAAATTAAACTGACCAGCCTAGGAAAAAACACAATTCCATATGTTAGCTGACTCCCATAGGTCTCATAAATAAATAGATAAATAAATAAATAAACAAACACTTGTCCAAAAAGAGCTGCAAAGGTGCAAGCAAAGATAATCTGGCATCTGTCCTGCCTCCATTACTCTTACATTTAATGTGCTTGGCTGTTATCTGCAGTGCTCGGACTGAGACCAGGCCTTGGATTCTGTACAAATCAGTGCATTTTCCAGGTCAATTCCCAATTCGGTGCACACACAGGGAGGGGGAAAAGTCCACATGAATTCAGGCCCAAAAATAGCATACAGCACCCACTCTCATGGGGCCATGAAGACAGAGTAACAATGCTTGCTATATAACATGATGGTGCTCCTGATTCAAGCTCAGAATGAGTGAGCAGCTTAATTCAACGTTGCAGAGGCCTGAGGTAGAATACGCTCGCTCCCTTAGTCTCACACACACACACATACACACACACACACACACACACACACACACACACACACACACACACACACACAGAGCACACAAACACACACACACACAGCTCCATCACAACAGCCACTAACCCCAGCAGCATAATGATGTCTCTCTCAGTAAAGTAAACTCTACTTCCTTTAAACGGAATTCATGCAAACTCTACAGTGGGCACAACTGGAGGGGTGCTGCAGGAAACCGCTGGCTTTATTAAAAAGAGCACAAAAGAACATTGCTTAGGATGCTACTGAAATTACACACACATATAAAAGCATGGACTGCCTTTTTAGTAGTTGTGCAGAAAGCAGTGCAATGTACACTTTCTTCAAACAAACTACAACTTTTGGACACAGGACCCTCGACCGATATATTTGCTGTTGTAGGCCTGTCACAATTTTCGGATAGTGCTATATTATTATGAGTGCTATAACACATTCAGGGAAATGTGCTTTTCTTGGTTTGTGCACATATACTTGCATAACAAATGTAATATTTGGCACTGGCCCGGCACTTTTAATAGGGCAAAAACGAAGGCTGAATGGATGGCAGACTCTGCTGTGTAATCACTGGGCTGACATGAACGTGATGGCAGTAGCTACACACATATTTTTAAATGGCCACATAGTTCACATCACATGATTTGTTTTTAGGAAAGAAATAATAAATATAACATTTGCTTTGGTTGACTCATAATTACATAATTCTTTCTACCTGTAGAAACTTGCGGTTGTGCACATGCTCACTACAGTGCAGTACACCATTCCATGTCAGTATGACCTAGTGTCTAACAATTAAATCGATAATAGCAATTATTAATTGCTATTAATCATCAGCTAAAATGACCTAGGCTGCCCAAATAGGGCAATATTACGAGGGAGCCGGTTTGCACATTCTATCTTATTGAATGTTCTTCTGTGATCAAAATACAAATTAAATGTACAACTTAACGCTCAGGTTAACCTTTATTTGTGGCTTATATGCTTAAAATGCAGAGGGAGCCAAAAATGACTACCCTTGTCTTTACCTTGCTACAATTGTCAGCCTGCATTTCTAAATTTTGCTATGTTAAACCAGTGTAGATTGGCTAGTGGATCTTCATTTCTGTAACACTAATTGACATTTAATGTCATTATGCTCATTTTCAAGGGTCAGATTTGTATTTTGGGGTCTAATAAAATAGATTAACATGCTTCAGTTTTCCCAAGCCACAACATTTTTCTCATACTGTACATCTGTATGCACCCTCTGCCTGAAACACTCTGTTACAGCTCCTGTTCTTTAACCCCCCACTCTCCCAATAAACCCAATGTACTCTGACTGGCCAGCTTGCTCACTCTGTTCTGAACCTGACAGTCAGGTAGAGTTGGTAGATCTGAAAATTAGCATAAATTACTACATTTTAATAGACACTGGGTCCTAATTCATGTAAATCTTTGGAGCAGCTCACCCGCTTTCCTTCAGCTCAGGCTAGCGTACATCACATCATATGTGATCCAAGCTTAATTAGATAAGATGAGATGGCAATAGGATAACAGTCCTGTTAAGAAGCTGTCTCCACTTCATATAACCCCAGCCCAGTGAAGCATATCTGACTCACTGTGTTTGGTCTGCCTCTAGCCCTCTTTGGCAGTGCTTGCAAGGCTGACTCAAAGCCTATTTGCACAATATGTTTCCAAAATCAGCCCAATAGCTTGAATCAGAAGGGCTCCAGCAGGTGAGGAAGCATTTATATTTACAGTACTTGTGAAATGCCATGCAGTGGGTGGTGATTACCAGGTTATTTCATTTGTATTCACTACGGGGTGAAAAAAAAAACAATTATGTAAACCCAACGCTCAGATGCAAGCCTTAAGCCATGTGATTGACCTAGAATGCATTCTGTGGTGGGAAATATATCATTAACAAGATAAAACATGAGGGTTAAAAAGAGATAAAGCTGCAGCCATAAACCGAAAAGCAAGCGTAGCAGCACACTACTGCACATAATCAGTATGTAGGATACAGCCAGTAGGATAGTACACAGAGAGTGGAAAAGGAGAAAGCCACAGAGCTACACACTACAGCTTATTAGATGCTAATTATTACACTTGTGAGTGACTAAACTATTAGAAAAGACTCTGTCTTTGCGTAATCTCAGCACAGTGTTATGAACACAGCACTCTGGACTGACAGGCAATTAAAAGAGACAGACAAGTTTGGTTTAATCCCTTCTCTTATATAACGTTAAAACAATCAGGGTTTGCTCTTACCAAGAAGATGTGCTCTATCTAGTGGACGATTTAGGAAACACATTCATGGAAACACATTCACATTCGTTTTACAAACGCATAAAATGCGATGCTGTCCACTATGAGCATCCACCTAAATATTGTCCCTGTCCAATTTGTAAAATTGTTATTTTACAGGAGAAGGCTAAAACGCTCTTTACTTTAAATGTAAGTCAATGCAAAATTTTACTCCAAGCAATTCTGGACCATTTCTATCTGTCCATTAACTGTGGAATTTCCACACAATGTAAAGGGCAGCTGTTGATATAGAACTGATGTAGAAAAAGAACAAAAAAATTATTCACTATATCTGTATGTCTGTAGACAGCAACTTAATATTTTAAATGTACATACAAGTTTAAACCACTAGGTCCTCCAGTTCTACAATATCCCTCCATATGTAGGGAATGTGGAGCTGGAAACGAGCTGATGACAGAAGTGGCACTGAAATAGACTGGGCATGTCAGTTCTGTCGGTTTCAATGTAACTTCACTGAAGACAAATAAAACAAACAATGTACGTGAGTGCATTCATAGAAAAGCAAAGGATCAATACTGTGAATACTGTGAATTCTGAAAGTATTGTTATATAGTTCCATATTGCCCATCCCTATGTATAAATTTTTTTTTTTTTTTTAAATATTAATATTAACAGCTTGCTACAGGAAGGGAATGGCTATGAAAGTGGCGCCACACAGTGGAGACTTGGAGGAACTTTTTCAATAACCTTTCATTAAATGTAATAAAACTGTATTAACAAACATTCACAAAACAACTTTAAACTTTAAATTTGCTTTTAAACAACAACGGTGCTGAATATTATGATCAGATCAGAATTTCTCAAATCATTTTGTTTCATATGTGCATCTCTGATACAGTATTGGTGCACGTGAAGTGGCTACAGGTTTTTGTTTCAATAAAATTGGAGCTCTCATCAGCTGTTGTGACCCGCAATGAACATACCTCATATTTTAGTGTGTTCTGTTTTCACTCAGTTACGCTACTTCTTTCAGTTTTAACAAAACAAATAAAAATAATAATTAAACTGAAACGTGTTTTGATATTTTAGTCAAAGAGTCAAATCACTAAATAACTGTAAGATGGTCATTTGATACACCGTAAAACAGAAGAAGAAAACTATAAAAAAAGAAAAGAAAACTATAACTGTCCTCAAATGCTACGGGAGATGAGAGCACAATCTATTTCAGTTTCATTTGGCTGGATTACCTGAACTGCACTAAATATAAACTCTATTTTCAGACTGCAGAACAAACAAGCAGGCAGTCTATCCTGATTAGGGCTGCAACAATTAACCAACAAGGTTTGCATTAGTCATCAACAATGTCAATTACAGTGAAAAAAACAGGGTGTGTACATGAAAACAAAAATGAATGTTATAATAATAATAATAATAAAGCTCTAAATTTCATATAATAACAATAAAACCATACAGTACAGGAAGTGCTAAGGCAATATGGCACCACAAGCTCAGAGAATAATCAGTGAGAAAGTCACAATCCTATTACACAGACACACACGCAGTTATCGCTGTTCATTTAAACCAACCAAACTAACAAACATTAACTGCAGTGAAAGGCACTGCACTACATCTACTAGAGTCATTTCACTTTCAGGCCACTACTGTAGTGGCAGAGGTTTTTAGTCTATGATTTAAAATGTTACCTGTAATATCTTGGAAGATTGTATTTCCATTTATTCTACATAAGCAATAAAAAAAGTAATAAAACTAATAATAAAGCGGTTCTCTTGCAAAAGTAATTCACTAAATCTTTTTACAAGAGCTGCTACATTATTTGTACCACCTGGGATTTCAGACAGTAAAGAGGATTGCACATGTACATTTGCACCACATAGGACTCTCATTAACTAGGCCAGAGTGTGGGCACCATGACATTTAGTCTTGATTACTATCCAGGGAAGTTTATTGTACTTTTGTTTCATTTAATCAGTGTAGCTAAGTACTTTTGTTTCAACGTGTAATTTATTTGGTTCTGTCCAGTTTCAGAGTTCAGAGTCCCAGAGTGGTACTAGGTATCATAACATTGTTTTTAATGTGGTTGGCTTAAATAATCAAACGCTTGTCTGTTTCACATCTGTTCAGTGTTTTAATGCTACATGTTGCTGATGCCACAGTGTACTAAAGAAAAAGCTGGGTCGTAACAAACACATTAACCCATGTATTTGCCAGATATTTCATGTCTTGTGTGACCATTGCTTACTTCCTGTCACACATATCTTTAAGGGACATCACTTGGTTGATAGCTGAGAGACTGTAGGTCTGTTCTTTTTCTACACATTGTAAGGACCCAATTGCCTTTACAGCACCAGACACAAGCTAACGCTAACCTGCTTACTTAGCACTGGTTAGCAAAATTGCTTCCAAGCAAATTTATATTACCAGATTGCCTCCCATTATATGAGATTTCCTCGCTATCATACCACACTGCCTTAAGCATCTTGATTTCATATAATGACAGCCTGTCTTACTAAGGAACATGGCTATCTGACACACTAAACTGGAAGTTAAATGCCAAAATAGTGTAATGTGCTAAAGTTAATTAACAAAATAAGTGAACTGGGGTACAGCATTATGAGTCCGTTAACAGTATGTTTCAGGATAATTCTAAGAACAAAAGGTTACATGAACAAAAGGTTTTTTTCAAATGACCATTGGATCGAGCTCAGGCTGATTCTGTAGAGTGCCTGTTGAATTTTGAATTTGAAATTTAACTAAATTTGAGTGAAACTGTGCATACGGGCTGAAGCAAGGTGCAGTAGTTTTTGTTAAGTTGAGTGTTTGATATGTTGAGTGTCTGATGATTCACCCACATGATTGCACATCAACCTGTATTAGAACAAAATAAACTCCCTCAAACTCCAACCGGGAGGGCAGCGCCATTATTCATTATGTTTTGTGGATGTTGTATATTGTTTTATTGTATATTATGTCAGCCCAGCATGCAATGAACAATAATAAATATATGAAATATATTAAATCCATGAAAGTAAGATGGAAATGTAGCAAGACAACATGTCAACGCATATAGATGCTGTACTGCTACAATGTCAACACAACAAGAATATTCAAAATACATAGTTTTACAGCAATACCAAACAAAGTCAGTTACTGATGTGAGAAATAAAAGGGACTCAAAAAGCACAATAAAACCTTGTGCTTTATATGTATTATGGTTTTATTAGCAGCTAAACTTGGCAAAAACACATGCAAGAACTGACACAGGGATGACATGTTAGTGCTCTGATTTGCAGCAAAAACGAAAAATTATGGGTGAAGGAATGGTTGATTCCTTGCCCTCCTTTACCCTCACCCTGTGTCTTGAACCCTGACTGGTTGTAGCCTGCTGTCATACTCAGTCAGTTACAACACTTTGTACTTGCCAACATGTCCAGATATTTAGCCTGCTGGATCTGTTGGGCATCTGCAAGGCACTGGCGAGTGTCTTAGATGGCATCTTGAACAATTAACACAATTAGCAACTAAGAGACAATTTGCATGCCCCAAATGAACACTGATTTGCCTCTGATCAGGGGATTTTCTCAGCAATGCCCAAGTACTATCAACAAGTGGAAAATCAGGGCTAAAATCATACAGTGACTAAACACGACTTTAATAGTCATTACTATTCGCCATTGTCTCTAGCCTTTAGTTCATTATCGATGTGCAATGGACTGAATTACTAGCTCTAACTGAGGCCAAAGGATAAATATTACCTGGGAGTATTGTAAAAGTGAGATTCCGTCATCAATAGTTTACTGTGAGTTTAGTACTTACAATGCTCTTTTGCTACAAAAGCTAAAATAAAAGATAAAATAAACAAAATGTCAAAGCATCCATCTATCCATCAGTCATCAAAGGTAAGACATAAGCAGTCCATAAATGTTTTTTCAATGCCCACCATGGCAGTGCTTTCAGTTTAGGTTTGAGCTTGCAGTGTCTGATTTACGTAATGCCTTTTTAACTGGGTAAAAGATGTGCCTGTGGTAAGTGGACACTCACAACACATTTTAAGAATTCAAGCTTTTCAAAGGTTTTGGCTATTTTTCAGCAAGGATTTTTAACAATCTTAACATTCTGTGCCACTTCGTCAAGAAGTGTTGACAACAATGCAGGGCATTTCATCAAAGTGGTGGGTCTTCACTCTTCACTACTTTTTCTGAAACGCCCTGTACATGATGGGGTGCTGTGAGAGAAGCAAACGGTAAGTAAACTGCATAAGACAACCTGCAAGACTGCACAGATAAGACACTATGCCACCTGTTGAGAAAAGCACTTCCATCCTCTCTCAGCAGCGGAACCCTTTACTCTAATTCTTACCTGTACCTCATGCCAGTCTGATAGGACACGCACTCCTGCAGGGTCACACTGTTGGTCCTTAGGAAGTCCTCCAAGTTCTTGAATTGGGCGGCTGCCCGTACCTCCCTGAGTCCCTTCATCTCAGCCTGTTCTCCGGGACCCTGCCGCAGTGGGTACAGGCCCTGCTCGGACAAGTAGCGGTCGATGTCGCTGCGCATGCTTTCGCTGAAGGAAAGGGAGAGCAGCTTGCCACTGCTAACACTGCTGCTCCTGCGCACGCCGCTCGTGGGTGCCGTCGGCTTGGGGATCTGCAGTGGGTCGCAGGGGAAACTCTGCTGACGGCTGAGGCGGCGGCCACCGTGGCCCACCACACGCAGCTCAGTCAGGCTGCTCCTGTGAGTCGCAAACATGCCCCACCCCCTGCCCACCTTCCAAAGTGACCCGGGAACTGATGATGCAGTGTTGCTCACACGCAGGCGAACTCAAGAGTGAAGAAAGTATGCTAACAGGACAGACCGCAAGGCCACGTGGACAGAAACCTTGCTTTAAATAGCACCTGCCTCTTCTGCCACACAAGACTACACACATGGTCATGCATTATAATCAGAGCCAACTGTGCACCCCCCTCAACACACACAACCCAACCCCTTTGGGTGAATCCAACACAATGACACAGTTCATCAAAATAGGACACTTTGTGCGGTGTGCTGAACTGTGTAGCAATGTTGCTATACCCACTTGCAAGCATGCAGACAGTCTGTTCTTCAGTAATATTGCCAAAGGTGAGTGACTGGCATGCAGACAGTATGTTCTGAGACTTTAACTGTCGTTAGGAGAAATGAGAAACATCCCTTTAGCTCCCCCTGACTGTGTTCAATGAGACCAGATCAACAGATGCACGCAAGCCTAGAACCAAGCATGACCCAGTAGAAAAAACAACAAAAGATACTAAAGGGGTGACGTTTTCAATAAGTAGCAAAAAATCTAATTTATTGTATCACAATTTAATACGACCCTTGCTCTCTTATAAGCTTCTCTCATTTACCATCTTTCATTAAATCTCTGTCAATGACCAAAACTAGACATCTGGGTGCGCTCAATCAGACTTTTTTTTATCTGAAGCAGTTTTAAAGAACTCTGCAGAATTAAGACATTTTTTGAAATACCACTGCATCAAATCCTGACCTCAGTACTCACACATCACACCCCTATTCTGTATTTTAAAAGTTTTCACATATAGGAACACCATGAAATTTGTGTATAGCTTCATCCCAAAATAAAACCAACTGTGTCATACACACTTGAAATATGCCCTACAGAACCTTCCAAATAACTGCTACTTAAAAGTATTTTTGTAAATAAGACTCTTGTGCATACAGTCTATAAAGGTTCTGTATCAATGCGTCCATCCAAAGAGCAACAGGAACATTTATTTTTGAAAGGGATTTTCAAACATTAACCATCATTAAGTCTTCAGAGACATGCAGAGAAGTTAATAATGTTAAATGTTCTAAAGAAACTGACTGTATCAGTATGTGAGTTTGTGATAGGAACCACATATCCAAAATATTTTAGACAGCTACCTCACAGAAAGCTGTTATATAAATTTATAATGCTGTTATAAAGCTGTCATTAAAATTATTAATTAAGTTTATAATGAGATCCTGTTTTATGATTGTTTTTTATTTAAGGTGAAAAGGCACATGCAGAGCTTGTAAGGCAAAACAGTCACCATTGAAAGCTTATTTTGCCCTAATTTCCCACTACACTACTGTCATCAACTGCTGATTATCGATGTTATCAATGCTGTTTGTTATTCACAGGGATATTCTGTTAAGGACTCTTGTTGTGAAGGTAAAGCTAGTGCACTGTAATGTGTGTAGAGCTGAAAGAACTAAGAGGCTGTCTAGAGCTGACTGCTGGAAGAATAAGACATAGGTGGGGTTTAAAGCAAACTGTTAAAGAAAACTTTATGTACAGCATAGCTTTGGCTAACAACAGCTCAATAATAACGCACCACAACTTTTGTGAAAGCTGTGTCTCTCTTAATAGTGGTACAATACGATTAAAGATTAAAAGGTCAGGTTCACTGGTTGTATTGGATAGTAAATAAAATGCTTATGGTTGCACTAGAGATATCTCAACCTGTGGTTCATATCACAAACAAGGTAAAGAAGCAGAAATTTTCTCTGTTAAGCTGCAGATTCTGAAAAGAAAAAGGGAAAAAAAACAAGTTTTGTTTTTCTAACGTTGTCAAATAAAAATCTAGAAACGTAATCTAAGATCTGTATGCTATAGGAGTAATTTTTAAGTGATGACGTTCAGTCTAACTAATGTGCAAATAAAATGGACTACATTCAAATATAAAAGCTTGTTCAGAGATCTTCAACTTCTGCTCATGTGTATGAGAGTCTCTTTCAGTTGCACCTAATTATGGCTGAAATGTATGCAGTCCAATACATTAACAGACAATTATATACTTACACTTCAGACATGCTTACATATGAACAGGATATGTCAGTACAATTCACAAGAATAACAGTGACTTTCCATACAGCGCTTTTATTATGGATGTGTTAGAAGAGATGTGTTATACAATGCCCAGATTACTGGTATTCAGCTTGACAAGTTACTCAAAAAAGCCATTAGGGAAGCAAACAAAGATTCCCATGTGCAAGAAAATACATAACAGAAATCACAAAACATCAACCGCAATTACATGCTATTATGACAGCCATGACCAGATCATGGTCTTATCAACTGTATCTGTACTGAACTCACACCTAAGACAGGAACAAAAGCGGAATGCAAAGAAAATTCCTTATTACAAGCTGTATGTCCATATCATCATGTGACAAGTAATTCCTCCTATGAGAATATTCACCTACTCCCTGTTTGAAACCAGTACAATGCTACATTATTTCCCCTTTGAGGGTTCTTTGCTTCTCTACCATGACTGCCTTCATCTTTAAGCCTAGTGCATCGTTCCACTGATGCGAGAAACATACTGAGTTTTTCTTCTCTCTGTAAAGAAAAAATTACATCACAGAGTCACTTGCTATGTGTCAGTAGTGCTGATTTCCCTTCCCCAGTGCAATGCACCCCTGGCTCTAGCCTGGAATGAAGACCGTGAGTCCGTGCAGCATCCCCATGCATCATCCCAAAGCTGCAGCATCCAGTTAACCTGCCTTGTACTCACCCGGTTACTCGCCGGTGGGCGACTCATGTAGGGGTTTTGCACCACGCTGCTCATTTAGAAGGCCGGTAGTGGTCAGCACAATAATGACTGGCTTTTCAAACTGGGAGTGCCTTACTAACAGGAGCTTAGTGTAGCTTAAAAATACGCCACCTCCTCCACTGGTCTTAGGCCCACCTCTCATGGTTGATGTCACACATGAAATCTTTTTTTTGAGCCAATCACGGCGCCAGCCTGCTCTGCCAAGCATGGCAAGTACAGCATGGGCTAAATAATGCAAGAGGCTTTTGCTCTAAAAGCTTTTGATTGTTGTACCACAAGACAGAGTACTAAAAGCCATTTTTGCTTGTTCTGTGGTTGGCATATGTATAAAATTCAAACATACAACAGGTCTACAGCTTAGGAGTCCACTACTAGCGGGACAGAGAGCAAGTGACAGCACATGCTGGAGCCTAGCCCTTGAGATGCTACAACGTGGCATGTGTCAAGTCACATAAGAGCATAGTGGATCTCAGGCCCAGTTTTAGACCAAAGTAGATGAAGGAAAAGGCTACAAAGTGCAAAATACTGAAAGCATATGCTGCTATTAAACAATGGACCTTCCAAAGCCACTTTTATCCAGCAGTTTAACTAGACAACATATAACATGTCAGCGAACTGTGGCGCATGGCTTTTGGAATGAAACCCGGGATAAGCACTTAATTAATGATGTATGGGGACCGCAAGCAGAAAAGACAGATTACATGGGCCATTGAAAGTCGAACACAGCTGGCAGGAAAGCACTCCATATACAGCATGGCTCAGCTTCTCTTTTCAAACCCACACGCATCACCCTTAAATGTAAGTGACACAACTCACTTCTTGTCAATCAACTGCACTATCCACTGAGGAAAGGTACCATGTGTAAGGCTGAAAACGAGGCTAAAGGTACCTGAGGCTCAAGCCACTGAACCACACAGTGCATTAAGACGAAACATGAGTCTGCGCTTCATGCAAAATGTCAACATTAATAAACCAATCATTGTCAAGAATGCATCACTTGGGAGCATTAATGTTTCCCCCACATTAAATCTTTATCTCCTGTGCTGTATTTTGCTCTAACTAAAGACTCCTGGCTTGCCTTGAAAACAGTCATATGTATTATTCAGAGCAGACCATTTGCCAGTGATGTCACAGCCTCCCTAAATATAAAACTCAAAGAACCATTGGCTACCAGCTGTCTCGACTACTCTCTCCATTCTCAAGAAGCTTGCTGACAGCAAGTGTTTAAATGTTTAAGTGTGCTTTTAAATGACTAAGCAAGTGTTGTCATAAAATTATTGTACTGCTCTTTGACCTTGTGTAGATGTATGTCAGTAACATCCTCACAGACAGCAAATGCTACCTGATGGGTTTCCATGTGTAAACGCATAATAAGGCACCATATTCTGAAAAGGAATTTACAACATCTTGAAAAGTCTGACTTCTACATGGGTCTAAATCTATGATTAAGAACTGTACAAATACGGTGACAAATACTGTGATAGTGAATGGTAGACCTAATGAGAATGCAGGTGAGGGATTGACAATAAGGTTACAGTACCTGTAAAACTGAAGCTGTCTCTTTGGGCTCCCATATCGAGCACTGTAACAAAGAAGGAGGGAACAGATAGTGAAACATAGATCAAGTATGTCAGAAAAAAAGCTAAAGATGCCAATGACGCACTGAAATTATGTTGCATAAGAGTAAGTCTACTATTAAAGGTTCAGTATTAAATCCTGGAAAATGACTGTTGATATTTAAATTCAACAGCAAAACAAATACATTCCTTCATTCAATGCTCTACCAGAAGCTCTGACCCCAAACTTGTGGATGCACATTTCCAAGGCAAAAGACACTGGGCTACAAAACCTGTTTTTTAATTCTTCATGGCCATAAAACCCTTCATCCACTGTACACACAAACACCACAGTACAAATTGAAAGCACACAGCAAGTAATGTGACTATTGTTACCTAGGTTGTAGGTTAGCAAACTATCGCTACAACTGCTGCTACAATGCTGACCTAGTGGTTCTGTAAAAAAAAAAAAAAAAAGGTAAATGTTCCCCACCTAGGTCCTCACCTTCCCCCTGACCTGTGCATGAGCATGAAGGTCTCCTGTCCCCTGTCCCCAAATTTCCCATTTACAGAGCAAGGGTTGTGCAAGAGCACTGGACATTTTCCAGCACACACACAAAACATACAGGTAGCAGATCATGAGGAAATATCTTTACGTTCACAAAGGAACAATTGCATACTGTGACTTTAAACTTCTAGACTACCAAAATCAACTACTTAGACTACTACTGACAAAGCATCTCAAACAAAATATTTGGCAAAGCTTTTCATTTTTCAAGTTTAGTGCTATGTGAACTTCTATTTTGTCAACCTTTGTAGGTGGCTGTACCTCTGTTGTTGTTGGGGAATCCTTGTGAAGTGTGTCATGAATCCTCTCTGGAAATTATGTAATAAGGCAACTATTCCATTTTTAATGTCCCTTACCTTATTTTAGCACTGCTTACTCTCGCTTTGCCTGTTGTTCTTTAAGGCCAGTATTGCTCATATACAAGCTGTGAGAGCACAGCTCACAGAAGGCACCATAGTGGTAACACCAATGTGCTCACATTACTTACTGTCTGAAAGATTCTTGCTATTTGCTTTATGTTTTGGCTTCTACGGGCTAACATGACCATGAAGTAAGAAAATATAAAGACCCCTTTCTTTTAACAGCCAGCCTCATTGTGTTTACAATTATGATTAATACACCCTGAACAATGTTTGAGAACATCTGCATTTGAGATTTGGTACTACATGTAGTAGGCATGTGATGTTACTCACTTGTAGATCATACCCGGTGAGCCAGTCTGTCTGGTGGAGAGGCGGGCAGGAGAGTCTGTGTTGGGTTCAGGATACATGGAGGCGTGAGGGAGGAAAGACCAGGTGGTTTGGTCCCACTCACACTCTCAGTCCCTACACACAAAAAACAAAATTCACTACTAGTATTTCAAAAGAAATTCACCTGCTTCTGCTTTATGTAGATTGTAAGCTTTATAGGCTACTGAAAATCCACCAGAGGCTTAATTTGATAAAATTAAGGCAATTATGAAGGAAAAAAGGAAATAATAAAGGAAATTCTAGAAAATATGCTTCCAGGGGCATCTACATCTAGTGTTAAGCTGACCAGCAGATGCCAGCACTGTTACACAAACTTCTGCATGCCATTCCCATCCACTTCCTTCCAACTATAATTAGTTTAGCCACTTCAGCAAGTCTTCTTCCTCTTTTCAGTCCAGAACATAATTGAGTTTCTGCACAGGACAAACCCAAAGACATTTTGCAAATTACTTTTTACTGATTGAAATCCAATGTCACAAGAGTCCAATGTCGGAAAAGATGGCAAGGCTGGTAAGAAGCCACTAATCTAATAAAATATACTCAAGCTTCACTTTACTCTAGCACAATACATATGCACTACTCTAGAATATTTTATAATGACTAATGCACTAAACATGGTTCGCCTGAATTACTGAAACTTAAGTCAAAACCACTTGGAAAATACTTTTTAAAATTTAAACATTTAATGATTTTTATCATTATGAAGACATTAGTAAATATGTTGCTAATCTACAAAAGATTGTTCCAAACCCTAATCTGGAAGGACCGTTTAATAGGATCTTCAGATGGGTTGTTAACATATTTGGAAACATGTTTTCTTGAGTTTTACAACAATTACGTATTGCCTTTTTTAGCAGCAGTCATACAAGCTATTGTCATCTATTTTTTCCCAAGACTATTCTGATGCCTTATGACTAAACTATACCAGCATAGACACTCCCTGTAATATGTGAACACCTCTTTTTCTGCCCATATGTGGACTGAAATGAAGAAGCCAGTCTTAGGACGAGTAGAAGGAGGGAAACCTGCCAATAGGAAAAAGTTGGTTAAACTTGCGAAAACATATATTTCACAAGTGGGTGACTGAATGAATGAACTACTGTGTTATATGCAGTTACAGTCAGCATTGTGCATATGGTAAGTACTTGCTGTGGAGCTGTTCTCAGGACACTCAGGACATTCTGTTCATTCTATTTCTGTCTGTCCCTGTATGGTCACTTCTGTCACACCTATGCTTTGTTGCTTCTATTACTGGCAACTGTCCAAACTGCTATGTGCTTGGGCCTATATAACCACGACTATGGACACTTAGGCATACATTAGGCAATGTCTATATGCAATTAGTTTATACTACTATGACAATTTCGAAGCTGAACATCTTAAAGCCTACAAGATTCTGGACAGTGACAGGTGCGTTTTTTGAGAGGCAGAAAAGTCTTTAAAGATCCAGATTACATATCAAATGGTGGCGTAAGATGCTATCTCTGTGCTAACAAGCTATTTAGTATTACTGGAAGACCTTCGGCTGCAAGGTCCTCTGCGGTCTGTGGCTTCCTGGACACGAGCACAAGAGCAGGTTTTAACTCAAATTGTTAAGCTAAAAATGTGACTTGGAATAAAAATCTTTTGTGATGGCAGGTTGTGGAAACACTGCTAGCTATGTCATAGAAAATATTTTTTGAGTGTGATCCATCTGTTAAACTAGGGATGCACCGATCCAGCTTTTCCAGTTCCGATACCAGCACCGATACATAAACTTTGCATATCTGTCGATACCCGATATCGAGCTGATACCATTTTTGCATGAATAAACGGTATACCATGTTGGAGCGACGTAGGGTACCAGGATTGACAATACTTTACTAAGCTTACTAAGCTTACTCATACACGTTACTCTGTGACTCTCTCCATGTTGTTTTTCCTGTTTGTAAGTCAAGTCTACTTTAAGGTCTCGGGTTCCTGCAGATCCACCTCCGGCCACTCGGGGGAGACACAGGGCAACCAATGAGCAATCAAGCGGCAACGCTAACACTTGCAGCTCATGCTACTTAAGAGTGAGAGTGCCGGCCCTTGGTTGCTCAATCTTGGGTTCACGGTGCCACGTGCACATGTCTATTGTGACTAGCTTTTGAGGCAAGTTGCTTCTCCTACCATAGCAAGCAGGAAGAAACATTATAATTCATAGCTATTAAATGACCCAAACATACGACTGGGCAATGTATTCCAACACGATAAAGCACATATTCTCAAATAAAAGATAACATTCTGTATTTATGCTTCATAGAGATATTTCCATGTGTTATTCACACTGTACATTAAAAACAACTTTGACTTTACCGTCCTGATACATTTGAACATAATTCTACAGAATATTTACAGTAATAAAATCATATGAGGCATACCCACAGCGTGCAAAATACCCCTGGTTTTCAGAAGGTCCCATGTTGGGTTGCCAGTCCTGTACTGGCTAGCTGCTCACTTCGATTAGTGGTACTGATGCCATGTTTAATGCTACTAAAACAACTGGTTTAAAAATTCTTCTAGAAATGATCTTTTTAATATGTCTGTCACACATTAAGATCTTATGCATCTCCACATTTATCTTTGGCTTGAAATATATGTAAAATATGAGTTTAAAGATTTACAAATACATTACTGCACATTTTAAAGATTTTCAGAGGTTCCCTGGGCATGGTGACAGTTACTAGTCTATGAGGGAACAACTGGCTAAACCAATCTGCTATAGCACCACCATGAGGCAGACCAGTGCTGCACCTCTAGTAAACCAAGTTTACTACAGAGGGTGAAGCCACTAAACAATGACAGCATAACATCATAAAAAGTTTTTTTTTTTAGGACCCCCAGACTTTTAATTTTGAGACATGCAGAGGGTCCACACAGACACTTAAGCACATCATTTGGAGAATGACTGTTACCTTTAAGAATTCAAATTTAGGACAGCTCTGCCTTCAAACAGAACAGCTTTTTAAGCCCAGAAGTCACTTCCCACAATTTCCTGTAATTTGAGCCGTATTCAGCTGGGAGAGGCCATGTTAATGCAGACCAGTGCTTTAGGAGAAAACTGGGTCACGGCTGTCCTCCATTAGCAGGTTTGTGCCGTCAATAGGAGGATACTAATCAGAATGCTCAAGACTACTCTGGACTGAAGAAGCTTAAGCTGCCAGCAGATGGAGCCATCCCTTCACTTCTGATGGGAATTCCATAAATTCATTATCAAATCTCGAGGCTACATTGCATTTGAGATCTTTGCTAAAACCAGCATAGTTCTTAACAACCTGTTTTATCATGTGTTGTGTGCAATTACACATTTCTACCAGAGACATCTCCAAACCTCTAAATCTTACATAGTGTAATGTTTAAATATTGTCTGATACTGTGAAAGATTAAGAATTGACTGCATTTCCTCAGTACTGCTTAGCACTAATAACCTTAGGCAACTATCAGACAAATCAAAGAGCAAAGCACATCACAAAGTCAGAACTGTCTTTATTCCAAAAAAATATTACAACAGTAATGTTCTAGTACAAGCCTGCTGTTGGGAAACATAGTAAGGTTCCAATTCCTTTGAGCTTCTTGCTACCTGCTCAACTGCCCTACCTTCAGCGAAGTGGAATTTTACCAGCTCAATATTGACTCTAGCAGATGTGGTGCAATAAAACATTTGAGAACAAGGAGGATAAAAACTGAAGCGTCAACACTTTGAACCACTCTCCTTGGCAAGAATTGAGTGCTCCAGCTACTGCAGAGCACCGCGCAGTATAAGCAGGAAGGTTCAGAGGAACAGACTGTTTATAGCAAAGGGCAATGAAGGACAGTGTTTACTGGCAACCCTCTTAACTAAAACTCAGCACAACAGTCTTCCACAGTTAAAATAGTATAATGGTCAAAACAAAGGGCAACACAATGTACAGTATTCAGCATTATGAGAGTAAGAAATTTGACATTTGACACAGATTTTTTGACTATTTCCAGCACAGATACAGTTCTGGGTAAAACCATCCTATATTCATTACTTAGTCAATTAAGCACATGTTAATTTTTCATAGAACATTTCTAAGGAGTTAAGATATAAGACATTCCACTTACATGGAACGGGGTAGGCAGGGAAAATGGGACTACAAACTGTAAAATCCTTGCTATGTTTCTGTCTATGTCTGATTTAACTTACCTTCTCTTATGTGTCCAGCCATGTGTTTGTTTTTGTTTTGGTCCCTGCTCCATTCCATGTCCTGCCCCCTTGTCACCTGTCTCACCTCATTAGCCCCAGGTGTTTCTTGTTGGTTCTTAATGGACTGTCATCCGAGAGTCCAGACCTCAACGTCACTGAATGTTTTTGAGATTATTTGGATCATGAGATACATGAGAAGTACAACCAACTTGAAAACGGAGCTGTTTTTTTACTTTTTATTGTATAATATTTAGGTGTTGAAATGACTGCTCCCATTTTCCAGAGGCTAACAATAAAAGACTTGTACTGCGTGGCCATTCTGATTCGAAGGTAAAAGTCCTATATCCTACATGTTTTTGTATTTCATTTTTCCCCCTTGATGTTCACTTATACTATTTGTGTGGTTTAATGTAGCTAACATGACCACAATTCATTTTACATTATTTTTACATTATTTTTTTTATAAGTCAGGAACCGGTATTAAAGTCTATGTATTCGTAGGTTCAAAAGACAGACAGACAGACAGACAGACAGTTCGCATTACTGAGAATGTGTAAAAAATGTGCAGAAGTATTCTGTGAATGATAAAACACCCTGCTCTGTGCTGTAAGAAGGAGAGGGTGGATTTTTAATAAATTATCAAGGTGTACAATAGTAACATTAATGATGGTGAAATAATTCCAAAGAGGTAAAAGTGAAACAAGCTGCTACTGTAAATGGGCTGCTGAACTTGGATGTTCAGGTAAGGAAGTCGCCACACTCTCCAAAACCAGAGACCCTGCTCCACTCTGCAGAGTAAGATACACAGCCCGCAGCCAGCCAAGCACTGCAGTCCCGACATGAGTCAGTGCTGTGCTGTTTACTCCTAAAGAGCAGAGCTGTCTATAAGCCACTGAGAACCACATTAAGAATGCTGAAAAAACACCCACACTGTCAGAGTGAGAAGTGCCATTCATTCAGAACTGTAGACTGAAAAACTGTCTTAACTAGTCCAAAGAAAGATTAGCAAGAGCTCTTAACTCTTTAATGTCATTGCAAAAAGTGTGGCTACTTCTTCTATTTAACATACTCTTCTCTTTTAAGGGGCATATGGTCTAAAACTAACCTTTAACATGTTATATGTCACGTTGTGTAATATTCTGTAGCACAACTTACCATCCCTCAGCCTTCATACATCCCTCAGGTTTCATACAAATTTATATCCTATGTGTGTTCACATGTATGTTCTCTCTCAAACAACCTTTTTGAACAAGCAAAAAGTGGCAGTGGCATGACAAAGTTTGGGCACCCCTGGTCAAAATTTATGCTGTAAAGAGCTAAGTAAATAAAAAATGACCTGACCCCATGGCTGCTGGTAGTAGAGAAATCTGAGTATTTATAAAGCTTTTGAATCAGCATAATCAGACCTTTCCTAACAATGATTGTGAACAAGCTATAAACTGTACAAAATAAAAATAATACACTAATCATGCTTGCTTCACCTTAACTTCATGCCTTTTGTACTTGCCATTGTACTTACACCTCAGGAGGTAACAAAATTTTCAGGACTTGTGCTGTGGTATGTAAAACTATATTTTACTTATCCGAAAGCCAAAATAACTTGTCCAAAAAACAATATTTGCACTGAACAATGTAGAACCCCATTTCCAAAAACCTGTGTAAAATGTAAATATGTAAATAAGAAAACAAAGCAATGATCTGCAAATCTCTCAGGCCCGTATTTTATTCACAGAAGCGTATATAACATATATATCAGATGTTAAGCAGAGAGACATTTTACCATTCCATGAAAATTTTTAACTCATTTAGAATTTGACAGCAGCAATGCATCTTAAAAAAGCTGGGACAGGGCCACACTTCTGCCTTCTTTTAACAACAGTCTGGAGACCAATTGCTGGAGTTTTGGGAGAGAAATGTTGTCCCATTCTTGTCTGATGTAGGACTCAGTCTGCTCAACAGTACTGGGTCTTCTTTGACGGATTTTTAGTTTCATGATGCTCCAAATGTTTTCTATTTGTGAAAGGTCTGGACTGCAGGCAGGCAGTTCAGTACCCAGACTCTTCTTCTTCGAAGCTATACTGTTCTGATGGATGCAGCAGGTGGTTTAGCATTGTCTTGCTGAAATATGCTGGGCCTTCCCTGAAAGAGAGTTGTCTGGACGGGAGCATATGTTGTTCTAAAACCTCTATATACTGTTCAGCATTGATAATGCCTTTCCAGATGTATAAGCTGTCCACGCCATAGGCACTAATGCAATCCCATTCCATTAGAGATGCAGGCTTTTGAACTGTGTGCTGATAACAAACTGGATGGTCCCTCTCATTTTGAGTCTGCAAAACACGGTGTCCGTGATTTCCAAAAAGAATTTCTGACGACAGAACAGTTTTCCATTTTGCCTCAGTCCATTTTACATAAGCATTGGTCCAGCAAAGACTTCAGCGCTTCTGGATCGTGACATCTCCTTGCAGGATACAGCTTTAACTTTTTGGGGATTTGTGGATTGTACGGCAAACTGTGTTCACAGACATGATTTCTGGAAGTGTTCCTGAGAGCCCATGCAGTGATTTCCAGTACAGACTCATGCCTGTTTTTAATGCGGTGCAGCCTGAGGGCCTGAAGATTGCACACAGGGATTTCTCCAGGTTCTCTGAATCTTTTGATATATTATGTACTGTAGATGGTGGGATATCCAAAGTCCTCGCAATTTTATGTTGAGGAACAGCCTTTTGTTTCCCCTGTCCCAACTTTTATGTTGCTGCCATCAAGTTCTAAATGAGTTAATACTTTCAATGAAATGGTGAAATGTGCCACTTTCAAAATCTGATGTGTTTTATGTTCTATTGTGAATAAAATATGGGTGTATGAAATTTGCAAATCATTTCATTCTGTTATTTTTTTACAGATATTTAAATTTCACAAAGCTTTTTTTAAAAAATGGGGTTGTATAAGTGGGACAAGGAAAGATAGAGGGAGATTTTAAACTACTTGATTTAAATGATTTAGCATCCTTTTGTCATTAAGCCTCAGTCAGTATTATCTCTCTTCTCACTCGTTCACAACTTCATTGTTCAGGTTTTCTGAGCTAAACAGACCAGCACTAGATGATCACCCTCCTAGAAGATTATTTATTTATTGCTGAGAATTATTCAATTTATTCTTTTTCTTTTTGGTAAATACTTGTTAACATGTGTTGTCTGATCTGTTCAGTACATTACACATTATGCATGTGTCCCCTCACCAAGACAAACCCCTTGTATGTGTAACATACTTGGTGAAATAAGGAGATTCAGAGATTCTAAAACATTCAGAACCCAGCACTGACAAGCATGGCTAATCACCAGCAAAACAAGTATATGTTGTGTTTTGGATGTTTTTGGAATGCTGGTATGCTGCCCAACCTATTCGTGTGTGCACACTTGCTCAGACAACAATAAAGGCAGCATGGTGCTTATTTTAACCAGAGCTACAAAACAGTAGCACATTCTACCTGATTAATTTCACTTTGCCCAACATGGTCTGGTGGCAGATTTCAAAACGTTAAAGGGGTCAACAGCAAAATCTGTTAAAAATGTATCACTGACTAGACAGAGGTTAGGTTTGACAGACTGAAAGACAAGGCTCCAAGTTAATTCTTCTTTAGGCTGGTTGAAGCTGTGTTCTATGATATAACTGTACCAATGAGATAACCGTATAAGCCTGGCCCTCTACATGTTTGTTAGTCTACTGCCCACTGAGTGGCCAGCTGTCAAGTGGTAGCAATCAAGAAACATCAACTGACTACGCGCTAATGCGCCAAAACCAACTGTGCAACACACACACACAAACACAAATGCATCATGGATTACTCACACATACACTAAAATAAGCAATAGCTCTTCCTCTGCGATGATGGCGGTCATAAATCGACCTAGGTGCCCATAAAGCTCTTCCCTCTGATCTCCACTGACAGTAGACAGGATGAATCTGCAGATAGTGCTGTCTGTCAGCATACACTTTACTTACTGCAGCTGGCTTTCAAGCACAGTCAGTCCCGTCTTTCCTGGCTGCTCCTTTCAGCTCAGTGACAGGACTTGTCACAGTAGTTCAGGGCTTTTGGTAGTGTTCAGCTCACTACACCGTCTATCTAACACAGCAGTAAATGTACTACTGGAATTTTGAAAATAAAAAAGCAGATTAAGAGAATTACAGAATCAGTAGAATTAAGTCTTGATTCCAGCCTGGGCTGAGGTTTTAATCTCATACAGTTTCACATTAGAACTAAATTAGATCCATGTAGGATCAGGACATATAGTCTGTATCTGTAAAACAATACATGAAAAAGTACATCTCTGATATAGGGGTAACTTTACAGGAAGATGTAATGGAAGTTGATGTAACAAGACTTTTTTTTATGAGTCACTTTGGATCATAAATTTATATTGGTCTGTCTGTTTAACACAAGGCAAATGATAAATGGACATTTAAATATATACAAAAATGAAAAACCAAAAGATACAAGGTTAGCTATGCTAATTCCCATTACCAGCTTTTATAACATAACGACCCAGATGTGTAATCTGATAATGTCACGCTTCTGGGTCTTCCCGGCTTCCCGACTTCCCAGAGGGCTTCGCCTGATGACGTCACACCCACATGTCCCCAGCCATCCATCCAGATCTGCTCTAGGTCACCTGAGTTCTAGCCACAGCTGTCCCTAGTTTAACCTCTTTCGCTCCAGTATATACACCCCTCACTGTCACCACATCACCGTCAAGTTTTGCCAAAACCCTTGTTTAGCAATTCCGGGTGTTCTTTCTTTGCATCTACTCTTTGGTTTTGATCTCCTTTTCGTCCTCAACTACCCCTTTGGCTTTACCCCCTTATTGGCTTTGTTTATCTTTGCGTCTCTGGCTTCCGACCTCCATTTCCGTTCCTCAGACCTTCCTCTTGCCTAGCCCTTCTAAACTTGTTTGCCTCGTTGACTGTGTTTCCACTTTCTGACCTCTGCCTGCCCCTGACTCTGTTTATTCGCCTGATCCTTTCATGTTGTGTTGTGTGTTGCTGTTTGATTCGAATGTCTCATTGTTTAATAAAACCAGCTTGCCATTTAGCTCTGCTCATGTCAGTCCGAGTTCTGTGTTTCTGACAGATAAACATATTTTAAAAACATATCTGCCAGCACATGCAAGTTACAGCAACATGAGCAGACAATGTTGCCTCAGAGAACAACACAGAATTACAAGGAAGAAATTTGTACCCTTCACAATCACTGCCACCACTGCAATCACAACGCCATACCCTTCACTGAGTCGTAACATTAGAGGTAGCTAGTAAATGGATACTTTTCCTTCTACTCAAGTACATTTCTGAAAATAGTAAGCTACCTTTAGTTTAGTTTATTTTAGTTAGTACTAGGCACTAACTCCTTTTTTATGTTGAATTATATCCCGTACTGCTTTGCTATTGATCACACTTCTGAATTTCAAAGTTAATCATTGTATTTCATACCAACAAGGACACACAGTGTCACTGATGCAAAGCACTAAACCTATGGAGCATTTGAGGTTAACTGCACCCCCTTCTGGTGAATCTTCAACCTGCTTAATGTGAGTGAGTGAGTGAGTGAGTGAGTGAGTGAGTGAGTGAGTGAGCAAGCGAGTACATGAGCGAGCAAGTGAGTGAGATTATCTGTATAAACGAGCTACAAGCCTGGTCAATCAGGTTACTCAGGACTTTTTGAGTATGTTTGACTTGATAAGGTTTTTTTTTTTTTGAAAAGATACTTTTACTTGAATCATTACTCAAATACATTTACCTCAGCATATTATCAATCATCACCCTCTTATTGAGCTGATTCAGCTGGGTAAATGCAAAACCATGCCTTGCAGGTGGGGTTCTATGACTGGAATTGGTTGTTTTAAACGGCTCATGAACTGTGCAAAGCTCCTGAAGTTTGCCAACTTCGAAGGGCACTGAAAGCTTAGACAAAAAAGGCAAATTTGATTGTAAATTGGCATATCAAAGGCGATAACACTGCAACAAAGTGTAAATACACTACAGTATGTTCCACAGCTACAAAGGCCAAGGTTACAGAGTCACTGATACAACCAAAGTATCTGTAGGACAGAGATGGCCTTGACCTCTTAAACCCAAAGGACCTGTACGTGGCCTGATGTTTCAGTTCCTCGCTCTTCAACTATGGTCTATATAGACAATAGTGTCATGGGAGTTACTAAATAATTCATAGCAGATATTGAATAACAAGACTTAATATTAATAACTAGATAAAAAAGGCTATGGTACAAGGCATTAAAAGTAGGGAGGACAGGCATAGTCAGTAGCTCTACAGAGTAAGAGGAGAACAAGTTCACTTTTACTTTCACTGGCTCTGTGGGTTCGCATCAATGCTCTGCAGCTAATTCTCAACCAATAACAGCTGAGCTGCAAGAAATTCACCAACTGAATGTGTGTGGTGTCTGTTGCATTGAGAGGGGGAGAGAGAGAGAGAGAGAGAGAGAGAGAGAGAGAGAGAGAGAGAGAGTTTGATTTATAACACTCAGCTCACATTCTGCCGTCTCATGCTGTTATGGATGGCAGAGAGAACAGAGAACTGCAGAGTAGAGCTTCAGTACACACTCACTTCAAACACTGCTGGCCATCACACACACCAGATCATATCCATATGAGAGACAGAAAGATTCAACACAAGCAATCATAATATATTCGACAGATTCACTTCTTCATCTGTGTTCTCTTTGAACATCTACCTATCCATTCACCCATTCATCATCTAAACCGCTAAACCTCCTGGGTTGCATGGAGCCTATCCTAGCGCTTAGTGGGAAGAAGGCAAGAAACACCCTGGACAGGCCACCAGTGCATCACAGGACTCCCTTTGAACAATCATACTTTAAAGTAATAGTTCAAGTGTACAGACATTCTGTTGAAAAACAGATGTAGTCAATGTGATAAGTGTGGTGGGTTTCTGACACTGTTATCTACAAAAAGTGACAAAATGTACGCTCCAATAAACCAAATCAGAATGTTTGTAAACATAAAGGCTGGTCATACTACCAGTTGGATAACATCCAGTCAGCATGGAAACAGTTATACCAACATTTTTAAAACAATTGTAATAACATGAACATAAAAATAATAAAGCAAAACATTAGTAATAATGGTAAAACTATTATTGTGTTTGTGGCTGTCAAATATACTCAAGTACATAATGAAATTTATTTAGGTTTTGTCTCATTTTTCAAACTCACATAGAACTGCTATATATACACATTAGCATTAATTCAAGTGAGGTATCATCTGTGTTTGGTTTCACTTGCAACTGAACAGCAGCAAGAAAGCAACAACAGCATTTTGGCAAACCATGTTCTCTTTCAGGTGAAGATAATGTGAGCACTACTACATCACCAATAAAAGCACCAGAACCAGTCCACTACATAGTTTTCTATCAGAGAATAAGTGATCTAACTTAGCAAACTAGCAGGCAGAAAAGTTAATTAGGCAGATTAGATGCTTTATAGTTGCATACAATGACCAAAAAAAACATCAAAGGAATAATCAATGTTTCAAGTGAGCAAGTGGAAAATGAACCTAAGTGAACCAGGATTTACATGGGTCAATTCTTGTTTTTGAATAATTCTTCATTAAAAACTGCAATGAAATGTGCGACCAGTGCATGTTCACGGTTATATTAAAAAATGACCACAAAAAGTTGTGAAGGGGCTGACCTGGGTGGATAAGTTATACAATTAATACAATTACGCATAACTTGTACCCAACGGCTTTACTAGCACACAGGCTTGTATTATCAACAACAACAACAACATTAGAAACATTATAGTTTCTTCAAGTGCAAATATTTATAGGTACACAATAACTTTTGATATTTCATTGATATATTTCATTGAGATCAAGCTTTCTGGCATTAATAGGACAGGTGCAGTGATATTGGTGTTATCCATTATATCCATTATTCATTATTATGGCGCCATAGTGGCACTTTTGTCCATTTTTCTAGATAACAGTATGTTATACAGTGTCACAAACCACATACTTGACTACTTAATGCAGATTAAACTGACAGTGTACAGGGTTCACTGATGGGATATAAGCTATAAGCTAAATACCTTAACTAATCAACTTTGTTTGAAGCAATGTGCAAATTTGTTTTTGCCCCATTAAGAGGCATTAAGAGACAGCTAGGCCTGGGTCAAAGTATGTCCATGAATTGTACTGAAGTGTGGTGGCTGCAGTACCACAACAAGCCCTAACAACTGTAATGAGTCTTGATTGTGGCTTTCATTTACGCTATGTCCATGAGCTGTGATAAGCTCTGTGTTTCAGTTGACTGACTTAAGCATTGTTTCTCAGTTAGTTCCCCTGAAAGACTAAATTAGGCTATTTAACATATCAGACACTACTGGAGCTCCAGCCTCTAGGAAAAATGAATCCTGTGAAATGGATTGGAAACATCTGCACATGCAAAATGCCTGTTGACTAAGTCAGTGAGCCATATACAAATTGTTGGACACATTATCCACACTTTTTCTGGGTATGCAGTACAGGAATAGTGCTAGGGATGACAACATACAGAATTTCGTAGTGTTTAAAAAGACATTCAGCATTCTCATCTAAAAATCCAATAAATAAAGTGATAAACATATTAAAAACATAAAATTAGGTTTTCTTTCCATTATAGTAAATTCAGAAGTAAAAGAATTAACAAGAAGCATCTTCATAAATTCCTGGCTACCACACATTCTTCTTCTTGTGGCTGCAGGCTGCTTAAACAGTACATCAGAGAGTGTCTTGTAGTCTGGAATAATGGGTGGATCACATGCAGCTCCAATGAGAGAGGTACAGAGATGGGCCAGGCTTATTACACAGCTCCTGGTGCAGTGGAGCCTCAGTGATGGCTCATCAGAAGTCTGGGCAGGTTTCTGCCTCGTCAGCGTGCACTGTCTCTCTCTCTCTCTCTCTCTCTCTCTCTCTCTCTCTCTCTCTCTGTCTCTCTGCACCCTTTAGACTGTGAACTAGTCTGTGTTTTATGTTGGAACTGAGCTAAGACGGTCACATTGTACTGTAGCCACTTTCAGGCCCACAAGGGTTTGCAGTATGCGAGAATTCTTTGGATATGTACATTGTTTTTGTTTCCCATTCCCATCTAGTATCCCAATATCATGTTAATATGAAGTACAATCATTGCCACAACCATGGGTGTAATGTTTTCCACTCAGACAACACAAACTACCGTTGTTTGAGAGAATAAACACACCTAAAGCTATCTCTCCTACCTAAATTCCTACACTTTGAAAATGGCTTGGATGTATGGTTCTTCAAATGGCCTATATCAAGCAAAAGCAAGCTACTTTGAATTCACTGTTTTTGTGAAGTCACGGAAAGCAATGCACTTAGATATATCCCCTTATTCGGCCTACAGCAAATTGGCTCTGACCACTCATGCTAAAGTAATAGTAATGTTTCAGCCTGAACTGCTTTTTAAATATCACACATAACACAGGTTAGCCAGTTGGAACAGAGTTAATTTACATCTCTTCTAAAGGAACAAAAAAGCCTATTTAATTGTAATAGAAAAACAATGGGTAGAAAAAGGTAACATAATAATGAACAAAAAATTTGACATATTACTGTAAAGTATGACATGGGCCCTTTAACTGGTACTTACAGTAGGTTCACTGAACTTTACAAAGGCTCTTCACAATCATTTTTTCCTTTAAAATGTCCATTAAAAGGTTATTTAAGAAAACAAAAGTGTTTTTTCTATGGCAATGCTCCAATGAACTGTTTCTAAAAATATATTTTTAAGTGTGTATATGTATTCCATCTCTACCTTCAACAAGGGATACACATTTTGGCCAATTTGACAACTAATGAACGGCACTATTCAGCAACTGATCATTCATTGGCGAGCCTACAAGTAAGAATGCAACCTGTCAAAATATCAATCTTGAAACTAATAGTTCTGGTTCTGATATCAGATTGGCTGAGCCACTTTCAAAATAATGGTATGTTAACAGTAGTGTTAATGCACCAAGATGTTAAAAAACGTTCTTTGTATGTACAGTGGAATGAACAGTGATAAGTGAGGTTACGTATTGAGTTTCATGTTAAGGTCCAAAAATCCTGCCTTCACAGAATTAAAAATAATGACATTAGTTTATTATTAGTTTTAAAAGTAAAGCATCCACTCTGACCCACCATATATATATTCAACCTTCTTAAAAGATACAAACACACAGAACTAAGTACCAAGCAAAGTCAACTTCTCACAAGGCTGGGCCAGCTTAACTTTTGTGACCACAAACTAGAAAGGGTGGAACAATAAAATAAAATCCCATTCCAAAACCATGCTGGACAACTTCATTTCCAAATGAAAAAAACTTCTAAGAAAATGCACAGTATTTTTTACAAACTCAAACAGCAGCACTATAAAATAACACAGCTATTTCACATACAGCTAGTACTTGCCATGTTAGCACTCCTACAGTAGACCTTCCAGCTAATTGTGCATTTTTTATCATTTTAAGACAAATCAGAACAATAACTCCACAGCCTCATACGCCACAAATTGTTGGTCCTCTGAAAGGACAGGGCCATCATCTCATATTTGTCATTCAGTGGCCAGCCAGGGCCTAAGGTGTAGACAAGCCCTAACGCACAGCACACAAGAGTGAGCAAAACATGAGAGCCTCATGGGTCGTGACTTCACTCACTGGCGAGTGGCAACTGGCAATATGGATTATTAAGAGCTTTAAGTGGTCTTTTCAACACACTTTTCACTTGGCATGCTTTAAACATGGAGAAACCGGCAAAGCCCTAACAGCATAGTCTGACATAGGTCTATGTCTGACATAAGCATCATAACACCTTCCTCTAGTCCCGGACCTTATGTTCTCGAGAGCACTAATGTACACTTGTCACAAGAACACACTTGTCAGGGGACGTGAACCTGCTGAGAACACAGTTTCTCAAGTTAAATTAAAGTTAAAGTTTAAGTTTCACTGAAATTAATTCACAGTAACACTGAAGTTCACCAAAATGCACTGTTTTTAATGTAGCTAAACCCTCAAGTAAAGATTAACTTTCGCCAATACAAACAAACTTTTAACAAAAATGCACTCTCACTGAAGCTAAAGTTTCACCAAAATACATTATCACTACTGAAATCTCCAAAATGCATTCTAAATGAAGCTGAAGTTTCACTAAAATGCACTTTCATTCAAACATGTTTCATGCATTCTAAAACTGAAGTTTCACTACAATGCACTTTCAGTAAAGCTAAAGTTTCACCAAAACTGCACTCCCAGTAAAGCTGAACGTCCACCAAAATCACTCAGGCAGAGTTTCACCAAAAATGTATGCACTCTAACTAGAGCTGACGCTCAGTAAAGCTTGGTAAAGTTTCACCAAAATGCATTCTCAGTAAAGCAAAGTCCCACCAAAAATGCTTTCTCTCCTAAACTGTTCAACGAAAACATTTGCTCAATAAAATTTATATTTTACAAAAAAAATCACTCTTTATAAAAAGCAGATACACACCACAAATTTCACACAGCCACAACCTCAACTAGTGCCACCTTCACACAAGTAACTTTAACAGTGGAAAAACATTAAAACTAATGCTGAATATTTAGATCCTGACATGTAATTTAAGCATATAACAAAATTGCTTCCTATTTTAAATTTATTTTGTACGTTCAGGTTAAGAAGGCTTAAAAACAGAACAGAATATATAAAACAGCAGATGGCTCTGGTTATTTCCTAAAGCACAGGATGATATTACATGTCCAGGTGCAGGAATAACTATTTCAATTAAGATGTAAGTGTGTAGTGGTACTTTGCTGCACTGCATAAATGCACACATATACACACTATATCCTTTCAGTCTGGCAGGGGAGATTAATAAGCGATAACTGCAGATCAACACTCACCACTGTCCTGCACTGAATCACAGCCTGCCCACCCCAGCTTGGCTCGAAATGTGGATGCGCAGATGGACAGAGCAGAATCCACTCTGAGAGAGCTGCAGAGAGAGACAGAGAAAGAGAGAGAAGTGAGAGAGGGGAAGAATGAGGGGATGTGTGAGCAAAGAAGCAATCAAGACCAGAGAGAGAGACAAAAGACAGAGAGAACGTCAAAGAGAGAAAGGGAGGGGAGAAGATGAGATGATGTATGAGCAAAGAAGGAATCAAAAGGAGAGAGAGAAAAAGACAGAGAGATAAAACTCAGGATGTTTCCAGTGCCTTGGTTTGAGGTAGTATATTCGTCTCTGAGCTCTGTGACTCGTCCTGCTGCTCTGACTATGCAGATGATCAGCTGTGCTGTGTGCGATAGAGAGCAAGAGAGAGGGAGCTAGAGGGAAAGAACAGGGAGAGAAACAGAGACAGAGGATGAAAGAGCGTAGATAATGAGAGCAGTGGGGGTTGTGAAAGAGCTGGTTGTGTAGAGAGCTGATGAATGCTAGTGATGATGATGATGATGATGATGATGATTGGTGAGTGGTGAGTAAGCTCAGTTAGAGTCATGCAGAACAGACACACATCTTCCTCAAGAGAGCACTCATGAAAACACACATGCTCACTCTCTCTCTGTCTCAACACACAAACACACAGCTGTTCAGACACTTATGTCATACCCATATAGAATTTCAATAACAAAATGTAGCTGAAGTCATCAAAGTCCAAGGGGAAACTCCCTAGGAACATAATGAACCATCCTCTTCCAGGCTTCACCAGACAGCAGAAATAGTGCTTTTATATATATAAGTTCAACTGATATCTCAACATACACACTTAAATCGTGTAAATTAAAAGGTGCCATGGAATGGAAAAAAATATCCGTTAGCTTAGTTGAAGGAGAGTTCAGTACCTAGAATTGGTATACCATTAAACCCGATCACTGTTATCTCCTCCTCCAAATACAAATCCTACATTTACAAAAGAGGGGAAATATATCAGGCTGACTCCAAAATCCTAGACTGTTACATAACAGTCCTGACTCCACCCATAATGATGGCTCCCACTCCCACATACATTAACTCTCGCTGCAGCCCAGTAGGAAACAACAACAGAGAGACAACAATGGCGGACTATACATGCAGATATGTACCACTACCAATTGTATGGGGGATGTTGGCACTTCTTATACCCCTTCCAATGATCTGTTAGTGGGGACAGTTGAAGATCACCTTTAAATTTGTTTGAAGTCGGCTTCCTATTCCACCTTAAACGCTACAGCTTGTTTAAGCAACAGAATGTAGCTGCAGCACTATTTAAGGTGGAAAGGAGCATTCCCAAAGGAAGTGTCAAACTGAATGCCAAGATCCTGAAACTTTAATTCCAAGTTGTTTGCTCTGCACTCCGGACAGTTTCTCAAACCTTGCACAATACTGAGGCTTTGCGCAGTGAAGACAGGAGCAATTCCATCTAAATTAGAGTCACAACCCCAACAGCAGCCTGTAAGTAGCAGCCCTGCTGTGTGCTTTTATGCACTTTTTGACGGTTGAAGTCAAAAGATCATCTTAAACTCAAGTGAGTAACTAATGTACTTGTGAAGTTGTTGAGGTTCATCTTATTTTCCTTCCTGTGTCTGTAGTAGCCTGTAATGAAGTAATGTAGTTTTTTTGTTTGTCCTCTTTTTTATTCGGTCATTCGTTAGATTGATTGATGCGATGTGATTGATTGAGCGCCTGTGCTTTTTGTCTATTTACATAAAAGCCGCTGACAACATCTGATGACGTATCCGGTTCTTGAAGGTTTGTCCCATTTTATAGGGGGGAGATTTCAACCACTACCCCTTCTAACTCAGTTTCAAGGGGATGGGTTACACTCGAAAACAAGGGGTAGGGGTAAAAATAAGAAATGGGATTGGGCCTTAGTGTCAACTAATAATAACAGTCAACTAATATTCCTCTTTTTTAGGGTTTCTTAACCTTTTTTAGAGTGTTCCCCTTTTTTCACATTGCAGAAACTACAGATGAATACTAAAAGGCTACGTCTAGTGACCTAAAGTGCTGACTGGGTCTGCGACCCTCGGTTAGTATTCCGACCCAAACCACAGATCTTTCAGCCTTGTGCTGAACACACTGCACTGTAGTGATGGGGAGTCGATTCCAAAAGTGACGATTCTTCGACTCGTCGGGGTCGACTCCTAGCCAATGACTCTATGACTGACTCGAAATACTGATGGTCGACTTTTCGACTCTGTCGATTCTCGTGTCTTTTCTCCGTAATCGACTCGAGGGATAAAAGGGAGAGTTTAAAACAGCTCGCTTCTCAAACTCGGAGTCTGTTTAAACAGCTTTAAACAAGACCAGCGCTGCTCGCCAGCAGCTCTACCACAAACTCAACTCACAGAAACGGTTTCTATATGTCCTGAACCACAGCTCTTCATTTTCTTCACGATTTTTGGCGCAGTACTTTTACTAGAAACGTTGCAAGGAAAGAAAAACAAAAACAAACACATAGACAGTGATGGAAAACAGCATATTTGCTCCGTATTGCCAGCTTCTTATTCTGCTTTTTGCTCCACCTTAAATGGAGCTAAAGTTACAGCACGATTTAAGGTGGAATGGAAAATTCCAAAACAAATTGCGATTATGAAGCTAAATTTAGCCCCCTACAGTGAGGTGGTTTCTGAGGTGATGCAGTAAACGGTTACCATTAGCTAGCTAACTTGATTTTCGCGCAAAATCGACGATATACAGATTTTTCTGACATAACCACACAGAGAAACGTTTCTCAGTCAGTAAATTTCCTAAGAAACGTTTGTTTGTTTGTTTGTTTAGTATGTTTCAGCTACAGCCCACCTTCTTGTTTCCTGACGGCTGACGTTTCCGAAGTCCGCGAGCAAGGTTGAAGCAAAGTGGCCGCTTCGGCACATCCGGGAACTTTGCAACACGTGTTGTCATTTACGCGGGAAAACAAATGGCTGTGGCTGGGCAATACCACTGATTTTCCCTTCTGATACCGAGTAATACCTAAAATAATATCCCGATACCGATACTGTTCCTTAAAGCTTGTAATTTTTAATAATAATAAATGTTAAATGTGAACAAAATTACAACATAAAGTCAAAACATAACATAATTAAATTCGGTGTTCAACAATGTTTATGTTCAGTTAAACTAGTACTAGTACATGTGAACTGTAAATTTGGTAACTACATGTATACTGATTAATATTTGAATAGCTACATTTATAAGTTCATTATACGTCTAATGAAAATCACACATTTATTAAAAGTCTAGGCTAAGCATATCTAATTATCTGTGGGTTGTTTAGTGGTAGAGTAGGCCACATGTACCATGTTATTTACAAGAGCCATGTTTGACCTCAAAGACTTGTTTATGAGTCCGTTGATAATCAGGCAAGTCTACCGATTAAAAAAACGATTTGGGAGCAGGGGAAAACGGCGGAAGGGAAAGTCAATCCTATTCAATGCTATTATTTCAAGCAGCATTTTGCTATTTATATGTTCGTTGAGAGGCAGGACACACATCCACCAAAATAAATAAACAATTGATTTTGATAATTTTGCGCTAGAATTATTTCTTAACACTGAACACCGGGATTGGAAGTATCAATATTTCGGTATCGATCCACCTATCCCTACAAATGGCACTCTCCATAGACTGTAATGTAAAGTAGCTGTACAAAACAAAACCAACAGAGATCCACCAGAATGGAATTAATGTCTTTCAGTCATTTCTAAACTTTGTCAGCTGAACATACATCCACTCCGCCTGCCATAGAACATGAATTCTACATGAAAAGACAAAACTGCTCCGTCTTGTGTCGCTTAGTCTCCCAGCATCAAGCTGGTGCAGTAACTTCACTAGTTGGCAAGAGACCTATTCTACCAATTTTTATAATTTTCCTATTTTTTTAAATGTATTTTTAGTCTCCATGTAAACAAATTATCTATTAAATATTTTACTTTTAATGTAAAATTATTGTAAATTAAATTAAATTTTATAAAATTACCTGAAATATTTCCCTTTCAGTCCTGCTCTACAAATACTATGTTAGCAAGCATTAGCACTGTGCCCTGACAACTGACCTAGCCATGTTAGCCTAATCATCTCAGAGGTGAGGGTGATATATAGCAAGTAGATAGTAAAATCTGTCCACTCTGCGGCCATGTTGCTGACGCCGCTGGGCTGTTATTTCCAGTCTTACAAGACACCAAAAACTGAGGGTCAAATTACCATTTCAAAAACATATTGTAAATCACTGGTAAATCACAGACAAAAACAGAATAAATATCTTGTAGCGTTTGGCACAATAATGCAAAAATGGGTTTTTTTGGGGGGATTGTTTTGGCTACTTTGCAGATTTCCACAACAGATTGGTTCATTGCACTGACGTCCAGGACTATCAATGTAATTAGCTGGTATGTTGAGAGTTAGAAACTTTTCCATTCATTTTCCAGTGTCCTCCTTCTTCCTTTATAACATCTAATTTGTTTGTGTTCCCATTTTCTTTCCCATTTAAATGACGTGCTTTTGCCAGCGACTCATCAAAATTATTTCTCACTTCTCTGGGACCTCTCCTCCCTTCGACCCCCATCCCCACAGGAACCACATCAGGACAGCAAGATCACAAGTGGACACTGAGAATATGCCAGACTAGTGGCTATTCTCACCCTGTATGCCCTATACAGGACTGATATCAAGGAGCTGAGGTGCTCCCCAGATAAAGCAGGGGTGCAGAGGTGAAGGCTCACTCTCACTCATGATAAGCTCTAGTTTCTGTCTGTGCTGTATAAGGTGACATTGCATCGGCAGCGTTTGTTCCATCCAGCTAAACATTCAGCACTTTGCTGGAGCTCTTGCCCAGAGCCAGATAGACAGATCACTGTCAACAGAGGTGATAGCTGCTGGAGGGCAGGCTCACACACATTCAGCCACATCCTTTGAAGTGTCAGGAATGTTGCTGTCCTGGTGGCGACCTCAGGGGCTTTTTCAGCTCAGGATAGACCAGATTTACAAACAGCCAGCCACACCATGTCTTATAGCATGATTCATTCTGACATTAGGCTACTGACATACACAGAGCACAGTGTTGTTGCAATACAGAGTTTGTACATAAGGGGTCTCACAAAGAATTTGCAACAAAGCAGGAGGAAAATGGTTATGACATAATTGCTGGTTTATGAATGCGCATAGCATTTAAAAACACAAATAACACCAACTGGCCACTTCATTGAGTTCACGCCCTTGTTTCTACACTTCAACTCTACTTAACATATGGACTATACTTTGACAGTTGAATATATACTTTGACAGTTGTCTGTTTGACTGTAGTCCATCTGTTTCTCTGCCAACTTTGTTAGCCCCCTTTTAGTCTGTTCATCAATGGTGAAAAACTGTCATCAGGGTAGTTAGCAATCAAATATGAAAGTCTAATGGTGCTGAATTTAATAATTAGGGGACTGTGCTGAGATTAAATTACTCAACAAACCGGTGAGTGAATGTGTGCTGAGTCCTTCAGCAATGCTGCTCTATGTGCTACACTATGAAGTAAGCTATTCGATGGTAAGATGACCTAACTCTTGTTGCAGGTCTCTTTATACGGTGCTGTCTGGCCAGCTTTTTAATCTCTAGACTAAGGTATAACATGTACTAAATGCAGCCTAAATTAATAACATCCATGCCTGTATCAAATGTTTTTCTCTTGAAGTTCATATTGTGCACTGAAAAAGGTAATGCTCAATTTACTTGATTCAAATACAGAATTTTCTCATGATTGACTGACATATTTTACATACAGACAGATTTTCTGTCAATGAAACATTAAAACTGATAATGAGTGGAGTAGGATTATTGAGTCACTGTGGCTTAAATCTCAAGTCTCAGGGGTTCGAGTTTGAGTCTGAGTCAAGTCTTGAGTCACTGGGTTTTAAGACTGTGTCAAGTCTTGAATCACTGGAGTTTGGGTCTGATTCAAGTCCTGAGTCACTGGGGTTTGAATTTGAGTCAAATTTTGAGTCACTGGGGTTCAAGTGTAATCAAGCCTTGAATCACTGGGGTGTACGTCTGATTTAAGTCTTGAGTCACTGGGGTTTGAGTCCAAGTCAAGTATTGAGTCACTGGGGTTTAATTCTCAGTCAAGTCTTGAATCACTGGGGTGTAAGTCTGATTTAAGTCTTGAGTCATTGCGGTTTGAGTCCAAGTCAAGTCTTGAGTCACTTGGGGTTAAGTCTCAGTCAGGTCTTGAGTGTCTGAGCTTTAAGTCTCAGTTAAGTCTTGAGTCACTGGTGTTTAAGTCAAAGTCAAGTCTTAAGTCTCTGGGGTTTAGGCCTGAGTCAAGTCTTGAGTCACTGGGATTTAGCCTGAGTCAAGTCTTGAGTCACAGGGATTTAGCCTAGTCAAGTCTTAAGTAACTGGGATTTGAGTCTAAGTTGAGAATTGAGTCTTTGTAGTGTGGTGACCAGGGATTTCTATAAAAATGGGCACTATATGTCAGATCCCACAAAGATTTTCAAGGGTCAAAGACAGGGCAGCAATAAGAGGTGCTGAACGGACAGCAACTGCCATCAGCTTTTTCTTCAGACCATGTTTTTCACAAAGATCTTTTTACCCAAGGTCAAAAGCATTGAGAATAAGAGCCTTGTCTGCCAATGTATTTCCCTGCGCTCCCTGACACTAAAGATTGAATTTCAGTTAGATAGGATCACTGCTTTAGGGACATTTGCTTCCCTCTCTGAAAAGGGAAATCTGACGCCTCCCAGTTAATTGCAGAGAACTCTAAAAATAGCCCCTCATGAGGAGAAGGCTAAATATGGCATTCATACCAAATCAATTAATCAAGATGGAGAGAGAGTGGGCCATTGTTATAAAGGGCAACAAAGACAGGATTTATGTAGGCTGAGTACCTCTATTTTATCTATTTTTATTACATAATAAGTCCTATCAAACCTTACACAAGACTGCAGCCAATTTCTAGCTCTACATAAATAAGCTCATCAGAGAACATCATGCACATTTGACATCTGTCACTGACATTTAATCATAGGTCATGTAGGATTTTATACAAAAACAGCTTGAATTCTACTTCATTTAGGACAGTCAGTCAGAACACTTCACATAGCCCATAGCTAGCACTGACATCATAGAAGATGGGTATAAGAGAGTATGATCTCAGAAGACTGCATTTACTGCACAGCATCATTCCATCAACCCAAGGGAGGTCATTTAAGGAGTCAGTTTATATGCTCACTGTAGTCCAGAGCCCAGGTTCACCATACCCTTTCTCTACCAATGAAATGTGATGACAGCCTGGGTAACTAATACAACAAGGGCAGCAAGTCAGTGGAGCACGGTGGATAAAGTTCAGTCCTAAGGCTAAACTTATACCAGTCTGAGGAGTAAGATACTGCATGATTGTAATCTGTCAAATCTGGTAAGGTTTTTCCAATCAGGTAAGCTTAACCTTGAAACAAATGCGATTTAACTCCAGCACAGCACTGCAGCTGAAGCTTAAAGGGGACTTATCACTCAAAGCTTTTCCTCACTTTTTTCAAATAAGACTTTGATGTGTATATGTGTAAGCATTGTTAAAAATGTTAAAATTATATTAGTTTTTGTGATGTCACAAACATGAACACGGGTCACATATATCTGACTGTTCAGCTAAAAGCTAAAGCTGCGTTCACATCCTTGCGTTAGATAGAAGACAGTTTTTAAATTCTTAGAAGACAATTTTTCCTTCTTTTGCCGTGAATGCAGCTGTGGAATAAACCAGACATTGTTTTTTTGTTGAAATCCAGATGAGTCCAGTATTATACAACAAAAATAAAAAAGCACAGAGAGATATTGATAAAGCTCTTCCTTAATAATCATCCATTTTTGCCAGCACTACAGGTTCCATGCCATGTGAAGACATTTCTTCAACGTTAACATGTGAATTCTGCCTAATCATATTTCTGCAGTCTTTTGATTGTTCAAATGGTCATGTAAACAGCATTCTTTCTAATATTATAACAGTATACTTTCCAACATAATTTCTAAGATCAGATTACAACCCAGAAATCTGATTAAGAAATAGCGATAAAAAGAGCTGTATTTTATTAATTGGATTTCTCAGTGCATGTGTAGTCTTACACTGATTTCTTTCGGTTTTCTCAGTCAACACATGGGCAAAAACAGATTGTGATACCAGAAATAAGCAAACAGGCCCTGCAAGAAGTCAACAAAACACTTTTAAAGCCATTCTGAAAACAAGTATTTAAACCAAGGATTTAAAAATTCTTCATCTTCTAGGTGATGTATGTTCATATTTTCCGTCTCAGTGTTAAAAAAAACACAGCAAGTTTGAGGTTTGGTTTTAATTAACGTTTACATCACATCTTATTCTGTGAGTTTACTGGATGGTTACGCAGCAGAAATCTAATTACTGCCTGACTGATTGTGACATGGAGTTTTCCTATTATCTAATTAGTCAAGTGCATGTGAACGTGTTGATCGGATTACTTATAGATCTGATTTTTACAGATATTGGATTATTAAGCATGTGTTAATGCATTTAATGAAGTTCTAAAAGCTGTTTTTTCAAGCCAAGTCATAGCAAATTTCACCCACTAGCTAGGTCTCCCACCATCACACAATGCTACTAAGCAGGGTGATTAAAGGCTAGCATGTGATTCCTCTCAGAACTTCAAGACAGATGCTGACAGCCCAAGGTGTGGACTAACATCACACTGAGTTTTCGGGGAAGAGGGAGGATGATCCTACCCACCCAGAGAAAGCGATACCAGTTATGTTCTCCTGGACTCCAGACCACGGATGGCTGTGGCATCTCCCAACGTTAAAGTTAGTGCTTTGACGGTTGGCCCACTCAGAAGTTCCTATGGAGTGTTTTGACCAGATACAATACAGAGCAGACAATCAGTGCAGAGGGTGTTTACATATCCCACACTTAAAGGCAAAGTAACAGAAACAAAGAAACCCAACAAAGAAGAACTAGCTCCAAATAAAACCATCTGATGATCCCTTTCAAGGTTTTTGTGTGTCTTTTGTGTTTTCATGTGTACATGTTTATTCATAATGGTACTCAATATAATATAATAGATGTTTAATAATTCAAACACTCAAATATCAAAAAAATAGGTGTCATTCAGTGATGATAAAACTGTTAACAGTTAACTTGTGTCAAAACCCTAAAGGATAAAAATAGAAGTAAAACAGGCCCTTGAAGACATGGTAGATGTGGTTTAAATGGGTGTATCTGTAGATGAACTACACCTAGACGTGGCTAATAGTGAAAATAAACCAGATGAAAAAAAAAATTATATTTCTTAACTTTTTTTTTAAACGACTTCTCATAAGATCATTTGACTTTTGTGAACTAGTGAGGAATTAACCTCAGATGCTTCTTCCGCAGATATCTTGACACTTGATGAAGCTCATCTTCCACACACACACACACACACCAGGCTGCTGCATTCCCACTAAGTCACTTGGAACTGTCAACTGAAGTAGTGTAAAGCACACGGCTATGGGACTCTGTATCAGTGGAAACACATTCTCTTGAGTGATGAATCATGTTTGACCATCTGGCAGTCTAATGGACAAATTGGTTTGGTGGATGCCAGGAGAATGCACACCTGCCAGAATGCGTAGTGCCAAGTGTGAAGTATGGTAGGGGAGGAATGATCATTTGGAATGAACTGTTTGTCATGAGACAAGTGAAGGGAAATCTTGATGCTGCAGCAGACACATTCTAGAGCAGTGGTGTGCTTTGCGGTAACAGTTTGGGGAATGCCCTTTCTGGGCATAAAGAACTCCATATTAAAGGGCATGATTTTGAACTGACATGGATGTGATGTCAAAGTGTTTAGATAGTTTTGGCCATGTAGTGTACATAGTTCTATGAATTGTTCAACAGCCAGCAGAGTATATATATAATCTCTTGATGTATAATCTTTTACCTTATCTTTGATTTATAATCATACATCACATTACATCAAAATGCTAGCTCATTCGTGGTAAAGCAAAGGATCTGATTTGTGTGATAAAACATTAACATTTATTGAGAAGCAGTCAGAAGGCTTCCTAGTCTAGATTGCGTACTAGATTGTCTGTTGTAGTGCAGTTTCTGCTATTTGTCTACAACTAACAGTTTGGCACCTATACTAGGACATTTGTCAGCATTATCATTCGGATGGGGCAAAAAACAACTATACACTCATAATTAATCCTGAGCAATTCAATTTATTTATTATTTATTTATTTATTATTATGTGTTCGATTGTGTACTTGGTATCACCAGTTTCTTTCTTCTTACATCATTAAGAAGAAAGACTGATGCATGTTGATATATCAAAAGGTGAAGTTAGAGAGCTAATAAACCATTCGGTTGCTTTGGGCTGCTGATAAAAGAATAATTATTTTAGGTCTGTAGTGGCAACAATATCACAGTCCAGTGCTTCTCTGTAGTAACACGGATAGAATAATTTGTAGAATCCAGTCATTTCCCAACCACACAAAGACTCAACATCTGGAACATTCAGGATTCATAAATGAACACGGTTCAAACATCAGTATGAAGCTGCAGTTTATTAGTTGAGCCATCTAAGCTCCCCGAGCAAAAAACTAGTTCCCTCGTGTGTTTAAGGTGGTAGTAATTCCAGGCTCCTGCAGATGGTGCTGCACGAAGATGATCGGGTTATAATACCCACCCAAAGGATGTGCGACAGGGTTCAACGATTGAGTACAATGCAATGAATGTCTCGTTGGATGTGTGAAAGATGGGTCACAAAGCAGATTTTAACGATTGGTAAAGGCCAAAGGCCACAGTGTGAAGGAAGTAGCTGAATTTGCAGGTATATGGAAGTGTACAGTCATACGGGTCTACCAGAAGAGACAAAAATCCCAGTCTATCAGAAATTCTCCTCAGAATTGTGCCAGGGAAGGCATCCACCAAATCTGGCCCAACTGCGCAATTCATTGATGCAAGAGTGCTTGTGGAGGTATTACATACTATTAGGTACGTTGCAGTCACAGACAACTAATTTAAACTAATCCCATGGTTAATAGTGCATGACACAGTAGTTTTCATTATTCCTAAATGGATCACGGTTGCTGATGAACCACTGAGATTCTTCATAGAGCTGACCACTTAGCGCTTTTGTGGTCTGATGAAAACAATATGGAAAGGGTTCAGAACATTTAAATCAGAATAATGTGCTCTTTGAGTTAACATTACAACCCATAGTGCAAATTCTTACCTTCACTCCCCTTATCTTTCCTTACTTGCTCTAGACTGGGTTCTCTTTTTGTTTTCTGTCTCCATCCGACGTTTGTCTGAACAACAAAGTGAAATGAAAATGAACGGAACTCCTAATGTTCTAAACCAGTGCTTCTCAACCTGCAGGTCACGGACCACCAGTAAGCCATGAAGCATCCTCTAGTGGTCCCCAGGCCTGTCCTCAGGCAGTAGTTAGCCAGTAAAGGCACTTTAAGTCATACAAGTATAGGTGGGGGAAAAAGAACAAGAAATCAGTCTTGTTGTGTATATAATATTAATATAAAAATTCTATAAACATGAATAGAAACACAGAAAACACAAAGTACCGCAGAAGTTTCTTAAACAAAGAAGGAAGTCCCCAAGTACAGCCTGGACTATGGATGACGATAGTGACCCAAAAGCCCAGTGTGAGGAAGGTGGTTTAACTCTTTTAAATGATGCACTAAAACCCCAACATCACAGTTCAAGGGGGCCCTAAAAACTAGCCACATCCTAGTGAGACAAGCTTCACAGAGTAAGAAAGCTAAGCTTTTATGATGGCTGAGGAATTGGTGTTGGCTGCCATAGATATGTGCCACGAGACAAGAAAATGCTTTTAACATGTGAAAAATAAAAGACAAAACAATTTTCCATAAAAAGCTGAGTTTTGTTTTCTTGTGGGCTGTTATGCTCTCTAGTTATAAACAGGTGGGTCAAGGTTGAAAAGGTTGAGGACGCTGTTCTATACAACTCCAGGTCAGAACACACTTTAAAATACTAAAAAATTAAATCTTGCATCATTAAAGGAGCAACATGTAAGATTCTTGGTTAGTTTGACTCTGTTGCCAACTGGTTCATTCTCTACCTAATGTTATAATCATATCATATCTTCACAGAACTTGGAGGAGCTGCCATTTATTCCACCTTTTTTTTTTTATTGTGGATCACTTGCAAGATTCTTGATAAGAATCACCTTATTTAAAGGACATGGGGTTTTATTTCTCTGAGAGTTGGTTAATATAACAGTCTCTCTTAAACACTTTTCCCCTCTCATCTCTGTGGCAGCACGCCAGAGAAGTGGACAGGACAAACAAGCTGTTTGCAACCACATATAGGAAGTGGAGTTCTGAGGGGAGAAAGGTTCTTTTCTCTTTTATAGTACACTTTTAAACTCTGGTTGATATTTGTGAATGGACTTTGTTTAGGGCAATGAAAAGCTGATGAAGTTTTTCCATTTGATTTCTGCAGCTGGTGGAGGTGAAGCTCCAGCATCTACAACAGGCTGGAGAGTGAGCAACACGTTTGTGATTTCAATATGATGTTCTGCAGTCTCTTTCTTTAACCTCACGTCTTTCACTGTGTTTATAGCTTGCTCCACTGTATTTTGCACATGCCACTGCTACGCCTGCATCAAGGTAAATCTCTAGACTCACTTCAATTATTTAGTGGTATAGTTTTTCCAATTCAAATTTCATTTTCATTGTACATATGTATATGTCCAAATCCAGTGTCAGTCATAGATGCAGCACACAAAAGACAAAAACTCATTTTCTGTATCCATGCATTCTTCCAATGTTTCATCAGGAAAAACATCTATGTAGAAACATATACAACAAGGCCACCTGTCCATTTGTTTTCGATACAATGTCCTCTGGAACAACAGTCAGCGAGGCGAAGATCCACCTGCACACAGAGACAACCGAGTCATCTGTGTTTTTCTGGTCGGTGCTTGTGATTTTTTGGAGTTGGAGTTATGAGTGATTTTGGTGTTTCATAATCATGTGGCAGATTATCTACAAATATTAATTATTTCTGGGTGTGTATTTTGCAGAAGACCACGGGTTCCAGGATGTTTAATGGGGTGCCCATTGATCAGGATGGCCGTTTCAGGTGTGATTACTGCATTACAAACACCTGCACCTGTTGCGTTTTCCAGCAGCCAACGTGGACCACCACCTGGATTTTAATCTGCTACAGGGCTCCTNCATTACTGCAGTGATGCGCAGACCCTGGAAACACCTGCACCTGTTGCGTTTTCCAGCAGCCAACGTGGACCACCACCTGGATTTTAATCTGCTACAGGGCTCCTCAGACTCCTGTGTTTTATTAATCTTTTTGATTACATTTTTACAGTAATGCTCTGTAAATTGTCATTGTTCTCCATAAGCAGAGCCCCTAAATGTTGACCAGTGGGAGCGTGGACGTGGAGCATCATGTTTATTCATCACCAAAGTGAAAGTCTTTGATTCTCTCATCTTTTTTGCCCCTTTAACTTAAAAATAACACATTCCCTGATTTCAAAATATCAGCTACACTAAAAGTATTTTTCTCTCTTTTTCCCACTGTACTTTATGCAGAGATCCAGTCCAAGACTTGGACTTCATGAAGACACCATTCCTCCTGAATTACAGACTACAGACAGAAGAAGGGCCTGGACTAGAAGACTGTTTTGGATCACATCAAAGTGTAACCATGTTTTCAGATTAAAGATAAAGGTTCTGTCTACAGGAACCTTGACATGGAACAGAAGAACCATCAGCAACATAATTCTCAGAAGTTCAAGCTTTCACCTTGGAGAGACATCCTGTTTCCGTTTCTGGACTGAATCTCAGATTAATGAAGAAGGATTTGTCTGAGAAAACCTTGAGAAGACGCGCAGCAGAATGATCAGAGACATTAAGATCTACATCAAGGAGAAAGGACATGAAGAGATATTTTCTTATCTTTGTTCATGCCGTCTTCATCATCAGCTTTGTTGTCTTTATCAGTATCATCGTCATCATAATCAGACTGTTTTTGAAGAAGAAAAAGCCTGGACATGTTCACCATACACGATGTATGCAACAACAGGAATCGTCATCGTTTCCTTATTCCATTATTATGGACCTCATCCTAATCACAGTGCTAATCATCAGCATTATTATCTTGGGCTGTTACAGTAGACTGAGTTGTGGACTAAAGAAGGACATTACTTAATTTATTCATATGGCACATTGTCCACTAGCTCATCAGTATTAAAGCTGTGTGTCTGCTTTATGTGAAAGACATTTACTGAGAAGCACTCAGAACACTTCCTAGCCTGTGGACTAGATTGATGGTTATAGTGCAGTTTCTGCTATTTGTCTGTGTAACTAACCATTTGGCCCTTATGCTAGGATATAAATCATTCAGATATAACTCAAGAAACAACCATAACACGAATGATACTGGACGACTGCAAAAGACTAATTTTATGGTCCATAATGATTTATCCTCTAATTACTTTTTAATGAAGTGCTGTGCAAATTATAGTATCAGTATGTTTACAGGAACCTTGTTACTGTAAAATTTCTTTTCCTTATTGCAACACAATTATTTATGTTTTCTTTGACAACTTGTGTCTTTGTCCTCTCACTCTATGCAATATTCATCTAACTCTCAGTCTCACCACTAGATGGCAGTAAATGTTCATGTGATATACTGCTGGTGTGTTTGACAGTACACTAATGTCCAGTCCTGTAACAGTAAAATGGCCAAATGCAAAATAATAATAATAATATTTAGTATTAATAAGTTGAACATGCCTGACTTCAGACTGGCTACTGAAATAAAGGCCAAATATTTGCTAATTATATATAGGCTAAAATGAACATTTCCTCCAAGTGAGGATGGCTTTTGTGTGTGAGGAGGAACAGCTCTGCATCTCTCAGCAAAGGCCTTTAATAAACCGGGCCCTCTAACTCAGTATGTAAATCCCACAGAGAGGCCCTGAAGATTTAATAAGCAAGAACTTGTCCCATTTTAAAGCAGCACTTTGCATTATGCTGCATTGATATGTTTCATATTTGTGTTTCTTAGAAGAACCGAATGAAACAACGGATTAAGCGTAGATTTGGGAGGCATGAGCCAGCCTATTTTCTGTGTGTCTGTGTGCAAATCCACGTGCCACTGCGGTGATTACCAAAAGATGCGGCTGGGCTCTCGGGTCTGGCTGAGCAGCGTCGCTCCAGCTATTTTTCCCTAAAGCAGCATGCGTTTCATTTATTTATTTTGCACAAAAGGAGCTTATAGTGTGCATATGATCATAGTGAGGGAACGCTTATTAAACTTGCTTGTAAACCAGGTAACCTCGTAAGAATGGGGATTAGATTCCAAAACACTGACGATGCAAATTCCCCCAGTGTGCCATCTGTGCAACGTTGCAAACTTAAATCAGGCATAGCAAGCACATCCTCATAAATATCCAACTTTCTCATCCAGAGCTCTTTGTTGCTGTAAAGCAGGGGGGGAAGGCATTCCAAAATCAAGACAAAAGGCCTTTTGTAAACTAATTACCCCAAGCTATTCTTTTCCCAAATGCAAAAACCTATTTATGATCAATTCAGATTTGTTTTCAATGAATCTCACTTTGTCTACACGGCAAAAATGAACAATCCATTGTAGTAATCTCCTGCACCCCCCCATCCAAAAACTTTGCTTACGTGGAATGGAAGATAAAGAAAGTTATATTTGAGTCTGTAATCTGCTTCATAGATTTAACATTTACAAGCACTCTGTCTAATCAACAGCCATTAAAGTCAGTACTTTTCACTGGAAGATATAGCACTGTTGGGATGGATCTCAGTGAAGGATTACCAATAATGTGTCTTGCAGTAGAAATAGATGGCCTTAGCAAGCTTGGATGCAATGTTCCAGCCTGAGTAATGGCCTGGTTGCTTCATGGATCATCATATTTGTCTGGACTGTGCTCCATTTATGACTCACAAAGCTCTCAGAGGTGATAATCTACTCCAGATTATACTATTAATCTCACACACCATAAAACCACTAACTGACGACAGTGTCAGCCATTATGTTCTATAGCGCTGGGCATGTTACCAGGTTGACCGTAAATGGTATGCTGGAATGTAGTATATAAATGTGAGGCATGCTGTCTTGTAGCATATGGGACCACCACAGCGATGAGGGATTTCCACTTAATGAATGGTGTCCTGTAACGTGGACTGTGAATTCATTCTGAAGCGCTGTGTATTCACTGTCCTATAAAAGAGATTTTCATTCTGGGAAACAGTATGCTGTGCTATAAACTCAAGCATGATTCCTAAGCTCCACACCAGTGAATGGATTCTGTGCTGTTCAGTAGACGTACATGGTACCCAGACGAAGTTCATCATTATTAAGTGATTGTTGAAAATACAGTTCAATGTAGAGGCACTCGTTTCAACTGTGTTGCATGACTTCAAACAATGAACCTGAATGATCGTCTACATCGTGGTTTGTTTAATTAGAATATATACTAGAATATACATCGAAAGAATAGTTACACAAATATTTACATAATTATAACATTAGGTAGAGAATGAACTAGTTGGCTACCAGAGTCAAACTAACCAAGAATCTTACATATTGCTCCTTTAATGATGCAAGATTTTATTTTTTAGTACGTTAAAGTGAATAAACTGTGTTCTGACCTGAAGCGTCAAGAAAAGCTAATATGATGTTGAGGTAAAAAAAATAGTTGCACCCACACGAAATCAACTGACAGGAATGAAACTTGGTGGGTAGGTTTGACATTGTGAGACGTGCAAATGATTCAAGTTTCATGCTCTGCTGTGCATTTGACGTAAGCAAGGACAGGTCTTGTCACTGTACCTGACTGGCCCAAAAGCCACGACTGCAGAAATTCAGCGAGCATGAATACCCTCCATGAGTCAACCTGCTGACTTGCAATGCTATTGGGAAGGAACAATAAATGGAACAATACCAGGAACAATATATGATGATAAATTTAGACTGATATGGGCAACATTTATTAAGATACACATACAGGAGTAGTGTCTCTCAGTATGGTGTAACGCAACATTCCCAACATCTCAGCCTGGAGCTGTAGCGTTTCCTAATGGTGTTCTGTGATAATCCATCCTATGCACCTTGAATATTCTCACGTAGTTCCTGCAGATGTTGCAGTTGGGGTGGAGGTGGACTGACACCAAGCCTTCTGGATGTGTGAAGCTTCACAATTTGTTACGGTGCCTCCACACATGGATTTGTTGGTCATCTCCACCAAGACAAAAGCGGGACTCGTCACTGAACATGACCTGCTGCCATTCTGAGTCATCACATACGCGCCCAAGCGTGAAACTTATTTGCATGTCTCACAATGTTAAACCTACCCACCAAGTTTCATTCCTGTCAGTGAATTCCTTCTGGGTGCGACTATATACATATACACATATGGTCATGGATGCCACAAAGGAGATGTTTTCATTCTGTTCTCAACAAGTCCAATTGCCATGTCCGAAACACAAACATGCATGACTTTAGGAGAACTTCATGTTACTTCATCCCCCACTCTGTCTCTCCTCTAATCAGCTCCACGTGCCTCTTGTCAGTCTGAGACCGGTTCACATCAGCACCTTCAGCCCACTGCCCTCTGGACCCCCGCAGGAGAGAGCCTTCTCCAGCCCAGAGCCCACTGATCCTGCAGCAGGGCTCAGCTGGAGGAAGTGCTGCTGTAAATGTAATAAAGACACAGGGATTAAAGCAATGACTCACATCCTCACTGCCCACAGCATGCCTCTCCCTCTCTCGTTCTCTGTTACAGGGCAGACTGATGTCTCTATGAGCTGATGGTGATGAAATGTTGCATGTGATGGCTGAGTCGCATACAGAAATGAGTGGAGCCATGGAGGGAGGAAGCTGGAGAAGACGGGATAAGCCCATGATTCGATTTACAGGCTGTTTAGTTTGTGGTGGGAGGAGGAATTTTAGCTGTTTATCATGGAACAGTGAGCAGTCTTCTCAGTGATATACAGGCGGGTTAAACAATCCAGTAAGCTTCAGTATGCTCTCATATACACTTCAAATAAAGATTCAAAATGGCTCTTGGCTGGGTTATACAGTCCTGGGAAATCTGGGAATCCTTACAATGTTGAAGGTTCCTTAAACTTTAAAAAGGTCAATATCCCACATGTTTCTGATATTGTATATTATCCTGAGACCCTTATGATGTTTGTGTATTATTTTTGTATTCAAAAAAACTTTTTTATATCTTTGCATGATTATTTGTTACTGTGACTAAATAAGGGTATATGTAAATGACATCTATTCTGATTGGCTATCCTGTATTGCATCTGATTTAAAAAGGAATGCGGCAGGTAGTTAGAATTGACTCAGGGATTCATGCAGACTTGGGGAAAATCTCAGTGCTGGAAATTTTCCCATTACTTTTTGCAGGTAGGAACTGTCCTGCAGATGGGCCTAGTATATTTGGCTAGCTGGCAAAATGTGTGAGTGGTGCAGAGTGAGAGCGAAGCAGGGACTGAGACAGCGTGATTTTGCCCAGAGCGCTGAGAAGCTTTTCAGAAAGTCCAGACATCTGTGTTCTCTTTCACTCTGAAATTGCTCCAATGCCACTCCATCCTACAAGCAAGAGCTTCTTTCCTCACTGACTGCCTCTGCATGACATGAGTGATGCAGCTGCATGTCTGCTACAGCTGCACACGACACCCATTCATACACAGTGTTAGTGCTGCTGAGCTGAACTGGCAATTCTAACCAATCACAACAAAGTTCTAAAGATAGTCACATTGTCCATACAGATATTCACAGATGTTAACCATTTTGCTAAGTGCAGGATAAAGAAGGTTGTGTTAAAAGCATTCAGTTTCTGGCTTGTGATTGGCTCATTGTTTCAAGCCTATGCTTCCCGAAAAAGCCTATTTAGCACAGAATGTTTAACCAGCCCTTGTTTAAAGATGGCCATAAACTATACAACTGATGAACTGAAGTGCTCCGTGTCTTGTCCATACATTCATATCACAAACTAAACACAAAGAATCAACTGAACATTTAAATATCCATAAATGAACTAATGTGTTTTTACGTTGGTAATCCTGTGATTTGGTCCTTGAATGAAATGAGCTCTTTCCCCCTTTTTGGTGAGCTCATGAATATTTTGATGAGCTCTGCTCTGATTTCCTGGCTTTAGGAGGGACACCACAAAGACCACACAGAAGCTACATGTTGAAACAGGCACAGGCAGGAAAATAAATAGCTGCTACGTATAGATTGCTGAGTGAGGCTGCTTGATATTGTCCAAGGTCTGGAAAACTGTCTTCAGCCAAATGTACAGAGCAAATGAACAACTTAAATTAAAGCTGTCCAGGATCTTGTTAAGGATGTGGGTGCTGAAGCAGGGCTGCTTATTCACCAGCTTTTTTGTAGATTTTCTGTTCCACCTTAAATGGTATTGCAGGTACATTCTGTAAAAGATGTAGCTGGAGCGGAACATATGATTAAGAAGTCGGTGAATAGAAAGCCAACTTCAGCCTTGTTTAAAGATGAACATCAACCATGGCCACTGACAGTTCGGTTCCTTGGGAAGAGTATGGAAAATACTGACATCCTCTTCACAACCTGGAAAAGTGGATTTCTCGACATCAACTGCCATTTTACACAACAGTCTAGGATTATGAAATCGGCTGAAATCGGTCTGTTTCACTGAACTCTTTTGCAAATGCAGGACTTGTACTTGAAGGAGGTTTGAGGTTCATGGTATGTCAGTTCTGTGTACTGAACTCTCCTTATTGATCTATATTGATATAAATACAGTTTTGTATGAAACTTTTAGCAGCTTATTTACTATAACTATGTATTCATGTGTTCTTTAGTGACAAAATATGGTTATTCAGTGGTTACACACATACACACACACACATACTTAGAAGTGAGTAGATCACTAGCAGGTCTAGTTCCGGTCTGACCTGCCAGAGACAGAAGAGTGCCGCAGATGCTGGTGATCTGTGGGTGCACAGCTGTGGCGTGACGGATGGCCATTCCTGCTTCTCTTTTTCGCACGGTAGCCATCTTGAGCTGAAGTGGCCTTTATCTGCTGGCTGGCTCAGGTCGAGCATTAGGTAATGTCATTTACTGAAGCCCCCAACCTCCGCCGACATATGGATGCCATCAATTCAGCATTTCTTCCTCTGAAACCCTCCAAAAATCCCCCCGCACATAGTGAGATTTACACCCAAAACATTATGGGTAATATTTCTCTTTCCCCCCTTTTTTTCTCCGATACTTTTATACTTGGCCAAGATGTTTGCATTTGGGACATTGGTCATGGTAGTACGGATTCACACGGTGGTGTATGATGTACAGGGAAGGAAAAGCATTTTTGTTAAAACTTGGCTTGGTTTACGCATTTGTTCACACCTCATTAGCCAACATGTAAAAGGCCTCATTCTTTAAAGGTAGTCCAAACAAGGAATGCTCAGCTGTCACTACAGTATATGAGAGACTAGTGCTGTGTGCTAAAATTCTGCTTCCTATGGTAGTTCAGGTGTACTCACAATTTGCATTGGCTCTGTCTTTGTCTATGAGTCCAATAATCCAAAAGAAACAAAAACTTCCTGCGTGTACCTTTGCCAGAAACATCACTGCCAATCATTTTTTGTATCACGTATCACCTTTCTCTGCCCTAACCCTGCACTTCCCTCCAAAATCTCCTTAGGGATTTAATGCAGCTCAGAGTTTCGATTGTATTATTCCCACAGTGTACTCTCACCCAGAATAAGTTAATATTCCAATTATGAGCAAATTCCATCTCATTAGGACACACTGCAGTTCCTGAAATTAGTCTTGGAAAGAAATCAAACCTGCAAGCCACTCCACCCAATAATGTGTATATATATTCTCAATGCATTTAGTCCTGGAAATTCCAATAAATGAGTAAATAAACCCTAAACAACATTGTTTATCAAATGTCATATTTTACATTGTGAGAAATTTGAGTGATATCTTGCAATTGTGTCATTTTTCACTGTACTAAAAAGTCAGATTTACAGTCTAGCAGTGTCCAACAAGCCAAACAAGAAACTGTTTGTCAATCTAAAATGAAACCTTGACAAATCTAGTCCATTCCTCTGTGCTGTTTGATGAAGAAAAGCACTCATGTTTAAGGCCTTTAATATCTCTGCCGCTGTAACATCAGAAAGGTGACATTTCAGCACCGCCATCAGGATCCAACGGTAGCCAGGCCGCTGCTACAATCAATTATTTATGCAGAATATCACACCAAGATGTAAGAAATTAATCAAGTGGATATCAGGCCCAGTCCCAGGTTTTCTTCCCATGAAGAACAGCGCTTGTTCTCTGTCACTGGACAGCCATGAATGGGAAACAAATGTGCAAAGAGAGTGAGGAGCAGTTTTCCATATGGAAGCAGAGAGCAGTTGAAGAACAGGACAGATGTTTCTTCATCCACATCCATTGCTTTCCTACGCTCTGTCCTACACAGCATTAGGCGAATGTGCTGTTAAATCTCTTATATTCTGTCCTCCATAGCAGAGTAAAACTAGTTTATGTAATGCACAGAGGCCAAATATATTCTCCTCTATAATGGGTTTATCAGTGACTACTGAGACCTGTGTGACTCTGCACTCTTCACAAAACAGGTCTATATAGTACCAGAAATCCCCTATAGCGTCTAACAATCATGGACCCCCTTTTTGGCATTATAGAATACTCTTTTTAATGTTCTTTAAAGATTGCATTTAAGCTGTCAGAACGAAACCTCGCATCTCCATTTTTTCAGTTTTTCAGTTTTCTCAATCTTGCCCTTTACATTGTGTGTAATTTTAATTTTCATCACTTGGGAAAAAAACTGTGGTTCCATTGGGTTACTTTGAAAGCAAAGGATGTTTTTCCTCTTCCTGTAAAGTTACCATTTTGGAGATACAATGCTTTGTTACAATAGTAGAGATTTAGAGTAAGTTTAAATATGCCAAAAAATATATAGTGATGGAAATTAAGTAACAGTGCTATCCAATTTTCTATATTTCAATATAATATATTAATATAGGTTAGAAGGAGAAGTGGTATAGATGATGAAAGTCATAATATATACAGTATATATAGTCAGTATGTAGTGTGTCGACCCATTGCTTTCAAGCTTTTAATACTGCTTCCATTCTTTTCAGGAGACTTATGTTCAGTTTTCCAAAGAAATCTGCAAGGATAGCCAGATATCTCATTCACCATATAATGATTTGGCTCATAGCTCTCAATACATGTGGCAATTCTCTGATATAAACAATTGATGGGTGTTGTGAAATAGAATAAAACTAAATCGGTGCTCACCTAAAAAGAACATTAAAAACATTCTGTTTGACATGACAACATGACAAGACACACTGTGCTCCTTTAGTTCTTTGATCTTGTAGTTTTATTGTACTTCATATCAGTTTTGCATATTGCTTTGTAATCTCATGCCTTAATGCCACCTTCTATTATATTTATTCTCAATGAATTGCAACTGAATGCAAACAAGTTCCTATAGTTGCATCAGGGTGCCGCTGGGTTTTGAAGTCCTTGTTGTACGCGTGTCTTTCACAATGCTCTTAAATGGTGCAGTGTTATGCCATGCAGAGTTACATAATGTACTGTAAGTGGTGGATAATGAAAAGAAACGACAGCACACGCTCTTGAAAACAACTCATTTTGAGAGATCCCATGCTTCGCCACACTAATCAGAGCTGGGAAGTTTTCTAAAGAAGCGCAGACCAAGATTCACACTGATTCCGTTTGTTTAAATTTTGAACGGCTATTCGTCCCTTTAAAGAGGGTGAAAAATCGATGTTTCAGCCAATTGACCAATGAAGACGTACAGTCCCTCTCTGGCCGTCCCAGCTGGAAAGGCTTGCCTAAGTCTGCCTAATGCAGGCTAGTGGAGCTGAGTGACCCTTCGCAGTGCTGCAGCGCTTTCCTATAGCTCAGCATGCAGACACTCTGCTACGTCCTCGATATGGGGCAGCACAGGGGAATTTGGCCGCCGGCTCAGTCATGCGCCTCCACTTCCCCTGCATTCTTCCCCGAGTCACCCCACTATATAGTCTGCTGTCAGGGTTGATGGTTGCTTATAAGTCCTGCAGTTGAGTCAGAATTGTTCACAGTGGTGGTGATAGGAACCAGACGTCCAGAGTGCTTAATGGCTCTAAAAGCTCCCTCACAGACAGTTATTACAGAGCAGGTATTATTTGGGTGGTGCATCATTCTCAGCACATGGTGGTGGTGTGTTAGTGCATGTTGTGCTGGTGTGAGTGGATCAGGCACAGCAGTGCAGCTGGAGTGTTTAAACACTGTGTCCACTCACTGTCCACTCTATTAGACACCCCTACCTTGTTCGTCTCATCTGTTGCTGCTCAGTTTGTGTTAGTCATCCTCAAAGCTCTTCTTGAGAGGTTATAGGATGCTGATGGCTGGATAGTTTTGGTTGGTGGACTATTCTTACACTGTGTTTAAAAACTCCAGCAGCCCTACTGTGTCTGATCCACTCACACCAGCACAACACATACTAACACACCACCACCACGTCAGTGTGATTGAAGTGCTAAGAATGATCCACCACCCACATAATACCTACTCTGTAGTGGTCCCGTGGGGCAACAAAGCATGCAAAGAAACAAATGGGCTACAGTCTGTGATTGCAATGGATCTGATAAAATGGCCAATGAGTGTAGACACAATTTCTGTGCACCTGAGAAGTGCTCAGTGAGTGTGTATTGATGAAATATGCATTACATATATTGATTACGTGGGATAATCCAGTATAAAACCTCAAAGACGTGTAGACTAACGGGTCATTTTAGACACTAAATAAAACTGATATATTTGTGTTGTAGACATTGTGACCCCTGGCTCCCATCACCACCTCTAAAGAAATCAGAGTCAGTAGGTTTGTCTACAATGAGCCGTTTCACTTTAAACCACTCTGAATTACTTTCTTTGCGTCTCACAGACTGAAATATGGAGTTATGGAGAATTATAATTTGAGTTATGGAGCTTAAACATTGTAAACATAAGGGGCCATGCTTTGGCTGAAGATGTCAAGTAATGATTGTTTTAATGTTGCAAATAAGCAAATATATTTACATTTGTGTTGTTGAAATAACACATAACATACACATGTCCATTCTTTCAGAGAGGGACCTTTGATCATGTGACAAATGCTCTTCCCTACTATATCAACAGAGGGCAGCATTATCAATTACTAGAAGCTGGAAGAAAGCAGCAAGCAGTC
>CM067492.1:20469205-20512569 GCA_034552555.1 Semaprochilodus insignis
CAACCAAACTGTCCCCACATCTATTAAAGCAATTTCAGCGTCTCTTTTTGAAATTAGGACCAGGATATATATATATGTATATATACAGCATACACACACACACACAGGTATATATATATATATATATATATATACATATATATATATATATATATATATATATATATTTATATATAATAAATCCTGCGTACAGTGCAGCCCCTTATAGGAACCTACAACAACAAACTGCTTAAAACAGCTGTGCAGCAAACAGATGTGCAGAACCCAACTGATACCAAGCCATGAACCACTGGTCCTTTCCCCCAGTAACAAAGACTCCATCTCAGACAGACTACCACTGCTGTTTATTGCCTTTCAATGAAAAAAAGGAAACGCATTAAAAAAAGGTTAAATGCGGCTTTACGGAGGGCGTTTTGAGCACAGAGTCGTCAACAAGCTGCCTTGTCCATCTTTATTAGCCAAATCCAACACTGAAAATGGAACCCTCCGCTTATCAGCATGGTGCTCTGTGTGTTTGTGCCCGAGTCAGAGGTTGATCAGAGACATGCCACCAAATTATAGACACTGTAGTCTTATTATAGTGATGGAGGAGATGGAGGCAGGGGTGGTGGGGTGGGGTTGGGGGGGGGTTTAAGAGGATACTGCAGATTAGAAAGAGAACTGCCGCAGTACACTGCCTGCTTTTGTAAGCCCACTTTCTGAGGGGGAAAATATGTCCCGGGGCAAGACCATCAGTCACAAACCGCTCGTCCCATTATAGATACAACAACTTATTTTCAGATGTTTTTGAACGCTGAAGCAGGGAGGGAGCACCCACGTGAGCAAGGTCACGTATAAGTACCCAAAACTGTCAACGGCCCGCAAATAGATGATGGGCGTGCAGTGTTTACAGAAAGGAAAGTGCTGACGGGACTGTAACCTTGTATGTTATTTTGATTATTAAGACTTGAAATGCCAGCTGCCTTTACACTGCATAAACATTTCATCATAAATATACTAATATTAATGAGATTTTGTTTGCTACAACAACAATCCAGAAGTTTAACAAACCAGGAAAACCTTTTTATTTATAGTATCGGAATCTCAGGTTGGAGATCAGTGGTGTCTACAGTGCCACAGTCTAGTCCCTGAGTTTCAAATCGATTAGAACAATCAATTAGAGGTTTTGAATTATGCATTATCTGTATCTCTATTTAAAATATAGACAAACACATTCTAACAAATACTGTTTGACAGATCATTAAAACACACTGACTTTTATGTTTAATTTCTCTTTAAAGCTTATTAAACATACATGAACTTCATCATCAATGTTGTAAGAGCTTATTGGCAATCCACTAATGCACAGTAGTACCTGATGATTCGCACATAGGTATTAACTAATTAATACATAGATATTAAATATGACTCAGAATTGCCAACTTATGCACACAATTTTGTTTAATTTTGCATTTTGTTTAGAAGAAATTACCAACATGGCTGTTTTGGAACACTTGGAGATCTTAACTGGAATCCCATTTGGTGGGCCTTGCACTCCCCCCACCTCAGTCATATTCTTTTTGGGAAGAATAGAACAAAAATAATTCTGAATAAATACTGATAATGTGACAATGTAAGAAAACTGATGCACTCACTGCACTTCCTCACAAAAAATATGAGATACATTTTAGAAAATATTGCTTATACCGTGTATCGCTAAACATTAGCTATGAGTAATGACAAATATCAAGACTACAAATATGGTGCTTCATTCCTCACCTAGTCTGTTAGTGTGGAGTCATAATCATTTCTAGCCATATATGAGTCAATAACAAAAAGGTTTTCAAAATGACAATAAAAAGAAATCTTATTAAAAAGAATATGAGGTGTATTTTTAAATCTGCATTTATATTTGCATTTATGTATGTTTATTTCATATTTATGCATATTTATATAGACAGTGTTATCAAAGCTTTTAATGGGTCACTTCTGTCATTAAACTGTACTATTCTAGTTGCACCATCTGACATATTGGTTGTGTCCACATTGACTTTCATTTTTATTATACATTACAAAGGCATCTAATTAGAAACACATTGCACTTGAATTTGAGTTTATACTTTTTTTTAGTTTATAAATATTATTATAATAAATACACATTTTCATAGTTTTCCCAAGGTTGTACCAACTGAAATAATCATTAGAACTATGACTTAAAAAATCTCTGAAATTTGACTTTAAAATGACTTCTGAAAAAGATTCTGAAATTTGTGAAAAAGCTACTGACCTTGGCTTTGCATGATGAAGGTCACATGGGGTCTTCTTTATAATGCAATACTCTGGCCCCACTTGTAAAAGCATGCCAGAATAAAAGTCTTTTGTTTTCAGTTGTGCTGCTTGACATTTGAAGAAGTAAGAACTTACAAACAAACGTTTTTCATGGAGGAATTTTCAAGTTGCCTTATTGTGCTATATTTCTTTTATTCTATTTTATTAGTTTTCAAAGATGAAATCATGCCAAGCTGTTTTATTTATAAATTTATAGACTAAATTATCTTTTTAGATAGTTTACATAATCAACATATATGGCTGAATGGTTGCACCAACTGAAATTTTTAGACTTTTGGAGAAAAAAACTGAAACTACAATGAAATGTATATGGATGCACTGAAAAGTGTTTCACAGGAAAGAGGCATTGTTGTAATTTGATATATGTCATGAATTGTCAATTATTTTTGGAGAAAATACTAAACTAGATCCAACAAATGCGCATCATGTCAATGACCCATATGCACTTTAAAATAAAGACTCCTTAAGGTTCTTCACGCTCTCGCTTCGTCAGAGAATCATACACTGAAAAGTTATTTAGGGACCCAAAGTGGTTCTTCTGTGGCATTGCTCCTAAGAACCGTGTGACAATCTCTGGCCAATCAGAGTCAATACTAAGTTGGATGTCTGCATATTACTGAAGATCTCAGTCATTTTAATTTATGTGTAGTAAAACCCCTCTCTCTTCACTCTCCTGTAAACGAATGAGGGGGTCCAGATCCTGAGCAAGCTTTTCCTGTAATGCAGCTGTTATTAAAAAGCAGTGCCAGGGTCCCTGAGGTGGCTCAGCCTGCTCTTAGCACACAGGCTCAGAGGAGGAGATGTTTGGTTTACGTGGTTCGTATTAGCATGGATGGCGAGCTAAGCTCCATAACGAAGCCCTCGATTCTCTCTCAATCACACGGGCCCCAACTTCTCTCTCATGCAGGCCTCATATCAGTCATCACATCTCGCAGGCCTGTGTGCTCGTTCTCTCTGCAAGTGCAGGCTTAACCTTTCAAAAGTAAAGACCATTTTTACTGGAATTCCTTAATTTCCTGAATAAGCAGCAAAAGACCCTGCTGTTTGATAGAGCGCTATCGTGATAGCCATTATAGAACATACATGAGTGCTGATAACCAGCTGAATTATACTGTCAGAGCCACACGCTGGGTCTCAGTTGTAAAAATGTTAATCCCACACGTGTGGGTCCTCACTTCAGGTCCTCATTCTCAAACATCTCATCCAAGAATAGAAGAAGTAGTAGAACTACTATGAAATTCTATATTTTGTAAATTTAAGCTAAGTATTCTGTTACTAAGATTTTTTCAATGGCTGAATTAATAGTAAGAATTAATAATAGTAGGTACTAAAAAACTCTTAAGACTAGCATCTGAATAATAAGCTTACTCTTAAGGGAAAAAAGGTTGCTTGGAGGAATGGAAGAACTACTTTTGGTTCCCTTAATAATCTTTCAAAATTCACATTTATACAGTTTTTCATTTACCACTGATCAAGATTAAGAAAAATTGATGCTCAAAGTGGAGTGATACCAGGTCTTCTGGATGTGTGCCGCGTGACAACAAATCGTTCATCTAGGCGCTGACCACGGTGCCTCCACACTGTCACTGAAGATGAAATGCTGCCATTCTGATTCACTCCATGAGAGTCTGGCACGATACCATAGCAGTCTTTAGTGACATAGAGGTAGTGTTAAGGGCAGTCATTGTAACGCTCTGCGTGCCATGTGGTCTTACGTCGTGCAGCTGCGACCCTACAGCCCTCTCAAAATCCTCCAATTGCTTTTGAGCTCTTCTCTGAGGCATACTCTGCTTGCAAAGGATGCTACCAACACAACAGCATGAGTCAGAATGGAAAGCACATGTAACAGGACAAACTTATATAGTCAGTCAGGTACATCAATAAGGCCTATCTGTACTTATGTCACATGCGTGGCTGAAATAAATAAATCTGAAATAAAGATAAATCTGAAAACTTGATAAACAATTTTCCCAAGAGACTGGTGAAAAGAGTGAACTGTTACTCATTCCTCAAACCAAATTCAAAAGAGGAGACACATAAGACCTCAGTGAATGCATGGAAGATACACTGCCAAACTAGAAAATAACTTTTCCAGAAGACGAATTGTTAAACTGAACATTTGGCTGCTTTGAAGCTAGCCTCAGCGGCACAATGGTGAGTTAGCAGCCAGCATTTCGTGGACAGCCACTGATGTCAACGATGACTTGTTTCATGTCCAGTGTTCTTCAGTTTAAAAGTGTAAGCAAGTCAAGCTAGCTTTTCTGTCTTCTTAACCCACTTAACCTGCATCCAAGTCTTCATTTAGGTTGTGCAGGCTTGTTGACACCAAGGCACTTGACATAGTATCACTTACTGTGAACAATAAAAATTAACAAATCTTCACTTCACCGGGTAGCTGAATGCTACGAGCAGCCAGTTTAGACAACAGGTGTTGTGCCAAAATCCGAATGCCCTTNCTTCACCGGGCAGCTGAATGCTACGAGCAGCCAGTTTAGACAACAGGTGTTGTGCCAAAATCCGAATGCCCTTAGGCATTGGATTTGATTCCAGGATAGAGCAGTTGGAAGACCATTCTTTCAAATAGCACTGACACACAAACGCGTGTTTGAATTGTTAACCTATTGAATCCAATGCTCTTAAAAATAAAGAACTTCCCAAAAGGTTCTTGGCTTAAACGTATGGTTCTAGGTAAAATCTTTATGTGGAGATAGGAATGCGGGTGATACAGATTACATTAGCCATTTCTGTTGTTGCTCTTTATAAACACAGGCGCACAACAGGGTGGGAATTTCGGCACAGCATTTGTGGCTGCCTGCTGTGTTCAGCTACACAGTGAAGTTTTGCTCATTTTTGTAGTTAACAGTCATACCGCCGTCTAAACCACATCAACAAGTCTGTGTATCCTTAATGAAGACCTGGACGTGGGTTGAGAAAAGGTTTGAGCAGGAAAATCCTTCAGCTGGCTATATCGACTTATTGTGTTTGCTAGCAACATTAGCCTCATACTGTAACTCCAGTTTTCCAGTTTTAAACTAGCAAAGAGAGCAAAATTCACACACCAAAGAAGACATGACTTGTTGACTACATCTAAGTTCTTTAAAGGAGCTGTATAAATTCCTTTAAAGAACCGTTTTTGTAAATGAGTTCAAGTGTCAAGAATCTGTTCACAGTTTAAAGAACCTCCACATAAAGGTTCGAAATTGATTTGTTGTTTTTCCTAGAACCATATGTTTAAGCTAAGAACCCTTTGGGAAGTTCTTCTTGATTTTTAAGAGTGTAGGGTTCAGTAGGTTAATAATGCAAACATGCGTTTGTGTGTCAACGCGGTTTCCAAGAACGGTCTCCTAACTGCTCTACCCTGGAATCAAATCTGTTCCGAGCGTCAATGCTTCAGGGAAACGTACACCCACGTCACCTTACATCACTACTAGCTCCTCTCTCTTTCTCTGTCCCACTCATTTTCTCTGTATCATTTGCTGGGGACCAGCTGCCCGCTGATGACATCACATTGGCTTCCAGCTGCATTAGCGTGGTGACAAGAACAGATGTTGGCTTTTTGGAAGCTCTCTGACAAGCAACATTCTCCCCCTTCCCCAAACTCCAGTTGCAGGGGCCAGAGTGCTGTTGACATCTGCTCTCAGCATTTCCCTCATAATAAAGCTCCTCGCCAGCACCGCAGCCACTGGAAACCCACAGCCAGTGCCACGTCCCCTTGAACCCAGATTTCTGGCAACATGAAGCGAGCCCTTAAAATTCGAGCTTGTTCTCATGATGCATCCCAAAATGTATTTTGAGTGCAGAGGTTCAGGCAGCCAAGTCACAAGAGCCGCACTGGTGTTATGGGGCACAACTGTCTATATGTGGACATGTGAACCTTATTCTCCACATTAAAGAGCAACAGAAGAAAGGATGATTCACTCACGCTCTGCTGTTTATCATGGCTTTTTTGCCCATTAACTGTCACCGACAGAATTATATTAGCCTAATTATAAAGACGGATGATTCTCCAGTTAAGAATTTCATTCTCTTCCTGCCCCATGACAGAAAACGTATTTAGCACATTAACACATTTCCTCCTGAAGCTGTTCTTCTGTTTAAAGCGATTCTTCTTGTTCTAAAATTTGGTTTTCTTTATTATATGTGGTGGCTGCGGCATAAGAAAAATTATTTGCAAACAACATCCTCCGTTTGCCACCAAGTACAACAATCGTGCAATACAGTACTATAGAAGAGTATTACTATACAAAACACATAATACATATATGCCCACATTTATGTTTTTTGCCACTTCCATACCTCTCCACATGGCAGACCAGTATTATTTGTGGTTATCATCTATTTCCTGGTTTAATCAATCTTTCATTTTTTTCTTTTTTATTATTCATTTTTATTTTTATTATTATTATTCAGTACTGACTTGATATCACTACTTCCCCCGATAAGCTGATTTAGGTTACCAATACAATATCCTAATCATTCTAGATTATGCTTGTAAAATTTTCTGATAAGAATGTTCGCCAGCTTCTTGCTTGAACTTTTTACTGTTCCACCTTAAGCAGTGCTTCAGTTACATTCGGGCACATGAGGCATGATAATAACTGCTGCACTATTTAAGGTGGAACAGGAAAAAGCAAAACAATAAGGTAAAAAGTACCAGAATGTACATCCACAGTTCCAAAAAAGTTGGGACGCTGTGTAAGATTTAAATAAATGTAAATAAGAACAGAATGGAATGGTTTGCAAATCTCATAGACCCAGATTTTATTTACAATAGAACATAGAACACATGTCAGATGTTGAAAATGACACATTTGACTATTTCATGATAATTATTAACTCATTTAGAACTTGATGGCAGCAACACATCTTAAAAAAGTTGTGACAGGGGAAACAAAAGGCTGGAAAAGTAAGTGGTACTAATAACATGAAATGTAAAATGTCTCACTTTCAACATCTGATATGTATTCTATGTTCTATTGTGAATAACATTATATGTGAATAACACATAATATTGTGATTTACAAATCATTGCATTCTGTTTATATTTACAATTATTTACACTTTACACAGTGTCCCTTTCCAACTTTTGAAATTGAGGTTGTGGAAACTTTTTAAGGTCGAACAGGAAAATTTGAATAAGAAGCTTAATGCCAGTTCCAAAATGTAAATGCTGCACCATTTAAGGTGGAATGTGAAAATTTGAATAAGCTGGTGAACAAGAAACTGAATGCCCGTGCCAGATTGTAAATGTTAGCACCTTTTAAGGAGCAACAGGGAAATTTGAATAAGGTCTTGAATCCCATTGCCAAAATGTACATGCTGCACCATTTAAGGTGGAACAGGAAAATTTGAATAAGAAGCTATTGAATAAGAAGCTGAATGCCAGTGGGAGGATGTAAATGTTGCCCTGTTTAAGGTGGAATGGGAAATTTTGAATTAGAAACTGCTGAATAAGAAGCTGACTTCAGCCGTGTAATTTTAATGCTGGTCGTATTTTTGATAAGGCTGTTTAAGCTGGGGTTTTATGCACAGTGTTACTGATCAATATGCTCTGCAGTAGGACATTTCATCAAGGATTCTTTTCTCTAAGTCAAGCGGCCGTTTCAGCTAAAATACGTGAAAGGCTTTCTCTACAGCCAGTGTCTGGTCTGAAACCCTTTCTAATAGCCTCTGTTGGAAAATATCCCACTGTTATGTAGATATGAAGGGCTCATTCTAGAAAATTGAAAACACTGTGGTTTGCAGATACACTTAAGTATACACTAACGAATACATTGTTTGGAACTATATTCCATTTTTTAAAAACAGATCCTCCCTAAATCTTACACCCTGCACCTTTAAAAGAAATCAAGAGTGATCGTGGAGGAATTGAACAAACCTCTATGTTAGCTGTGGCCATCAAAGAAAATTTTGGAAGCAAACATGCATTCTTCTGACCGGCTCAGAAGATATCAACTGCTACTATTTAATTATTATTATTATTATTATTATTATTATTATTATCTTTATTATTATTATTATATTTGCAATTGGAACCATTATACAATATGTATAATGCCTCTGCCATATAGAGCAAGGCCCAGTTTCACAAAAGCATCTTAGAAATAAGATCATCTGAACTGGTAGAGAGAGTGTTTACTGTGATGCTTGCTCTACCATTTAGGAATCTTCTCTCTGCTAAGATGCTTTTGGGAAACCCAGCCCTGTTCGAGCACTTTCCGTTTAGAAAGACTGTAGTCTTTTGTAGTCTTTCTGTATAAGAACCAAAAAGTGTCAGCATTCCTTTTAAAAGCACTTGGTTCCCCCAATCCAACTAAACCTTTCCTGTTGTTGTCGTTGTAAGAGGGAAGAGGGCAATCTGTCACAGGCCAAGTAAGTAATTTTTCCTGACGACAAAAATGCCAACCATCAGGCACTGAAAAATTGTAGGGAAGAGAAAAAAACAATTGATCAACATTTATTAAATACTACAGGCATTTTAATGGATGGCAACACGGCCACAGCGAACACCCTTATCTACATTCATTGAAATTATGACTTTATTTCAGGAATGATATGAGAAATAGAAAAGGCCAGGGCAGACTTTGGCCCAAGGACGGGGTCACCCACACATGTACATGGACATGGAGGTGCAGCTGTTGGTGTAGCCGCTCTGTAAGCACGTGGGACAAAAACATTAGCCAGGAATGGGCATTCTCCCCACTTTTCTCATTACACAACTTTCCCCATTCTGGCACAACATCACAACCTCCGATCCCTCACACACATCTGTTCGGGCACAATGAGCTGTCTCTGGCCTAAAGGATGGGGGAGGAAGGAATCTCAGCTGTTGGAGTTGTCAGGACCCTGGGAAAATGATCTCTCTCTCTCACTCTCACTCACTCTCTCTCTCGTTCTCTCTGGCCTTGTAATGGCATAACCCCCTCCCTAACTGATGCCCCTTGAAACATGAGGCCTTGGCTCTGATCGTATTTTTTGTGTGAGTCTTAGAGGGGAGAAAAATGAGGGGTACCACAGGGCTTAAAAGACCATTTGTACACAGGCAAAAGTTTGGCTAATGTTAAGATCTGTTTGGAGGTGCGACTTTGCCCCAACCCCAGTACAGGCCTGTGTCCTGTCATTATTCCTGGATAAGAAAACTGTAAAACTGTTTTTCTCTAAGGGACAAATGAATACTGTTTTGCCACTATTAGGCACCAAGGTAAAGGAAAACATTTTGTGTGTACAGTATGTACATTTTTCCTTGAGTTATGAGGCTGTTAACAAGTTAAAATACAAATACAAATACCCCATGCCAACCAGTAAGCTACGTCAAATGTACGACTGCACTGATTTTACTGTTTTCAAAAGTAGAAATACTTGTTGTGTAGTACTTATTGATACAAATTAAATATACTGAATAGGCATTTAGAATTCAGTAGTTGTTGGTGTAAATGCGTGCAATGTTCTTTAATAATTAAATAATGAAAGTGATTTTAAATAAAGTGCATGAGTTAGCTATGTTACATGTATTGCTTTGCATCCAGTAGCTCTGCAGTGGAAAGAATTGGCTTTTGTTCAAGGTCAGAAAAGCATTTCAGTACAGCTGTAAGTGAAGTATGTTTCGTAGTTTTGATCCTATGTTCCTCATCTGTCTTTTCCAGCAGCAGTCTCCAAGGCAGGTTGAGCTGTAGCTGAATGTCCTCTAAGGCCACACATACACTGTAAGACCTAAAAAATGTTGTTTATTATTTACTTATATTGTACACATGAACAGAACATTGTGTACAGACAAAGCCTATGATTCTCACACTGTATGAAAATGCTCAGCCAGACTGACACACAGTCCCTACAAACAGCTCTGTGTACGAACAACTACCAATAAAGCTGTTACAATCAAAACAGCACACTGTTTGCCTGAGTACTGAATGAACACACTGCTACATCAGCTTTGCTAGTTTGAACCACACTGTGCACTGAATACTAAAAGCAGGCAGTGATGCACATGGGTGAGATGATACAGTTCTCCACAGCCTGTTTTACAAAGACAATTAAAAGAAAAACAACCTAACATATTTATGCTTATACTTCACAATTCTATTCAGTAAAATCACCATATATGGACTTTGAATGTTTTCTTTGTTTTGCTAACTCATGTGTCATTACCTGTATTGGGAAAGTAGATGTGTTTGTGTGAGATTAAAAATGGACATAGCAACACTATGCTTGGAGAGCAGACACTCATGCACTGCCAGACTATGTCATTTGTTCATTAGTGTGGGCAGTATACACTAGGCTTACATCATATAGTATCAGATGGTATTGGATGTGGGTATTGGTGAATTATTAGGAGTATCAGTATTGATGCATCCCTATATATGCAGGAGGAAAATATAAAGAGGACAAAACATATATGCTTTGGAATACTTTTGATCACAGGGTGCAATAGCAGTGATTTTTAAAAATGCTGTTCATTTTTTTTGCATATAGAAATGCAGCTTAGACACAGAGTTCTTAATATGGGTGTGACCTGAGGTCTATTAGGAGACTGTCTCAGGTGGGGCTCAGTCATTTCAATGGTGGCCAAAATGCAGGAGAAACTAATCTGGAAATGATTACCCTGCCTGTGCATGTTCAAACATAGTCTGATTCTAACGCTAGTGTTTACTAAGCATACACACCACTAAACTAGTCTATACATTAAGTTAAGTGGCTTCTAAATATTTTCCCTCACCCCTGAGCAATGGGAAAGAATTCACAAATATATCACAAAGAAGACAATGGCCTGACTAGAAAAGAAGAAAATTCCTAAGGTTTTCCCAGCTGATGCCAAAGGCTTGTTTAGATTGATGCTGCCACTGTGTGAGCTGGTTAATGTTTTTTTTAAAGAAAATGTAATTAATAAATACTTAAATTTATGAAATACATTACTTTATGAAAAACAAACAACTGTAAGTATTATGGAACTGGCATAGATGAAGATACCAGAAACATTGCGAACAGCAGCAGGGGAAAACCTGGTGCTCAATGCTAGCTGAAACAGCCAGGAAGAAGGCAGATTTCTTCTATCCACACGTCTTCGGTATATTTTAGATACACAGACCCCCTAACTGACCCCATGGCCTAGCACTTTAACACACATCCCAGCTAGCAGGGAACGTTGCCAGAACTTTGGCTAATGTTACCTACAAGTTCTAATAAAGCTTTACAGAAAATGTTTTAGTCTAATGTTCAAATGTGTTTATCATGTCAAATAATGTTCAGATAAGGTTCAACGTTAACTAAGACATAACATTTTAACTGCAGCGTTCAGAGGATGTGTTAGGGATGTTGTCAGGGCCATAGTTTATGGTACATGATAACAAAAGAATAATTCATTCTCAGCACAACATTTGCAAAACATTTTATGGACCGAGAATGTTTTTAGAAAACGTTGTTCTATATTCGGAATAAAACATTCAGAAAACAACCTGATGAAAAGATTAATGGAACATTGCGTTGCACGTTCTCAGAATGGTTTTAGAACAAATAATTTCTAGCTGGGATGCAACATTACAAATCATATCAATGGATATACAAATCATAATAACAATAACAACTTATTTACAGAGTAAAGCTCTCATCAGGCTCCTCGGTTGCTCTGCATGGCCACGTCTCCTGTACATCCATGGGTGAATGAGCCAATAGCAAGATGCTACAGTATTCAATTTTATGCTGATACAGACCAGTCCTGGTCACATGGGAACACACATTTCCCTTCAACCATACCTATATTAACAAACCCAGATGACTGGTTATTCATTTACTATTAATTCTTTTGATAGACAAAACAATGTCCTTGTGAACCAGGCTTAAGCAAGTCTATCAAGTCTTTGCTAACCCGTGCAATGTGCTTGTCATGCATTGCAAGCCATTTTGCCACAATACTAATGTTTCTAGGCAGCTATGAGGCTCACTCTGTAAAGCATTACCCTTTATCCAGAACCCCATGTTCTGGGTTTGATAGATGTTGAACAGAGAGCCCCCCATTTCTCTTTGAAAATGAGCACCCAAACCCCAATAATCCCTCGGCATTCTGAACCGTCTCACATGTATCTGCTAGGATCTGGCTGATCGCAGTTGTGCCGCTAATCCTTCAAATTAAATTTCTTTCCTCCCTCACTGCTAGTCTCAGATCAGCACCGAATTGCCCATATGTGGTTGTAATGAGGGTGGAGCATTCTTTTGCTGATATAAGGCCTTGTAATCCTGTTCTAACCCATACTTTAAATTCTATTGTAATTGCCCCCTTTTTCCAAACACAGGTCTGTTCACATACAGGCGCTCACTGTTCCCTAGGCAAGGACAAGGAAAAGAGGATTTCTTTCCCAATGGGACTCTCAAGAAAGCTGAGTGTCTTTAATACAGGTGTGGAGGAGAGGACACAGACTGTGGCATGGATTAGCTAGAGAATTCCTGAATCATATGCTCATCATTTTTATACTGCAATAGGTTTTATTAATATAATAGAATTGATGTTTACTGTAATTACCGTAGACTGACTCACAGCAATTAACAGGTCAAACAGACCTGAATGGAATCGGAAGGGCTTTTCAATGATATACAAGAAAAGTTTGTTTGAATAAGTATCAGTCTTCTTGAAATCATAAGTAAGCTTTTATATTCTGAATGTTGGTATAATCGGTCCTCACGAGATCTACACAAATGCTAAGAGGCTCCAGAGCAAGACAAGAACATAAAGGACTACAAGAAAACTGAATTGCAATACATTCTCCGAGGCTGACGGGTATTACAAGACGCCCGGGACCCCCTTATGATATTTATTGTTCCTCCCTTCCTAAACTTCCCTCCTTCAAAAGCTAACTGCAGTCAAAGCAAGCTCCGAGGACTGCTCCTCTGCCAAAGCTCCACATATTCAGCAAGCTAGATGAAGGATGGCGATGCTATAGGCCGGAATGTCTAAGACCCTGTTGGTTCGCCGCTCGGTGCGTCGCCGCAGCCTAAAGGCAGCCACTTGTATTCATAGAGATGCGAGCCTCCAGTTAACAGGCAGAGAGGCATTCCTCTCACTGGCAGAGGCTTGCTGGCAGAACACAGCCACCTTTTATTACCGTCATAATTAATGACCCGCAGTGCCGCGCCTGTGAAAAGAAGCTTTTGAAGCCTGTCTCCTTATAAGGGAATTAGAGAGGCGAAATGACGGCCAAAAAAGAGCTCAATTAATAACAAAGTGGGCCCAGCGCTGGGATAACATGACAAACAAGGCAGAACATTTCGTTTGGCGTTATATGAATTAATCAGTCAAACACTCAAGACATGTTGGATAAACAAACGCTCGATTCATTGCTGCAGCCTGATGGGACTTCTGATTAAATTAGAAGCCTCTGGAAGCTGCAATCAGCATGTTCAAGGATAAACAATGACAGTCCGCCTGTACTGGGGGCCAGAGGGGCGAGAAACAAGGACAGCTTTCTGTGACTTTGTCTGATTATTTGTACTCCGAAGCTGAAGCTCGCAGTCGTTCACCATGCAACAAGTTATGCAAACTTTCCATTCAGTCAAATAGTGTTCAATGGATAGAAGCAACTGTTGACCCAATTTCTGTGCTGTGTGAGACCCAGGATGTAGCCTCTCTCAATAAATAACACTGGACTTGAAGTGGAGTCAGGTTAATGATCTAATTGAATTTGGTCAGGAATGTTTTGTTAATGAAGGTAAGGAGTGTAGACCTTTGAACTGAGAAGTGTTTAATAGAGGAGATAAGAAAATCACACTTTCAAGTTTGGGTTGCCCAGCGGCTTATCACAATTCCTGCATTTGGCTGTCCTGTAATTAGACATGCAACATCCTACAACAGTGATTTCACAACGTGTCGATTTATTATAGTCAGTCTTCAGAACATGGCAAACAAAGTCACTGCTACTGTTAGGACGGTAAATATAGAAATATGGAAGGTGCTTTATGGATTGGCACTGAGAAAAAGTAATAATTCTTCAATAAATTAGAAATTGCTACTATATTATACAGTTCATTATTAGATTCTTTGTCTCCTTAGACTGTGAGTATGTATGTATTCACATATTCATCTCATTTAGCTTTCATACTGTTGTATTTGTCTCATTTCACATTGTTTCTTATGGGTCTATTATCTATTGTTCATCTACTTTATTGCATTGATTCTATGGCTATTTAATTTGCCCCTTTGCCCTCTTATTTTCTTTTGAATGTGTGTTATAATATGTTATAGTATGGCCTGTTTAATATGTTACATGTCATATTAAAGTACATGCACTCACCAAGATAGATTCCTCGTCTGGTTAAAATACTTGGTAAGTTCAGTAATTCTAATATTGATATTACAGTAGCATGGCTATCATAGAGGGACCCTAGAGTTATTATAGTCAATGCTGATGATAAACAATTTTATTAATATGCTGTATTGACAAACAAGAGTATTACAGTCCATTTTGGTGGCAGGTAGCAGCATTCTAATGTTCTTATTGTTCATATTAGTACTAACATAATTCGTCATGATAACAAGCAATGGCAGAACTTGGAACACTGAACATTTAGCACTTTTGTAAGTCGCTCTGGATAAGAGTGTCTGCTAAATGCAATAAATGTAAATGTAAATGTCTTATCGCTTTTCTTTTGCTTTATAAACACAATTTATTTGTGTTTATTTGCAGTCCACATTAATCAGCATCATTCATACAGTCCTGAGTAGGCTGATATATGAACAACGCTCCTCACGTTGACAAAAAAAAGAAACCACAAAGCAGCAATAAAACAGTGCTTAGTTACAGCACACATGTAACTATTAGTAAGTATATATAATCAGGTAATGTGATTCAGTGTAGTCTTGGCTTGTTTTCTTATTTGTAACCGTGTTTTAATTTTTTGAGAATAAGACTGGCTGTCAAACCTCTTATATCAGAGGGGTTCCTTGATTTTATACATATCTGCATATTTTAGTCATTGAGATATAAACTACGTCATTCAAAGTGGTTTGATGTGAAATGCTTCATTGTAGAGAACCAGACATGGGAACCAGGAGTCACAATGTCTACAACAGAAATATAGCCACATATTTACTCCCAAAAATGACTAAACCTACACCAGTCATGGAATATTAGTAACAGTGCAATACTGGCAAATCTGAAAAAAAAATATTTGGGGACTGTATGTATTGAACAACCCTCTCCACTACTAATGGACTTTAAAAACATACTTATGGAGAGTCTAAATCTATGTAACCTTTACGTACATCTTACTGTGAGGGAACTATTAGAGTCATTCAACAATTCAGATATCTGGTTTCTATCACCACCGCTGTCAAAAACTATGACATAACAGAGCATTTAATATTAAACCGCTTTGAATGACAAACTGTGCAGAAAATGTAGAACAACTGGTGCATTTCCTCTTTAATGGAATTATGCAGTCCCCACTTATTATGGCCTTAGTAAATGTATTTGTAAGTTTATATACCAACCAAATTACATGGCTAAAATATTACAATGATGGTGGCAATTTGTCTTCCTATGTAAGATATGAAAAGTGTGCGTATATACTGTCTCTGTCTGCGTAAGACTACTCTTGCTTATCTGTAATATCAGGAACAATTTGGTCTTTCATAACCAGTTTTGTGAAATCAGAAATTTCCAATAAATGTGACTGATACTGATACTATTTCGTACACCAGACTCTCCACAAAAATCAACTCATTTCAACAAGAAGAATATCAACAAGAAGAATTACTCTGACTTTATTTCATGTCCTAATTTCACCGACAAGGCACAGGCTATACAGAAAACAGCAACAAAACTCCACATTTTCTGAACAACAACTATGGAAACAAAGCCAAAGCTATGAGTAAAGGTTGGCATTAGTGTGCAGTAAGGTGTTCCTGGCAGGAGGCTGATTCCTTTAGGCCTCATGCTGGGCTCCTTCGCGCTCGCATGCAACAGCGATTCTGCTCACTCTCCCCCGCTCGTGTTAAGTTTGCAAAGTCCAATTTTCAGCTAATATGGAGGTCGTGACAGAGGCCACACAGGTCTTGGTAGGACATAATAGCAACAGAATTGTAAATATAGGCTTTAGGGAGCGCTGAGCGGAGAGGGGGGGTTAAGGTGAGGGAAATTTCCACTGAGCACACAGCGGCACGGTCGCGGGCTCACAGACTGCGGAATAGATTTTCCATTTCAGTGTGTCACATTAGATTTTCGGAGGTGCTCGGTGGCAGGTACATGTCATTAGTAACACTTTAGCACCATAATGAACCTTTTTATTTATCTGCTGCTTTGCTCATGAATGCAAAAGGAGCCGATACCCAGCTGTGCCTGCTAGCCGTGATAAGAACCGAGTTAAGAGAGAAGAGGAGGAAATTCTGGGTAAAACTGGAAGATTTCTGGAGCCCGTGTTCAGGCTACTGCCGTCCCTGACCCATTGGCAAAAAAATATGATAAGCAGTCATTTACTAACTTAACCTGATTTCATTGATATGTCCATATATTTTGACCTGAACACAATGCAATGTTAGCATGGACTGCTATGTATTATCCTTTACAATAAGCATAAAGACTATTCTTTACATACATTTCTGAAGATATTTGAACTATATAGGTGGTGAAAAACCTAATTTGCAACGTTTTACACAAACTACAAGAATGCAAAAAGGTATGTTAGTTATACAGGCTAGCTAAAACATTAGTAGCGGCCATCTTTCATACAGTGTCAGAAACCACATTTATATTTGTTTTATAGCATGCAGTTTGCCTAAGTGTTTATTAATTACTTGAACTATTTTGGGCTTTTTGGCTTTTGGCTCCAGTGCAAAACTAAAGAAGCAACCTTTGGACACTAAACATGTCTTAATCCGACTACATTTCCAGGAAACGGTCTAAACATTCCTTCAACAACAAGTGAAACAGGAAGCCTCTCGGTTTGATTTTAGCATCTCATTCGGCTATGCTAAAACCAAACCAAGATATCCTGTCCTGCTCCTGCCGTTCCAGCGCCACAGTGCTGGGCAGAGGCTAAGCCTCCAGCAGGAGAACGTCTGAATTCCTTCAGCTCCCTGCAGCCGAGCTCCTCCTCACGCGCGTCCTTTGTGGTTCACAGTGTGCAGGGACCAGAAGAATGTGGCCAAAGCCGGCCCGGGCCCCGGAGCTGCTGCCTCACACAACTTCAATGTTAATTTCCCTTTCATCTTGTGTGTGAAATTGGCGGTGGTGTGGCGCTGACCTCTGGCATTATGAGGTCAAGTGTTGAAATCTGATGTGCGCCTCTCAGGCAGGCTGAATCGTACTGACAGTGAGCACAGATAGGCGATGGGGGCAGCGGGAGACGGCAGAGGCCTTTACAAGTCCTCCCACAGTACTCAGAGGGCGTGCGGCAAGATTTCACACGTGCAAACAAACAGGAGATTATATCACTCTCCGATGAGATAATTTTCTTTTTACACACACACACACACACACACACACACACACACACATATATATATATGTGTGTGTGTGTGTGTGTGTGTGTGTGTGTGTGTGTGTGTGTGTGTGTGTGTGTGTGTTAAAAGAAAATTTGTATCCATTGCTATAGATTATTAGTTTTATGAATCATTTGAAACCAGCTACATTGTGTGAAAAATTTTAAGATGAATGGACTAACAGAAATGGGCCAACATTGCTTGGAAAATATACATACTTACTTACATTAAATACTTACATAAAAAAATCATTTATATAATATTACATATTTTTTTTACATATATTTTAATATTATATATTACTTTGTTATAAGAATTTGAAAATGGCTTTTGGAATGTGTTGAAATGTGTTGACATCTCCCAAAATGTTGATTCCGTTAATGCTTTTCTTTTTTCCCTCTAATACTGTAAAGTTACCGTGTTGGAGATTCAGATATGTCAGTTCAGCATTTGTAATGATTGTAATAACTTCCACTCATGCAGTCATAAAAATACAAAACAACAATAACATGAACTTGCTACATATTTTTAGTGTTTATGTTCTACTAGTGTGTTAATAGGTTCTCCAGCCATAGCATTTCAAAAGACTGATGAGTACTGTTCAACACCTATGAGTGCTGTATTCTCAGTGCGTTATAAATGTAGGCAGAAGGTATAAGGCATTATAACATCAGGTATAAGCTTGTGTAAGTACTCTTTAGTATAATCCATAAAACATTTTTCAGAAAATATAACAGTTTAAGTCAACTGTTAACTGTTGTGATGGGTCTGGATACTATAAAGAGAATTTACCAGAACAATGTTGTAATGCATCGCAGCATTAATAATTACTTCTTATTATATCATAACATTGAGTAAAAAAGTAATAAAAGTCATTGAGTGAGGTATGGTATGAAATGCTACAGAAAGGTATTGAGTCTGAAGTTTTCACAGTGGTAAAGTTAGGAACTGGACATCTGACATGATGTTTAATGCTACTAAATGTCCCTCTTACAGAAACTAGCACTGGTGCACTATATTATAGTCATTTTGAAATCAACATTTGGCCTAAAACATGCAAAATAGCCCCAAGGAAAATGTATATTTTCTGATTTCCCACTGTTTTACCAGCAATATTACATATCGTCGCTGTCCAAAGAAAAACATGTATCTCCATTTTTGTTGATTTTTACTTTTATGCCTCATTTGATCACATGAGCTGACATTTACGTTATGTGACAAAAGCTGCCATTTTGGAGATACATGTTTTTCTTTGGACAGCGACGATATACAAACTCATAAGACCCACTAGGTTCACTGGGTGTTTTGGATAATAATGCAATGGCTCTGATGGCAACCCCTGGTTCCTATCACCACCACTGTAAAGAAATTTGAGCAGGTAAGTTTCTCTGCAGTGAACCACATCACATCAAACCCCTCAGAATGACGTATAGCCCAACAACTGAATTCCGCACAAATCTTGAAAAATGGGTGGAATTCCTCTCTAAGGGGTTAAAAGACAATGCATGCAGTGGAAAAGCTGTACCTGGCACTTTGCAGCAGAGCTTCATCTCAGTGTGTGCAAAGCGATTCCATCAGCATGCATCTCTCATACCGTCCTCACATACTCCAGCACTCAGTTCTGAATTACATGCCTGTCCTGCCATGCAGTCTGCAATTCACCACAAACTCCCAAACTCAAATACACAAGTTAACATCTTCTCTCTTCTAAAGATATTCCTAATCATAAACACAGTAATAAATGCAATCTCCAGCGAGGAGCGCGAGCGGAGGGAGAGGGAGAGGAGGAGGGAGAAAGAGAAACATCTGAGCAGATCACTATTAGATATGATTTCCATGATAAGGCTCCATAATTTGGCTTTTAGAGATAACTCCAGGGGCTGGCAGGCTGAACAGTGCCAATTTACTGTTTGTGTTTTTTTCTCCCCCTCTTCTTTTTTTATGTTTTTATCTCGCCTGTTGAAGGGCTTTTCATCTCTGCTGATTTTCACTCTCTCTCTCTCTTTTTTTTTGCATTATCCCCAGAAGGTGAGATCACAAGGCAGCAGAAGGCAGGCCGGCACGCTTGAAAGCAATGGACAAAATACAAATATTTGAAAATGTATTTCATGGTAATTATGTCAAGTTTCATGGCCTGAGCAGTGCACTGAGGCGCCGCCTAGATGCCTTAATTTGTATAGAAATTGTAATCATTTGTTCATTTCAAGGTGAAAATTGCATTTTTTAATTTAAATTGTATCCTGCGTGATAGGCTATTATCTAGAAAAATTGTCTCTGTGTATTAGAGTCTATGCCCAGGCGTCACGCGTGTTAGGCCCTGACTGGCTTTCAAAAGGAGGGTTTATGCATGTATCTCCTCATAAAATGCGCTGGGGCGTGCTCATTATTTAGGTGCTCCTATGTTGCAGCTCATTTCCATTTTTCCTTATTAATACGAATTAGTCTGGAAGCTGAGCTCCCAGTTCTAAAGCAAAAACATACAAACAACCCTCCACGATTCATGTCCATTTTATGTCTTAGATTGGCAAGCCCACCTTGGATTCTCATGCTTGCTCTTTTTTTCTTCTCTCTCTCTCTCTCTCTCTCTCTCTTTCTCTCTATCTCTCTCTCAGGTAAAATGGAAGGAGTGAGGCGCATATATAAGGTGAGGGACATGAAAGAGCCTAGTGGGAGAGGCCTGGACTGGCCAGCTTGAAAGTGTCAGTGAGACTTTTCAATAGGGGCGTATTGAGTGGTTCTGAGAGCGAGCAGGGTTAGCAAGACTTCCAGTTTGCTCACAGCTTAATTCTGAAGTGATGCTGGAGTGTGGAGATTAGAGACTGGGGGGCAGGGAGGGGCATACAGAGCGAAGCAGGCTGGCTAAGGAATAGCAGGGTTACTATGGAGGACTATAATCTTGTATTTCAGCGCCTGGAGACGGCGAAATGAAAGGCTTGGCTTAAAGGAGAAAAAACTTCCTGCGAATTGATAGAAGGAATAAAATTGTCTTAACCGTATTGACATCCGCAGTGGAAAATAAAAGCCATTGTGTAAGAGTATAATGCGTCCCTCCCACCCTTCAAAGAAAGAGAAGAACTATATCTAACAATGGTTTCAGTTAAAGGGATGCGTGCTTCTCCCTATAACGGTCTCCTACTAAGTAGTCTACTTACCCATCCAGGTTATTAGGCAATCATGCGATCTGTCTGTGTAAGCTGATTGTGCGAATGTGGAATCCCCTCAGTGGAGATCAGACAGCCAGGCTCAGGTACATAATGTATCCTGGAATAATTATGGGATTTAAGGAGATGTTAGGCTTTGTAAGTGCTTTCTTTGTGACGTTTTCGAGTGGTTGACACAGTGGAGTTCCTGCTACACAATAGCCTTAAGGGCTGTTCAGAAGAGGAGGGGTCAAACTTCTTCAGACATGTTTTAATCAATTCATACCTTGTGGCACTTTTTCCCCCTTGTAATGATAATATTTTGGTGACCCAAAATACTCATTATCAACTAAGCGCCAGGCTTCTCCCTATACATATAGTCTTTGAGTGCCTATACAGTATGTCCTTTGTTCTTATTTATGTTGGAATATCGCATAAGTCTGTAACGAATGGCCTTGCATCATTATTTGAAATAATATATTTTCTATGAATATATGCAACTATATCTAAAAGGTTCAGACTTAAAATAAAATTTCAGACTTTAGGGTAAAATCTCTGTGATTTGAATCACCCTGCACATTAATTATGTTTATTGTATTAAAACAAATTATTGATCATTCCATTTTGGGACTACCAAAACTGTTATAACACTACTGAAAACATGTTTGGTTGTGACAATTTTAGCTAGTTTTGGATAGAACTCAAAAACACTAGCCAGCACAGGAATAGCAAATAGTTTTAAACAGTTGTACACACATAAATTAATAATATTTATCATTAAAAGACAAAAACCTTTACTCAACTGCAGAAAATACACTCATCATCAAAAAAATAGTTGCATCCAGAAGGACGTGTTGGATTGCAATGCTATTCAGAAAGGAAGATAAAGGTTATCAGGAACAATAAATGATGATAAATTTAGACTGATATGGACAATATATATTGAGCTACACATACAGAAGTAGTGTCTCTCAATATGGTGTTGGGCCTCCATGTCTGCTAACGCAACATGCATGGAGTTGTAGAGGTTCCTAATGGTGTCCTGTGATAATCCATCCCATGCAGCTTGAATATTCTCACACAGTTCCTGCAGATTTTGCGGTAGGGGTAGAGGTGGAGTAATACCAGGCCTTCTGGATGTGTGGCGCATGACAACAAACTGTTCATCCATTCATCTTGAGAGCTACACATCCTTTCAGGCCCATAACGTTGAGCTGTCTTCTTACAGTGGAAGAATGAACAAACACCCGTGGATGTGTTTAGATGTGAAGCCAGAGGGAAGCTTGAGTTTCTTGGGAACATGAATACTTAGAAAATCAAGCTTCACTCTGGCTTCACATCTAAACACATCCACGGGTGTTTGTTCATCCTTCCACTGTAAGAAGACAACTCAACGTTATAGGCATGAAAGGATGTGTAGCTCTCAAGATGAATGGATGAACAGCTTGTTGTCATGCGCCACACGTCCAGAAGGCCTGGTATTACTCCACCTCTACCCCTACCGCAAAATCTGAACTGTGAACGGACCAGCCCAGAGTCCACCTCTCAACATTGCTGTATGTGTTAGGGATTTCTTGGATTGTGAGTAGAAAGAAAAGAAGAAAACAACTTCCAAGACTGAACTTTGAGGGTGAGGAAAAATATCCCAGCAGATTTCTGTGGAATAAAGGCAACGGGTGGAGACAGTAAATACAGAAAAATCTCAACTTACACTCATCATCAAGTAATAGTTACACCCAGAAAGAGCCAACCGACAGGTGGTGGCTAACATGGAGTGACTCAGAATGGCAGCGGGTTATCTTCAGTGACGAGTCCTGCTTTTGTCTTGGTGAAGATGCCCAATGAATTTGTGTGTGGAGGCACCATGATCAGATTAATGGTTTGTTGTCACATGTCACATGTCCAGAAGGCCTGGTGTCACTCTACCTCTACCCTTACCGCACAATCTGAATGAACTGCGTGAGAATATTCAAGCTGCATGGGATGGATTATCACAGGACACTATTAAGAACCTCTACAACTCCATGCTGAGATGTCTGGCATGTTGTGCTAGCAAACATGGCGGCCCGAAGCCATACTGTGAGACACTCCTTCTGTATGTGTAGCTCAATTAATATTGCCCATATTAGTCTACATTTATCATCATTTATTGTTCTTGGTAACCTTTATCTTCCTTCCCAATAACGTTGCAATCTGACACTTCCTTCTAGGTGCAGCTATTCTACTGATGATGAATGTATATTTAGCTGTCAAGGCTTCTCCTTAACAGTCAACATATTTACAATATATGTTGTAAAATTAGTTAAATAAATGAAATCTGGTTTAGAAACTGAATAGAATCAGTCTGAAAGTGTGTTGGTTGGGCTGCACTAATGGAAGGCATTAAGTCTGTGTGTGTTTTCCACACGACAAAGCAGCTGCTCTCCTGATAGCAATATTGCACATATCCGAAATGACTTTTTATGACAGCGCATTATGTTGAAGACAGCTGAATCATAAAGAGAGTCCTCAGCGCTGAATCACATACCAGCGAGATTCCATCATTGCATGCTGGAGGACCCCCAGAGGTCTCCTGACTAACTCCATCACAATGCAGACTATTCTCCAATTCTCCAAATCACTGAATGAATGAACGAATGCACCTCGGCACTTTTACAAGGTGTCTGAGTGACTGGTCGGTTCGTAACTCAGGCTCTTGACTCGTCTCGGGCCATAAGCCATGGGCTGCACATTGGCCAGTATTCAGCGGCTCCGTGCCCAGACGATGCCCTCATGGTCAGGTCTGAAGTAGATGGCCTCGGGCTATCCAGCCACTACACAAGCCTTCTGTGAAGGCAGAGGCTCTGAAGCATCTCTGTTGTGGCACTGCTTTTAAACGCCTCTTTATTCGCTCACAGCTCGGCTCAATTACTGGAAACTATTTTTAGTATCTTAAATCACGACGACTGTCAAGATGCTCTTGACTTCAAAGGCGCTGCAAAATACTGCATTGTTGGGAAGGGGATTAAATCATGATTACAGTTTTTAGCAACATCAAAGCGCGCAACACAGTATGTATGATACATGCCAATAAACATTCACACTTTTAAGAATTGAAATATTAATGACTAGAAATATTAATGATTAGAACATGCATATAGGCTGTCTCTGTTCTGGTTTTGCTCAAGAAACAATAAAATGATGTATAAATATGGAGAAATATGAAGTATTCTACCCAAAAATCTTTTACTAAGAATCTGTAAATGTTCTATACACTGCCTTTCAAAAGGAATCTGCCATATGAACAACGCTGGCTATTTTATAAACCAAAGTAGCTCATAAAATGTGGATTAAAATAAATATTACACTACTGTCATATCATCACTGTTCATAGAAAACCATATATCTTCATTTTTCATTTTTGATTATTTTTACTTTTATGCATTACTTGAACACAGCAGCTGCCGTTTACACTGTGTGCAAATTTTATGATGAATGGATCAACACAAATGGCCCAAAATTGCTTGGAAAAAAACTCCATTGACTTACATTAAAATTAAATGAGGTTTTTGCCCTCTCTTGTAAACTTTTCCTTTGGGTGGTGATGATACGCTGGTTTTAGATATTGTATTCAATATTTCAAGATTTCTTTAAACAAGAAGTAAATAGATTATTAACTATTGTCCCCTAATTCTTTAAAGGAGCAGTGTGTAAGGGGGATTTAGTATTTAGGGGGATATATTAACCTATTTTCACATTAATGTTTAAATCTAAATAAAATCAGTGTGTTTTCATTAGCTTGGACTTAGAAGGAGCAAGTTGTCTTCCAAAAGAGGCTGCCATGTTGCTACAGTAGCTCAGAGCAGACAAACTGCACTCTGGCTATAGAGACAGTCTTTCACATTTTGTGTTTTTATGTTAAGTGGCAGCTACAACAACTTTGGTTGTGCTATGGCACTGGCTGGAAGACAAAGACAGAAGAAGAATCTTTGTCAAAATGTCCTACCGTAAAAGCTTATCGGTAGCTCCATGCATAAAACTCCAGGTAGAACGTTTTGATAGCTCAAATTTCCTTACCAAATATACTACCAGCATTAAATGTACAAGGCTGAATTCAGCCTCTTATTCACCAGCTTCTTGTTCAAATTGTCTTGTTCCACCTTAAATGGTGCAGCAGTTATTATAATGCCAGAATATAAACACAACACCATTTAAAGTGGAATGGGAAAATATGAACAAGAAGCTTGTGAATGTAGTTATTGGAAAAAGTCTGAAAGTCAGAAAAGGGAAGGACAGTGATTTCTCACTTACAAAGAAACAAAAACATGAAGAAGAATGATGAAATTGGGACAGGCACTGAGGCAACAGCAGAAAACCTGATGGCCACTGCAGTTTCTAGGGAAGGGTGGTGCAGCGTTGGGGGTCGGTAGGTTGCAATATGCATCCTCACCACTAAAGGTTACACACTGCTCCTTTAAATACATTCATTATTATTATTATTATTATTATTATTATTGTTATTATTATTATTATTATTACTATCTCTATAGTGTTGTACTGCGGACACCTCTAAACTGTCTTAATTTGTTTTTACAGCTTTCTAGCATCCTACTTATGAGAATGTACGGAATGTACTTTTCTCACTGAATTTCTAGAAAAGTGACAAGTGGAATTGTGAGAACTGAGGTTTGGGAGAATGCCCATGTCTGAAGCTCCTCCCCTACTCTAACCTACTATAAATCTCCACCTTGATGAACAGAAGCATGAGTCTGGTGTTCTAGGTCAGGCAGATGTTATCTCTGTTCCTACAGGTATACAGTTCCCTCATATGTTTCAATCATGGTCTATGGTCTAAGCATGGTCTATGGACTAGAAAACCGCTATAAGGAGTCACAGAAGAGAAGGAATGGTGATGGATGTCCAGTTTTTCCGAGCTTTAATCAATAACAGTGCTACAGTAAAGACATCAACAGGCTGAAGGTAGGAAAGCCAATACAAGTTCCCACTACGCTATTGTTTCATACAGCAGAATAAATTATGCCATGATAATATACATACATGCTGAACAAAAAAGATAACAAAGCAAATTACAAATGCTTGAACAAAAACAAACAAACAAACAAACGAAATAAAACAAGCGAATTAGATAGGAATGTGATGGACCAACTGAAGCTAGAAAGAAATTTGGGAAGGCGTAAGTCTGCCAAGTCAAATAGTGCTTTAAATATCTCAAAGGTAGATTAATGTTTGTGTTAGAAATGAGTGCTACACACTAAAAACATTTTACATAGTTTTTTTTTTTATCTTTCTTTCCTTTTATTACAAAAAACGCTTGAAGTGTTAAAATGAAATGCTATCAGTCTTTGTTGGCACACGGTCATGTGCCTGAGTGAGTTTGTTCTGTTTTCCTGAATATCATGACATGCGTTAGCCTGGGTGCTATGACATGGTGTGGCCATCTGATCTGGTTGAGGCTGGACAAGCTCAACCCGCTGGCCTCCTTAACCTCAATGTGCTGTACTGTCTGGGCTTTGTGATTGGACGGCAGCCAGGCTAGACATGTAGAGTATGGATGGGTAACTCTCCACTAGTAGAGTGGCAGAGTTCTTCTTAGTTCCTTCTCAGTTCATCCTGGTCATGGGGGTCCTTTCGTCGTGTAGCGGTGTGAAGAGCTGAAGTGAGGTGCTCTGCTGAGACATGAAGTAGGGAATCGTACGGCGCATGTAAACTCAGAATACTGATTGTTCAAGTGGCTCAAAATCAAAATGTCCTTCTGGAAGGGATTTCACATTTATTTCAAGGAGGTCACATGAATGACTGATTTACATATGAGTAGCTTGTCTTTGGAACAAGAAAGGGTGCAAACAGAAAGCAATATACTTGCATTTCTGCAACAGTTTGACAATAGATTCTGTCCACTCTATCCTTGGAATATGATGGTTTGTTTACATCCGCTTTCTCAAGAACATCTAATTCACTTTCACACAATTAATTCTTTAATATGGAATATGAGGCCACGCAACACCAATTCAATAGGAGATTTTACCATGTCACCTGTAAACTGTGAGGTAATCATTGCAGATGGTTCACCGGTTATGGAACCATTGACAGAAAGGCAGTATACAGGAACTAAAGTGTGAGATACTTGTGGAATGTTTAATAACTGTCTATATAAGAACCGATGAGACATTTGTCATATTTTGGAATTGAGCACCATTATAGACAGTGGAAATTCCCAAAGTACGCATGCTGCCTTCACATAGCATGGGAATGTTATGTGCAATTCAGGATAACTTGTGCTTTAAGATCATAGTGATAATACTTCAATGACATGGATCATTTTCTATAGTTAACAATCTGGATTTAATGCTTTAGGAATGTCAATACTTCTGCTTATTCCATAAGACAATACGATCATAAATAATACTGACGACTGCTCTCCCTCCAACATTCACCTCTGCTTTAGGTCAAGAGGCAGGCTGCTGTTCCATCTCTTTAAGACTGTTTACATTTCTAACCAATGTGGCTTTTTTCCCCCTGTGGGTTATAAGTGTGGGGACGAAGGGGAAAAGGATTGGAAATTCCTGGAGCCCTCATTGGCCACTCGCTCCCGGAGGACTCCGCTGAGCTAGACGCCCCACTGACTCGCCCAGATCTCTCGGAATGTCAAGCTTAAGATTAAAATGTGAAGGTCGAATAACACGCATTGCAGGCAGTCCGAAAAGCTATCAGCCCCTCTCCATGCGCCTCCGTAATGTGTTAGAAAGCCAGACCTTTTGCAGAGGAACCCAAAATGACAAAATAAAAAGATGTAAACAGAAGGTTGTTACAATAAGAATTCCAACGGTATAAGAAACAACCATAATCATTATATCAAATATAATCATAATACCATCATTTTAAGTTCTATGAACAACATGGTCCAAACATTTTGGAATGGCGCAGCGGCTGCGATTGCGGCCTGTGTGTGCTCACATTGACTGCTGACGGCCAGGGTACGACTGATGCGGGCCCAGATAATGGATGCTTGCTATCCTCCAGCGTCTCTGAAACCCTGAAAGAGTCTCTTTGTTGAGATGAACGTTGGGAGGGGGCGTTGGAGATGAGAGGCGGCACTATAGTGTCTGTTTATTAAATGGCTTTTGTATTCACTCAGCCATAGGTCAGGAGTCTAAGGCTGTCTATGATTTTAGACACTTCTCTTTTCTCTCACACAGCAGAAAGAGAAACGGTGCGACGGATGGAGGGATGCTGGTGAAGGAGAGAAGCGATGGTCAGGAGGACGGGTCCGTCAATAGGCCTGGCCCGTCTCCACTTGTAGCAGTCCCAGCACGGCCGAGTGTTCCCCAAGCTTCATTCTCCTTTGTGTGGACAAGCTCACGTTCTTCGCCAGGTAGTCCACTGCTGCTGCAAAAGTCAAACAGAACATATCTAAGACATGACCTTTGCTTTTACAAGGCACATAATAATGTCCAAGCAGTCCTTGCCTACCCTGACCCTGGAAGAGCCAAGGCTTAGATTTGTGAACCTTCCCAAATACTTATGATTTGAGTAATCAGCCAATTTAACTTTTATCACAGAAGCAAAACTGTAGCTATTTCAGCATTTCAATCTATCTTTCTCCCATAAAAACATAATTTCTCAAAAAAAAACCCACATGCAAAGGAATGTACTGCATAGTACACGTAACTGTTATTGTTACAAATCAATAATTCACCCTTTAAATCACTCTGTATTTAAGGGCTGCCTACACAGGGACTTGATAATACACACTTAAGCATTAAATAAGATATTTACAAAGCATTGCTTGAATAATGACTCATGCCAGTAAGCATTTTAGAGGTTTGACAGTGATGTAAAGTGTTTTAAACTGAAATAATGGACTTACTCCTAACTTACTTATACTAGCTGAGAAACATTATCCGACAGAACGCTAAGCACGGTTGTAAGTTGCTCTGCATAAGAGTGTCTGCTAAATGCCTTAAATGTAAATGTAAATGTAAATGACTATTGTTCCACTGAAAACACTTTTACTTAGCACCATTCCCAAGCAATGGAACTTAGGAACACCAGAATACATCAGTTCTGTGGAGGATTCTGATGCCTCCTGTATTGCTTTATTCAGTGCCTATGCATGTGTTATAAATTGCTTATGCAGTTAGTCTTCAAATATTCAAATAAATTGTTAACAATCTGAATTCTGTTCTAAATATGTGTGCACACCCAGTCAGAAACTACAATAAAGTCAGGGGTACTTTAATAAAGTGAATATTTTGCTTCTATAATAAAGTGATAGAAAACAGGATGTAATATCTGAGCTAATCCAACATGTTTAAAGTGGTTGTGTTGAGAGTGCGGGAAAATGTGCAGAGCAGGGGTACTTCGGACCATAACTGGGCAACACTGGCCCACAATATATCAGATGATAACATAAAACAATTATTCAGAGCGTAGGCAGCACTTCCTAACTACTCACTATTATGCAGCTGACTAAGACGATGCCTCTTCAGGGAAATAAATGAACCACCTGTTCCCTGCTGTCACTCACTCCTGTCATACAGAGTTTTCCTCAGTGCGTTGCTCATTAACTCTGTCATCCATGCTTTCTGCATTCCACACTCTTCCATCATCTAGCATCAGATCAGGGCATGCTGCTCATTTAGTAATCTACATCATCCTTCCCTTGAACAAATGGCACCTGATTACAAAGCGTCAACAGAGAGCTGGGAAGATAAGTAAACAGTGCCCATGTTCAAAGCAAAGGGCTTTTCAGCCAAATGCAAAAGCCACTGTGAAATATTGAAATCTCAGAATTGCATTTACAATCTGATAGAGACAGTAAGATTTAGACAGTAAGTCCACTCAGTTTTGCCTGCTGGCGCATATATGAGTGAACGGCTGTAGGAAACTTGAGTAAAAGGCAGAAAAGGTAGAGATTTCTACCAGATAGGGAGAGTGCGACTTGATCCAGCTGAAACGGTGTGACTAACACAGCACCTGAGGGCATGGTTCTCATCGGCCTGATCTGCAGCTTGGCTGTTGCGCTGAGATCTTTATCAGGAGCACGTGTCGGGACTAACCCGCGGGCAGATCCGGGGTCAAAGGGCACAACCAGTCTCGCCCAATGCCCAGGACCTCAACATTGATCCAGCTCACACCTCACAAGGTTTCAATTTGACTACACAAGCTAAAAACATTAGGAGTATTGGATTGGTGGAAAAAGATGCAGGGAACAGGCCAAGAGGTCACGAGGACAAACCAAGGGCAGTGTGGAGCTGGTGCAGCGGAGGGGCAAAAAGAGAGGAAACTCCAATTAAGCCCCCCTAGCCACTTCCCTTTTAAAACAGAGAGCCCACACAGGTCTCCCTCACTGCTTAACCCACAGTCAGACTGGAGGTGGGTATTATTAATTTAGCACATGGGTGCACTAGCGAGAACTTTCACTTGAATATTTGTCCTCTAAAATGGAAAATAATGGGCAAAGCATAACTAATGGTGGCAAAAAGCGGGTAGTGTCATTCTTAAGTCAGGACACTGGGCGCTAAGAGACTGAGGGCCTGATGTACTGATGTGTTGTGCTAGTCTGTCCTCACATTCAGCTTTTTGTCAGCTAGGCTTAGTAAAGTTTTAGCAACTCGCGGCATCTATTTTTTGCCGCTGTTTATGAGACTTATGTGACCAGATGTGACTTTTGTGTTGGGGCGTTAAAAGACCTCTTTTAACAATGGCGACAATGTGGCGGCCATATTTCACTCTTTAACAATGAAACAACTCTTTAGAATGAAACCGCTGCATCTTCATCTGCTCCCGAGAATTTGTGCTTTTATACCACAGTCAGTACACAGAGCTTTGCATCACATAGACCTTAATTTCACTACATGTCTGTGCATACCTGCCATTACTACAATTACTACATGGGCCTAAGTGTCTAGGATCGACACGACAGGCCAAACATTTCTGAGCTAGTCAAGAGGCCCAGACACAATAATCACTACATCAAAATGTTAACAGTAGTGACAAAGACTGTGTACCTGGGCCAGAGGAAGTCAACAACAGAAGCTTTCATGATTAATGGGGAGAGAAACAGCCTCCCCCCCCACTCCTTTCCTGGGTGTGAGCATAAGCATGTTGGCATTAGCTGTTGGCCTGTCAAGTGTGTCGGATGCGTGTGGTGGCAGGGCCTTTGATATCCCCGGCTGGCGGGGGGAGTTATTTTCACCTCTCCTTCTTCTTTTGTGGTACGTGGCAGCGCCTGGGCGGGGCAGAGTGACGGTGTGCGTGGACGTTGCCAGGCGTCTGTCAGCGTGACAGTAAGTAGCAAGGGTTAGTGCGCGTTAGCACACGGAGAAAGGAGGCTGTCAGGAAGCAGGCAGAGTGTACGGTAGCAGCCGCATACCTGTGGGTGGGCCATCTGTCCGTACTGGAGACGCTCGGCCTGACAGCTGGCAAAGAGGGTAATCAGCCACGATTTAACTCTGTGCTCCCTCTATCTCTCTCTCTCTCTCTTTCTCTCTCTCTGGAAGCCTTTCTCTCCTGTCATGCAAGGTTTACTCTCTAAATCCGCCTCAAAATGTGCAACTCTGCCTCTCCTCTTCCTCCCAGAGTGGCTCTATCTGCTCCCTGGCACTCGCGGCCATGGAGTGTGCACAGAGCACAAACGCACACTCCCTGCAGCACTGTACCCTCTAAGCTGCCACCTCGCCCTCTGCATTTTAATGAGCCATCAGACAGGTACACTCTGTGAGATGTTAAGCCTGTCTATGACTTTAACCCCTTAAACTCTAAGGACCTGCAGGTCAGGCCTCTCATGGCCTCTTACAGCCGTATGCAATAGTTTGAATACAGCTGGTCAAATTTTGTTCATTTTGTTCAAGTGAAAATAAGGTACTGCTTCTTCCCATCGTCTACAGAGAACACACCTACAGGTAACATCGTCTTCTAATTTCAGTGCACAACTTCTATATACACTCATCATCAAAAGGATAGCTGAACCCAGAAGGAAGTTTCGGATTGCAACACTATTCAGAAAGGAAGATAAAGGTTATCAGGAACAATAAATTATGATAAATTTAGACTGATATGGGCAATATTTATTGAGCTACATATACAGAAGTATCGTCTCTCAGTGTGGTGTCGCATTAGCTGAGTGTATTTGCCAAGTTTAATGTATTATTAAAAATACAACAACATAAAATGTGATATTACTTTAGAAGGCCACATTGTATGTTGCGTTGTTCTCACTATATGTTCAATTTGGCAAATAAACAGTAATTGTGCATGAAATTTGTAAAAGTGTGTTCTCTGTGGAGGATATGTAGTTATTTCCCCTTAAACAAAATCAGCAACACTCTCATTTGTCATTTGTTCACTGTCGAATTGTTTGCCTGTAATTGTTAATAATGATAAACCAGTGGCAAATCTGGACAAATAAGTTTTGCCCTACAACACCCTGCATGCACTTTTCCACCATCATCTCTCTACCCCCTTATCTTAAAGCTATTGTGAAATAATGCCTCAGGTATAAGGTAACATACTTATTTCCATTTCATGTAAGTTGTGAAACTCTTCTAAGATCTGGTTGCCATCACTCATTCACTCTGTAGTTGTATAAGAATAAGTGAAATTCCCCTTTAAGACTAAAAAGCGGATCATTACATCTAAAGGGTTAACTGTGAGTGCTGTGTTTTGGGTGGGGCCGTGGGCTTGCTGTACTCACTCTGGCCGTACTGGCTATACTGGTAGCCGGCGGTCACAGGGTCCACGCTGTAGCTTGTAGTACTGTAGGTGGGTGGGCAGTAGGATTGGGAAGAGGCTAAGCTGTCCACTGTTTTGATGGGCTCGGAGCGCTGGCTGCAGCTAGCGGAGATGGGGTTGGAGGCCTCCAGACTGCTGTGCAGTGGTGAGATGGAGAAGTCGTGCTGCGGCTGGGGAGCCACAGCGCTGGGGTTGCTCAGGATGCTCATCACCTGTGGGTGGGACATAAGGTGGTCACCATCAGCAGCAAGGATGAAAAGAAAGATGGTCACTATCACAGTGATAAAGCTCACTCTGAGTCTGCACTTCCCCTAAGCAGGGTAGACAGTGATTTATTTGTCAGTCACTGGGAATCACAACAGAACTCACACAGTTCAAGGCAGGGGTTAAGTGGCACCACAACAGCAGTCTTTCACTGCATCCCGAGGGAGCATTTAGCAGCTTGGAAACAGTGTCAGTGTAAATAACACAGAGGAGTAAGATCGACAGAAGGGACCTTGGGAAGGAAGATGAGAGAGAGAGAGAGAGAGAGAGAGAGAGAGAGAGAGGGAGAGGGAGAGAGAGTGTGCCAGGGCTGTGTGTCCTGAGGCAGAGTACATAACAAGCTCTCAGGGAGGGTTTAATCGGAGGCCCTCAGCCATCCCACAGCCTCTGGCCTCATGAATGATTAAAACGTTTCAAATAATAAATGCTCACATTAGACGCCCCCAGAGGATAGATCAGCCCCCGTGCCAGGCCTCCTTCCTCCTCGCACAGCCTTGTTCACATGTAACTTAATATTAGACAAAAATCAAACTGTACAGGGCTCTTCCTTCTTTGTTCAAGCTCTTTAGATTAACCCTAACCCTTGGATGTAGATTTCTTTGTAAATAGTTATTTGCCAGACGCCTTTCCAAACTGTTATCAGAGAAGATTTCCGCTGATATTTCCGACTTTCTACATGATTTAAGTCATTTTACAGAAACATACAGAGTCAGAATTGTTCACAGTGGGGGTGATAGGAACCAGGTGTCCAAGGCATTTAATGCCTCTAAATGTTATGGTGTATTTATCACCGCTGTCTAAAGAAAAACAAGTAACTGCAAAATGATAAGTTTGCAGGAGAGGGCAAAAACCTCATTTAATTTTAATGTAAGTCAGTTGAACCAGACTTTTTACCAATCAATTTTGGACCATTTCTGTTGGTCCAACTATCATGAAATTTTTACAGAATGTAAACGGCACCTGCTGTGTTCAAATGATGCATAAATGTGAAAATCAACAAAAACTGAGACACGTCTTCATTGGACAGTGACAATATGTTGCCTGATGCCTGAGACAGTTGTTAGGTAAAGCATAAAACATATTTTTTACAATCTGTTCTTGGTAGAGGCGTACATGCAGGGCGTTGAAATCTTATTTTCTCAGATTTCACATTATTTTACCAGTATATTGTGGCTAGTAGTGTATGTGTGATATCGATTTTCTTAAATAGTATTTAATATGCTATTACAAACTGACAAAGAAGACATACTAACTTGTATTCAGATCATATGACATAAACCAGGTGTCCCACATTACTGACAGTGTAATAGCGCAACACTATTGCTGAACAAAGCTAGATCAACTTTTGGGGGGGAATATAAGGCTTCAGAAAGATGTCCATAATGTCAGGAGGAGCTAGCTGGGAAGGCAGAAATGGAGAGAGAAGAAGGGAAAGAGAGTGAGAGAGTGGGGTGCGGGAGGGGCAGGAAAGCGGAGGAAGGAAGAAGGCACAAAGAGAGAGGCAGACGGAGAGAATAGAGCTACTTGTAGAAGCGGCCGTGTCTGCCACATGCTCCCCATCCGCAGGCCGACACAAAGCATCCTCCTCAACATCAGGTTCCCGTTGCGGCTCGCTACGCCCCACTGGCCTTTGGCCGTCTCAAGCCCCGGCCTGCTAAACCAATTAGCCTTTCACAGAGCTGCCGAGAGCTAAACCAGACCCACATGCACAGGCCCAACAACATCCATGGGCTATTTGCTGAAGTTCCACACAACCTGCAAGTTCACGAACTAATTTACAAAGGGAAAAACACGCACTCCTGAACACAGGCTGTGGGTATGCATGGGTTAATACATAGCCCCAAACAGCAAATTTAGAGTAATATCCTTTTGCCCAGCAGTTCCGGGGGGAAATATGCCACACTTGAAGCATATTAAAAACATAAAAAGACACTTGAGACGCATGGCTTATGCACTGTGTGTTAACTACTTGAGTATGGAAAGTCCCTGGGCTTGTGATGTGTGCACTGAAGAAGCAGACACAGGCTGTTTGATGAGGCAGGAAGGGTGGGGGCTGGGGGTTTGGGAGTGTGAGCATGGCGGGCCACGGTGGCTCGGTCACGCTGCCGGGAGCTGGAGTGTAACCCTGGACACGGGGCTGTGGGTCAGCGCCCGCCGCTTTCCACCTCACAGGGGGCTCTGTGGCCAGCTGGAGGGGAGTCTGACTTAACAGCCGCTTAATTAAGCCCTGATTATATTCAACTCTTTTGTATACCCATTAAATTAAACGCCTGCTAACGGGCCTGGGCAGCATCCAGGACCAGCAATGAAAAACTCATCTGCATTTCCTACTAAAACAATACAGTACTGTGCAAAAATCAGAGACCACGGTTCATTTAATTCATTATCAGTGGTATTTACCTGAAGCCTCAACTACTAAATAGAATAGCCATTTTTTAGCATTTAGTATGGCCACACTAAATTTCCACACCTCCAAAATTCTGTCTTAGAAGTTGGTTGCACTTCCTGATTTTTACAATTCAAGTAATCTCAGTACATTCAGTGTTGTTTAGGTCTGGACTCTGAGGTGGGCAGTCCATTCTAAAGACACCAGCAGCTTCTTAGTTTTACTTGCAAATTTTCTACTGTTCTATCTGTTTCCTTTTTCTCAGTAATGGCTTCTGTCTCTCTAGATTGAAGCTTTAACTGGTGTTTATCTGACAATGACAGTTTTGGTGGTCTACCAGGTCTTATAGTTGTTTGAAACACCATTTTGTCCATTTTTAATCATTCCCAATTTGGAAATTCTATTTTTTTCCCTCTTACTTTCCTCATCCATATGCAAGTGGATTATCTTATATCCAATATTCCTAAAATCCAATATCCTGAAAAACTACTATTTATACTTAATGGCTATTTTGACTGGAAATACAACAAATCTCAGATTATCAGAGAAGTCGCGAAGAGAAACCTTCACTTTATCCTAAACTGTAATAAAGTCGTGAACTGCTGTAATCCTCCGTGCTCCCTTAAACTGACATTTGGGGTGTAATTGGAGGTAATTTTGGGTAATAGCAGAGCTGGAGAGGGTGTATGCTCAGATTCTCGGCGGGAGTGGAGTTTTAATCAGATGAGTAGGGGGGAGGCAGCACGAGGGGTGTCAGGGCAAAATGTGCTGAAGGAGGCTGAGAGAGCGCCGGGCGGCTGACACCTCCATTCAGCCCTGCGCTTAAGCAGCCTGTAGCCGCGCTGATGCCATTATGGTGCTAAAAGCCAAATTATTCAAATCTTCAAATTTAGCATAACCTTATTGACATCAATTAAAGTGAGCGAATGGAGAATATTCCGGGCCGTGGCGAGAGGTAGAGGGCTGTAGCAGGAGCAGCCTCTTTCTCCCTCCCGGCCTTCTACATAGACCATAGCGGCCAAGCAGCTGCAATTAGCACAGGCAGTCCAAACAGCACACTGACACAACACATACTCCAGCAACCTAGCTCGGCTCCCTTGGTAGCATTTGGTAGCCAAATATCAGGGTCAGGATTCTGGGGTTGTTTCACTAAGCTGTGGTTCTTCTGATGGTGGCTGTATTTTAAACTGAAAATCTGAATTATACTTACTTCTGTTGTGGAGAACAAGGAAAACTACCTTCAACTGATTCATTTCCCAATAGATTACTGAGCAGATTAGACACAGGGTAATCCACTTGCATAAGGAAGGGGAAAGTCAAGTCTAGAAATACTGAGAAAATGGAACTCTTAATAACTGTGGAAGACATGCTACCAGCAAAACTGGCACTGTCAAATAAACAGTACTTAAAGCAAGCTCCATTATTTCTTTAGATCTAAGAGAATCCACAAGTGTTTCTTTCCATTGGGAAGGGACAACTGATATATGTCTAAAAGGTCGTGTAGCTGTCAAAAAACCCTGATGGAGAAAAAGAAATAGACAAAAAAGAAGAACAATGGACCAACCTCAACATCACTGAATGTGACTGTGATTATTTGGATTGTGAGAAGCAGAAAATGCTAACTTCTAAGACTGAACATTGGAGACGTTGAAAAATATGTCTGCAAATTTCTTTGAAAAAGTTGAAAAAAGTCTCTCAAAATGAATGGAATCTCTAATAACTTGTTTATTGTAATATTTTCTACAAGCAGCCCATTGCACTGTGTGAACATTTTATTATGAAAGGACCAATAGATAATCCTAAATTACTAACAAAGTTGAATTAAACATACAGTAAAGCATACAATAATTAAGATAAAAAAAAGTTCTAAAGTTACCAATTAATAACAGCCATAATATATAAATGTGCTGGCATGTCTTGTGCCCTTCTTTTACTGAGTCAATAAAAACAATATCAGCGGTAGATGGTATGGTATGAGGTAAGAAATGAAAACAAATAATGCAGTTAACCTTGCCTGTGGGTAGAAACAGAAGAAGAATATAAGTTGAGCTATGAGGACGAGGGGGAGGGTGCGAGAGGGGGGGACGAAAGCCTGGCCAGGCTGGGGGTTGTAATCTATTATTTCCTGCCATACTACCATTGCTAAGTAAAAATCAATATTCTTTCCACATGTGTAACCTTTTTGTATCTGATATGGCTGGTGGGAGGAAGCAGGAATATTTGCCAATCATCCTGGCTGACAAACAACATCCCCAGGCAGTCCAGCTCAACAGCCCCATGAGCACCAGAGGACGAAACAACTCACGCTCACAAAGAGCAAAAATACCCCACAGTCTGGAACACACTTAACTTTCTCTGTTCCTTTCAAACTTCCCTCCCCCACAACCCTGAGTCCCCTCCTCTCTCTCTCTCTCTCCCTCTCTCTCTCTCTCCATCTCTCTCTGTCTCAGCAGTAGCTGGGCTTTCATTTGTTGTGTGAGAACTGCAGGAGTAGATAATGCCAGGCAGGATCCAGTTTAAAGGACATAGCTCCAGGCATCCCTCCTCTCTCTCTTGCTCTCTCTCTCTCTTTCTCTGTCTCTCTCTTTCTCCTTCCTTTCTCTCTACACATAGATTACTTTATAAATAACAATAAAAAGCAATTAATTCTCTCAACTTCAGAGGCCCTCCAGCCTGCGGTATTGTAAACGTAAAACTGGAAATTGATACAATGTGCATCCTTTCAGATAAATAAATGGTGCGTTCGCAGCCGTTTATTTTGCACAGAAAGAGAGCTTTTATACCATCCTAATTTCCTTAACTGTCAAATTATATTTTTTGTCTCCCTAAGTGTTTGACGCAGCTTTGCTCCTTGTTGAATTCATTAGCCAGAATGCAGCCGGGCTTGTGCATAATGTAGCTGGAGCACAGCTGAAACCCCATGTGATTGCAATGAAAACATTTCACTCTTTTCACGTTTTCTCTTGAAAACCAAGATTTTGGTGATTTTAGCATCCTATGCTTTAGGTTAGTCCAACATTTCAAAACATCTATAGTTTAGAGATAGATAGATAGATAGATAGATAGATAGATAGATAGACAATCAAATTGAGTAGCAATCTCAACAGAGCTCACAAATAAGACAGCAATAAACATAAAAAATGGAAGTAAGCTAAGAGTGAAACGTGTATATAAAATATAAAATATAGTATATAAGAGAATAAAATATAATTGCACATATTTCCAGAATGCTGATCGTAAGAGCAGGTAATGCATAGTATGTGTAACAGCTACGAATATTCCCATATACAGGATTTAATACAGGTTATTATATCTCTTTATAATCACTTTCTTTCATTTTCTAGGCTCATTATTCAGTTACTGATCTTAAAAATCAATTCAAAATTTTTGCATAATACAGTCACTGTGATGTAAATTCAATGATCCAGAGTGGTTTGCTGTGAAATGAGGTAGACATAAACATATTGCCTCATATTTTGTCACAATGGTGGTGATAGAAACTAGGAGTCATGAGGTCTACAACTCAAACACAGCCATTGCATTTAGTGTCCAGAATGAACCTACATGTCTTCTGAGGTTATATACATTGTTGTTAATGGAAAAATCTATTTTCTGATTTCTTTGGGGACTATTTCGCCTCACAACGCCCACATGTACTTCTCCGCCATGAATAGTTTTTTTAAAATAAGATATGTTTTAAGCCAAACTTAATCTCAGAACAATTATAAAAAATGGCTTAGTCTCTGGCAATGCACTAATAAACATTTCAGGTAACAGCACTCTGTGAGGCAGCTGCTGCTGTTGCTATAAAGAATTCTGACTTTGTATGTTTCTCACGAACAGAGCATTTCACACCAAACCACTCTGAATGACTTATGATTATGATGATTATTTCTGATTAAATTATGCGCAAGTCTTGAAAAATTGCTGGATCTTGAAAAATTCCCCTTTAAGCATTACTATGCCATTGCTTATTATATTGAAACTAATATTAGAGGGAGTAACTGACCCACTGGTTTTTCTTATAAGGCAAGACGATTTAAGTTTAAGGGGTTAAGAAGGCTACAGTAGCTAGCTGTGCTTTTCCACTGAACGTCAAACCCTCAAAATGGGCGAGAAACAAACAGGCTGTGTGTTAGAGCTTTGGTGCGAGGCGCCCTACAGAGCTCAGCTCCACAATAGCATTAATGACAATAAAGAAGACCCAACAGCATCCTCACAATGAAGAGGAGAATCGGGCCAGTCCACCTGCTCGCTGTCTCCTCTCGGCTTAGGCCCAGGCGGAGGAGAGGAGAGAGGAGGACAGGAGGGGCCTGAGGACAAAGCCTCCTGGAGGAGTGTGTGTGTGCGTGCCCCAGGGGCAGCCTGCCTGCAGAGCAGATAGGACTCCCCTCAGCGAGCTTCTCAGCACAGCAATTCAGCTGCAAACACACACACACGTACACACACACACACACATAGAGCTTTATCCAGCCCAGACTGGATTTGCCAGACTGTAGGAGCCTGGCTGTAGTTTGACTGGAGAGAAATGCCTCAGAGCAGTAGCCCGTAATATAGCTAAGCAAAGGGTCACCTGTACAAAAGAGCAGCCTCGAGCGGCGCAGAAGGTGTCAGGAGGTTATCTGCACACTGCAGGGCCATCATCCTCCCCTTATCCACACCAAGACACTTCCCACTGCACTCACACAGATTAGTTACTGTTGATGAGTGGGTTTTTTCGGCTCTAAGTGGGATGATCATTTCAGCATAAATATATTTTAAAAAAAAAAACATACACGACACACCTCCAAAGAGATATTGGATTTGTCGGATTAGGAGGCCGAGCACAATGTGCTCCTGAGTGACATGAACACGAGAACATCTCACTCACAGACAGCGACATTACATTTTTTCAGGGGGAATATCTGATGCAATGCCACAGTAATTAAAGCAGGAGATAATGCTATTCTCCAGCAGGCAGATGTATTTCAGAGAGCGCCCGTAATCCTGCTCCAAATCCCAACACCCCCGTCTAACCGGCAAATGATGTCAAATGGAAGGCCTGTGTGCAAGCAAACAAACAAATTTATCTCAGGATATTTAAGAAAAACTCTCTATTTCAGAATATCTGATGCAATTGCTCCCTGACTTGAGAAACACTGTGTACATCATTAGTCTGGTACCTGCACTTAGAATACCACAGCCTAGGTTCACTAAAATGGGTCAAGCATCATATGAATCCTGAGAGAGAGTTGCTTAACGATGGTGGGTCACATACACGCCTACTATTAGTCTGCCTTAACTGCCAAGATGACCCAACAGCGATGAGTGTAAGACCCTTCATAAGGCCTGAAGTTGTCTGATCATTGACCATGTGATTGCAGAAAATAGTGTAATTTTATTTATTTATTTATTTATTATTTTGGTCACACCATTGGCCCAAGCTTAGATGGATATAAATAGTCTCACAGGCCACTCAGACCACTGAGCCTATGAATCTTGTAGCCTCAAACTACGAATTTGTTTCAAAAGGTAACAGGAAAAAGTTTCATTTCAAAATGCTGTATAGCCATTTGTCCATCTTTAAAAAGAATAACAGCTGACAGATGATGGTCATCTGAAGGTGATATTAGTCATAATGTATCATTGATATTTCTTATGTGTGTAAAGCCCATTCCCAACAATATACTGTAAATCATGAAATAAGGCTTTGTATTTTTTGGCGGCCAAAATGTGAAATACAGAGACCAGGGGCAGTAGGTAAATTCGACCCCTGCAGTGAATGTTCTTTTAAACAGTGGTAGAATGGCTGGGACAGGTGGAGTATCAGACAGGTGCTGTGGGAAACCTTGAGCTAAATCTGCCCAGCAGGTGATAGATATAAGGGCTGGGGCTATTTTTGCTTTTCAGGCTTCACAAGGTACAGTTCTGTCTGTTTCAAGGGCTTAAAATGTTGCCAGGCAATGCTGTTCTCAGTGTTTTAAACATGCCGTGTCTGGGTCGTATAGTGACAAGGTTTCTGTTTACATATTCAATCTCCTAAATTAGAGAGTTGAAATTACATGGCAATTTAACAGTGCTGGTTGCACAAAACACAACAGTAAATGGGTTTCTCTGAGGAAAGCATCACTGTCTTTGTTCCCTGTACCAAATCCATCATTAAATATATCACCATCTATTGGCCACCATTTTCCCTGTTACCACTGAGCCTTACTATCAGGCCCTATGCACTAAGCACTAACCTAACCATGAGGATATCCTTGACATTCCGCTCAGTCAAGGTGGGCAGTCTGAGAAACAAAACCAGGCCCTCGTCTGAGCGAGGAAACAATGGCCATTTCTGAAATAAACATGATTGCATAAATTCAATTAACGGTTTTGTCACGGCTAGAGGTAGAGCTGGGTAATTAGCTTGACTGCAGTCTGTCTCTCGCTCTCTATTTCCTCTTTCTGTCTTTCTCCCTATTTATTTCCTTCTCTTCGTCTTCCTCTCTCCCCAGTGGCAGGGAGCAGATGACAGAGATGATTTCTTCTCCTGGCTGTGTGTCATTGCGTTAATGGGCCACAGCACACTAATTGAAAGTGAAAAGGGGCGTCCGCCAAAATAAAGTGAGGGAGCAAGGGACGGGGGGGTGGTGGATGATGATGGGAATAAGGGGAGATCGGCTGGCCTGTGAAATAGAGAAGAAGGAGGATAGATGGAGCCGAGAGGGAGGGGTAGGGGGAGAGGGACGCTCAGGGAGCCTTTAATTGTTTCAAATTAGGCATGTGATTGACAGTGACAGAAAGTGGGCATTGACAAGCTGGGCCCTGATGAGAGCGATTAGCATGCAGCCAAACAAGCTGTCAGTTTTAGCAACATGTTAGCTATGGGAAATACCGGGCATATGGCTCTTTTAACCCCTGTATGGGAAGCCAGACTCTTAACAGACTCTTTAATCCATGATTGATGAGTAAAGACTGGGTGGTCCTGCATCATGTATAAATCATACCTACAAGATTCCACTACTTCTAATATCATCGCTGGCATATCAAAAGTTTGTTACCTCATGATTTTTGAGATATGCTATTTGAGATTGCTGGATTCATAGAACATGTTTATGAGTAATGGATCAACGTAAATGGTCTTGCTAAATTAACAGACATTAAAATCGTACAGTACAATAATCTATTTGTTTTCCTAAATGCAAAGTTAAAAGTTCTATGTTTCAGATAAAAGATTTAATTATGACAGCAACAACATACACAACATTCTGAATATTAATATTATTATTCATTTTATAAGCCAAAACACGTCTAAATGCACCAAAACCTGACTATTGCCCCCTGGCATACATGGAAAGAAATCCAACATTTGCTTGAATCCAGGCTCACCAACAAACACCAGCTCGTAAACGTTTCTAAGTGCTACAAGGCCTCTCGCTAACCAAAGGTTAATGCATCCTATTGGGCCGACGTGCAGTGGGAGAGTGCAGTGCAATCCGATTACTTTCTCCAATATGTTTGAGGTAGTATGGGATGAATTCAGGCATGAGGAACAAACATCCCCCTCTGACCTCTCCTCGTCAGCCGCCTCGGCCTGGCTGCTTCCGCGCGGCCGCCTCCACCAAATTAAATGTCTGCTTTAAATGATTTTCACGAGAGTGGATGAGAGGGCAATGCACGGTAACTGGGTCCAAGAATAATGCAAGGTGGATACAGGAGTAGGCGGAGGTGGAGTGGGTGAGGGAGGTGGGTGGGGGTGGACTGTTTGCTAAAAACAGCAGGCAGCAGGCACAGTGAAGAATGTCAGGTCAAATTGTTCTTGACAGTGTTAATATTGGCACCTCATAGAGATAATTACATGTAAATAAACAGTGAAATAGCTCTCAGCTGGAGACTGGGAGCGAGAGCAGAACAGTTAGTGTCAGCCAGCTGGGGACTCCAGCACTGCTTAATGTGGAGAGAGAGTAACGTAGTCATAGGCCTACAGCATGTAAGCCATGAAGCCATTCCCTATATTTTTGTCTGGTGGTATATAATATCTCATATATATATATATATATATATATATATATATATATATATATAT
>CM067492.1:20555903-20588123 GCA_034552555.1 Semaprochilodus insignis
GGTTAAAAGATTTGCAATAATGCACCAACAACTACTGAATTAAAAAGAAATTAAATGTAGAAAAAGGAAATAAATAATAAAAAAGACAAAAAAGAAAGAAAATTTGATAAAGAAAAAAGACGAAAAACAAAGAACTGAATTAAAAAATTTGAATTAAATAAAATCAAGGGAAGTAAGAGTACAAAAAGTGCAACAAATAAAAAGCAAAAAAGTCTGAAAATAAACGAAACACGATCGAATAAATATTTCACTTCCACTTAAAAACAGGTAGATGAATTAAACCATCTCCAGGCGAGCCAAGCAGCGCGAGTGCGGTGGTCGTATATGCGGAGCTGACCCACCTTCCAGGGGAAAGCCAGTTCGGGGGTAGTTTTGTCCTGGAGCTGGGCGCATCATCCTCGGCACTGTCCCCGGTAAAGTGGACATTCTGCTCTTCAGTTACCCGTGCACGCGGAGAGTCCACTCGGGACAGGAGCCACCAACACAGACTGGGCCGAGCAGAGAGCTGCGGGGACGGACAATCCCATAAACTGAGATTTACACAAGGACAAACTCTCGAACGGACAGAGAGAGAGAGAAAGAGAGAGAAAGAGAGAGAGAGAGGCGCGCGGGGCAACAAGAAGTCCAGCTAAACCCGAACGGCGCGTGCGTCTGGGGTTAGGATAAGGAGGGAGGGGGAGGAGGAGGAGGTGGTGGCGGAGTGGTGGGGCTTGAGGAGGGTGGGGGGTGTAACTCCAAAAAGCGCTGTGGAGCGGTCAGTAAAGGACAGGCCTAATTGCGCGCGGTCTTTTCTCCAGGAGCTCGGGCCGAGTTTGCTGGCGCGGGTGAGTTTGGGCGCGCGGTGCAGCAGGCGGTGAACGCTCATAGGCTCGCGGGGCCTTCTTTTATCCGTGAGCGGACCGAGGGGTACGGGGGAGCGCCATCGACCAATCAGAGCGCGGCGGAGATACTCTCACTCTTACTAAAGAGAAAACAAACACTAACGCGTGATTGCTCAACTTCCGCGCTTCCCTGTAACAGCGCGAGCCGGGGAGGAGGAGGGGGGGGTCATCAGAAATAAACCCTGCTTTATTGAACTCTTAGGCTACACATAGTGTCTAATCTGATGGCCGAACACCATATCAGCCATACACAGTCCAGTTTATGAAAATGAGCAGAGCTGCTGTTATTAGAAAGTGAGTGAGTGAGATTAACCCATTCATCCCCCACAACTCCATCAGTTACAGTATGCAGAAAGACAGCAGAACTGGTGCTATTGGGTCTGAAATGAGGACGTTCTATATAGCTATACTTAGCATAAAGATCTGTATTACCCGTTTAAACTCATTTACTAACATCTGAGCTGTCTCTGGGTTTGTTATAAACCAAAAAGGCTGAATTTAATAAGCTACAGTAAGACATAAAGGGTCACTTTTTAGCAATACGGTTTTGTCTGTTTGGTAAAGTCCGTCAGACCTGTGAACACTGTGAGCCAATCGACATTCGAAATTTCAGATATGCACATTAATGTGCTAATAAACAACGCAGCATTGAGTGAAATCATTTCAGCAGCACTGCAGAGCTGCAGGACCTACTCGACATGTGAATGAAGTGTTCTCAATCACAGTAACAGACCAAAACAATTACCAGTAAAACAACAGTTGAGCTAAGCAGCTGCTGCTTTTGTTTCTTGGTTTGTTTGCTTGTTTGTTTTGTTTGTTTATTTATTTACTAAGCTATGTTCCTTCAGCATACAGTTGTCGCATTTCTACCAACAAACTTTCCTTCCGTGAGGAACACAACGAAGGAGCACAAAAAGATAACGCACACAAGCCAAAACAAACTGCAAGTCCTTCTTGGATCGTAATTGACACGATTACACGATTATGTAAAATATATAATACCTCAGTAAAGAGTAAAGCTCATTACTAACTGATACATACCTGCACTCACAAAACGCGTTATGTGGTCACTATTTGCAGTGTTAACGGTCCAATGTTTTGCATACGGCCGAATATCTGGACAAATTACCCGAATAGAGGAATTTCGCGATTATTGTTCGAACAGCTAAAGATGTTCCGGGATGAATTGTACATATAATGGTATTCTTAAGTACCTGATGCCCAAAAAATATCACCACTTCTAACAGCTTTTCAACACACACTAAACACGCGCCCCAAATTATTAATAACAGATGATTAATAAATAATAATGAGTTCCCGCCCTTTAATGGAGCTTTCAAATACACGGCTGTGTACTGTCACACTGTCAGAGCGCAGTGTGCGCAGGTGTGTGTTTGCACAGTCGTGCACTTAATCAATGAAGGTCATTAATGACTTGAACGCTGCGTTTTGTTAATCATGTATTCTCCAGTAACCGGAGAGGGTAGTGCTTCCTCAGAGCGCGCAGCTCCCAGGAGCGCAAGTGTGGTCTTATCACACCATAGTGGAATATAGGACAGGGACGCTTCTGTTTATTCGAATTAATGCGAATATTATAAATAAATCGGAACGAATATAAAATATGTTTTAGTGACTTTAGCCACCGGTTAATCGGAAGCCGTTAAAGAATCAGAGGAAAAGAGGAACGCTTCACAGCCTGAGTCAGAGCCGATGTTACCTACATTTTAGCGCACTGGTGCTTTGAATGTAGAACGATTTTAGTCGGTGAGTAAAATTCTTGATGGCTTCTTTTGTCGTGGACTGCGTTAATGTAACAGACTATAATCATTTTCAATCGACGTCACATAAACGCTCTAAGCACCAAGTCTCTCTCAGTATAGCTCTAGTGGAATAGTGTTTTTATACTGCAGGTATATGAATCTTATCTTTTAATCTGTAGCCTATATTAACCAAATGATATAATAATTATACTGATCTCTACTAAATTCTATGCTACTGTAGTTCAGACTATACTATATAGTAATGTCTCATTATATAGACCAGTGTTTCTCAACCCTGGTCGCAGAGGCACCCAGCCCTGCACATTTCAGTGCTTTCCCTGCTCCCAGCATACCTGATTCAGTCTATCAGCTCATTAAAACACCTATTCAGAGTTGCTGGGTGCTGTTTTAAAGCAGCAAATCCACTACAATCTGCAGGGCAGGGTGCCTCCAGGACCAGGGCTAAGAAACACTGATATAGACAACTTAATAGACTTAAAATAATAATTATTGTGGAGAAATAAAATGAATCAAATTAAATCACATGCATAAATAAATATCTCACAATTTTGGACTGGACTAGTGCTTGAAACGGAAATGAAGAAGTGCTGTTTCTCTCTTTATCCACATGCTGGCATAAGTATCAGCAAACTAGTATCATGTTTTACAATCTGAATTTCTACAGTGAACAAAAGATTGAATGTATCACTGATGTACACAACATCCACTCACCAGACACATCATTAGGTATACCTCCTTGTATCTACACTTATTGTCCATTTTAGCAGCTCCACTTACCATACAGGAGCACTTAGTAGGTCTACAATTACGGACTGTAGTCCATCTGATTCTCTGTATACTTTGTTATCCCCCTTCTCCCTGTTCTTTAATAATCAGGACCACCACAGAGCAGGTATTATGTGGGTGGTGGATCATTCTCAACACTGCAGTGACACTGCTGTGGGGGTGGTGTGTTAGTGTGTGTTGTGCTGGTGTGAGTGGATCAGAGACAGCAGTGCTGCTGGAGTGTTTAAACACCTCAGTGTCACTGCTGGACAGAGAATAGTCCATCAACCAAAACTACTCATACAACAGCATCCTGTGGGCAGTGTCCTGTGACCACTGATGAAGGACTAGAGGACGACCAACACAAACTGCAGCAGCAGATGAGCTACAGTCTCTGACTTCACACCTACAAGGTGGACCAGCAAGGTATGGGTGTGTAATAGAGTGGACAGTGAATGGACACAGTGTTTAAACATTCCAGCAGCACTGCTGTATCTGATCCACTCAAACCAGCACAACCCACACTAACACACCACTTTTCTGAACGTTGTTGCTTCCTGTAGTTCCGGTGTTGCTGTTCAGGGAGCGTGCATGCCCTAGAACCTTATTTATAAATGGGAGCCTGAATTTGAGGGGGAACTGAACCAGGTATAACACCGACAGCCTGTAAGAAGAAAACCTCACAGTAGGCCAAACAGTTAAATGTAGACGTGCCGGTACTGTGCAACCCGTGACTGGACACATCTATTTACTTGTTCTAGTCTTCTGTCTCACTGTGGTCAGTTACAACTGTGGTCAGTGGTGTCAAATCTTTTGTTTCTCCCAGTGGCGAGTCATTGATTTTGCAGCTGCTGCAGCTCTTTTCTGGATTATTTACAGCAGCCAGTTTATTTCCCCCAAATGCAGAGAAAATTCAGCAAAACTACATGACACAGTTATTTTCCTGTTTGGTTTGGTGAAGTGTTTGTTTAATACAGCAGCAGTGCAACACTGAAGAAGTAGAATAGTAGAATAATAAGATGAAGACAAAGAAGGAGAAGAAAAAAGCTCTTCCTCTGCTAGTCAAGACAAAAGGTAGTCAAAAAAGGTCAGTTAAAACTTGTTCTATGCTCTAACTCACCGAAGATCTCTTACACTTCAAGGACTCCAATGGACACCAAACCAGCTCCTGGAGATCTACCTTTATACGAAGTCAAGTTTCAACTAATCAGTTTTCTGAGTTTCTGAGAAAGACTTCGCCAACTGAATCAGGTGTTTTTGAGGTTTTGAGGATTTGGTAAGAAGATCGACAGACATCTAGGAGGAGTGGTGGTGACTCGTCGTCTCCTCAGAGAGATGAAGAATGTCCACTAGAGGGCAATAAAGTCCAAAGTTTATGGGGCTCTATTAGTCACAGTGAATGGGTTTAGACCTTCATTGTTATTAATGCATTTTAATACAACAAAGGCAAATTTGCCACTTTCTCTGGTTTGGTAATGAAGCTATTCTTACATAACCTGTCAAAATACTCACATATAAATGTAATATATCATTCTGATTTATGTTTGCACAATAGTCACATCATTCGCTTTGTTACAAAGGCTTCAGGTTGAATAAAACTAAGCCACACAGTATCATCTACAGATACATTTCCAGCCAAAACCAGAGGTCTGTACACTTCCACTTTGAAGTGATATTTCATCAAAGGTTCTGCATAATTCAATCGTTGGGATGTAAACAAAGTCATATGTAGTGGTTTACTGACAAATCGTGCATTGCAGTGAAATGTACTAACTTGGATTTCTTTACAGTGGAGGTGATTGTATGTATTACTGGCAGTGTTAAATCCTTTGCTTTACAATGTTGTCCATGTACTTCGCTGCCATGAATGGATAAAAATACATTTTGTACAAAATATAATACATATACTATATGCATTTTAAAAACATTTTGAAAGCATTTTATTGTATTGGAAAATTATTCATAACCATTTCATATTATAGCGTTTTGTTATCTTTCAGATGTATAGTTTCCAACTACTGCCACTGTGAACAATTCAGAGTTGATACACCCATCATCAGAAAAGTAGTTGCAGAAATAGTTGCACCCAGAAGGAATCAACCAACTGGAATGAAACTTGGTGTGTAGGTTAGACATTGTGCGACATGCCAATGATTCGAGTATCAGACTCGGCTGTGCATGCAACATAAGCAAGGACGAGCCTCATCACTCTACCTGACTGACCCAACAGCCATGATTGTGGACATTCAGTGAGTAGTGAGTCATACTGTTAGTGCCAGCACCACTGGCAGACTGCACAGTCATCGAATGACTCAAAACAGCAGGAGGTCATCTTCAGTGATGAGTCCCAGTTTTGTCTTGGTGGAGATGTCCAACACATCCAGAAGGCCTGGTGTCACTCCACTTCCACCCCTATGGCAAAATCTGCAGGAACTGTGTGAGAATATTCAGGCTGCATGGGATGGATTATCACAGGACACCATTAGGAACCTCTACAACTCCATGCTGAGACATCTGGCATGTTGCGCCATACTGAGAGACGCTACTTCTGTATGTGTAGCTCAATAAATATTGCCTTTATCAGTCTAAATCTATCATCATTTATTGTTCCTGGTAACCTTTATCTTCCTAAGTGTACAAAGGATGACAAAGAAATTTGGAAAAGTTAACTGAATTCGTCTTTAAAGGAATATATCTGATAATTAGATTACGAATTGTATCATGCAAAAGGTTTAGTAATTTTGAAACAACCTTTGTAGGCAGGGCATCTATTAAGATATATATATATATATATATATATATATATATATATATATATTAGGCCTCTCTTAAATCCTTTAACTATTCTGGAAAACTCATAAAGGCTGTGTCCAAAACTACCTTGGACAAAATAATGTCAAAAATCATGACATCAGCACCAGAAGTGCATAATTTAGTAGACCTTTAGTATGTCTAGTATTTCGGTATGAGGCTCTGGACACAGCTTAAATATCTGATGGTTTAAATTCATGTACATGTTTTGAGTATTGAGAAGTAAACATAATTCGTATGATTCATCATCAGCAGTTGTAAAATCCTGCATTTGTTGCTGCATTTGAGAAGGACACTGTGATCTCAGCCTCCTCAGAGGGCCTGGCTTTGACAGTTTGAGGGCTTGTGTGGTCAGAGGCAGACAAGTATGGGATTAAATGCTGTGTTTAAACATTTGGCACATCCATTTACAGAAATGCAACCCTATACATGCAAAGTCTGGGAGACTTTGAGCCTTGAATTCACTATGTAAAGAAAAAATCCAAGGCAAAAACAAGTTATAAAGAAAGACTTCAGGGCACACCAAGCTGCACTCGTTTTCACACGTTTCACCGTTATTTTTCATACTTTGGTTGATAGCACACATAGGGACTGAAACAGAAAACATTCAAGATAAATCTTAAATCACTCTACAGTTTTAGGTAACTTGTCATAGCGTTCTCCAGTCCAAGTACTTTTTAGCATCCAATATAACTGATGAGTTATAGGCCACATCGGATCATAACGCTAGATACTGAACATAGTATCACATAGTGAACTATTTCTTTAACAGGCAGTGATTTCAGATACAGATAAAGACTGTGGGGAAATACTCAGGAGCACAGGGGGCAATGCCCATCTGGCAGGCCAGAAAGGTAAGAGAGAAAGAGAGAGAAAGAAAGAGAGAGAGGGAGCAGGTGCATCAGATCATACAAAGCCTGTCAACCTGATGTTGACTTCCACATGACACATTTAGCAGTGGCATGCAGCTGGAAGTGGTTAAGAGTGTTAAATCATGGGCCTGGTAATGGCAACTTGTCACCATACATCACCGCAAGCGGAGGAAGGAATGTCTGTGAGGTAGACTCTATCACTCTCATCTGACTCTTTCATTCTCTCTCTCCTGTACACTTAAACTGCATTTGCAATTTCACTTTAAATGCTATTCCATAATGAGTGCAGGCTAAAACGACTTGAAGTGCACAGGACAGCATGGCACAATTGGTTCCTAGCAGAAAGACCATAACCTGGAGTACAATGGTTTGTTCTGAGTAATGTGGCATGATAAAGCTGTTTTAAGGGAACCCTGACTGTTAAGATCTATAGGGCTCAATACAATGTACATGTCCAATGCTGTACAAATATTTTGTATAAACCAAGCAAAATACTTTATTTATTATTAAAAACAGACAAAAGCCTTTTTATTAGCAGGCTGCCTTTTTGTTGCCACATTAAATGGTTCTTGTCCACTGAGGGAGAAACCGCGTGCTAAATATCCCATTTAACTCTAATATATCACTCAAGCCACAAGCCTTTCCAGCTTTAGCTAGAATATGACATTGCTCAAGAAAAAAAACTTTAAAGAGTGTCTTATTTTCTGTAGGACTGATTCCACTGTAATCAAATGCCAACATCACAGTGTAACAATGACAACCTACTAGTAGAGGAATTTTGCCTAACTGACAAATCTAATCTAAACAGTCTAAACAGTCAGATGAGCCATTCCATAGGAACATACAGAGTTGGAATTTTGACAGTGGTGGTGAAAGGTACAAGACATTTAAAGAGTTTAATGCCTATAAAGCTGCCTTACATACAATTATTATACAGAATGGTTGTTGGCTGATGCCTTATTTTATGATAGTTTTGAGAGTCTACAATATATTTTACAATGTGTTCCGAATTATATTCAGAATCATTTTTATGAATTTATCACGATTTTACCACCAACATTACATATAAAACTCTTGGGCTTGTTAAGGTTCACTGGTGTTTTCTAAATATGTGGCTGTATTTGTGTTGTAGACATTGGGACCCCTGGTCTCCATCACTACTACTGTAAAGAGTCTTTAAATTATTTAATTTAAAATTATTTCACACAAAACATTGTGAGTGACATTGTCTACATCTAATGAAAATGAATTATTTTTATTAGAAATGTTATATAATTGTAAATAATTAAAATCCGTCTTTCAGTATGCACTGTCCATACCCTGATGTCTATGGTATTACCTGATCGATGATGTATAGATGACAGCAGAAAAACAGAGAAAGCTGAAACGTTGTTTCTAAATATGCACTTTGATCTGACTGGTATAAATTAATAGCATTATGCTGAAGAGTCATATGTAGTTGGTTGTATCCAGGAGACTCAATAAGAGATCTCGGGCCAGTCAGTAAGGTTACTGCACCAGCTTCATGTTGCCAGACTAAAGGGACACAAGATGGAGCAGAACAATTCGTGTTCTATAGCAGGCAGAGTGGGCGTATATTCACATAAAATAGTTTATAAATGTTCCAAAGACACTAATTCAGTTCTGGTGGTTCTGTGTTGGATCTGTTTTGTACAGATATTGTACCTTACAGTCTATGAAGAGTGTTATCGTCTTCCACCAAAAGCGACGGAACGTGATTCAATCCAAAGTTCCCGGATGTGCTTGTCTAATGTATAACGTTAGCTCAAATATGTAAAACCAAAACACTTCTAAAGACATTTCTAAACTGCAGTACCTCAAATTCGCACCATTGGCATTTTTGAGTCTACAAGATGTGGGAGGTAAAAAGTCCTAGGTGATGGAGTAATCCAACTGTTGTGTTTACTGTTTGTTTGTTTGTTTGTTTTTATTAATGTGCAGCATATAATGTCCCTTTTTGATTCGAAAGTACATTTTTACAATATATATTAAACACGTGTGAGCAATTAAACATATAAATAACTTATAGTAACTTATAGTAATTAAGTAACTAATAGAAGCAATACCTATAACGCGCATTCTGGACTTACACCAGTTCAGTTAATGGTTACTGTGCTAGCTAGCTAACTGCAACAGAGCTTAAGCCTATTAGCCTCGTGTTTATTATTTTACATGTACCTTAAATGTCTCTAAAATACTTGGATGTTAAGAGGGGGACAGCTACGTCATTTTATCTTCTCCGCTTATTCAGCGGTGAAAAGGTACCATGAAAATGCTGAAAATGCCACCATATGCGGAGCATGTGATCACAATGCCGAGGTCACAAAGACTGCAGCGCTACGACGCCTCGCGTCTTGTCCTTTCACGCCATCACAGCCATGCTGACGAGCTCTTTCATGTGCTGATGTACGCTGTGCGGACTTTTGGGATGACGGGTGGAAGCGTGAAGAAGGTCAGGACCCGATGGGAGGTCATGCTGTGTGGAGCGTCCCTCTCTGTGCCAGCGCGCATCTCACAGCTCCAGACATGCTGGGCCTCTTCAGCCCACTCTGGCCTGCAGGGTGCAACAGTGCAGATCCTGGTCCACAGTCAGGCTCAGCTCTGCTGTCCTGTAGGTTTAAGTGAGAAGGGTACAGAGGTAGGTAGAGAAGCCCTAATTCATAAGAAACAACTACTGCACAGCTTCCTAATACTTCCAGGGTCTGTCAGCACAGTAAGAACCAAGGTTTGTTGGGTGCTTTTCTTTTAATCTTCTACAGTAAATGGTAAATAGGGATGGGCGGACTGATACACAAATATCGATACTTAGATTCTAGAGCAAAAATATCAATTTGATTTGTTTATTTATCAGGCTGGACGTGTGTCCTGCTGTCTCTTAATGAGCATTAAAACAGCAAAATGCTGCTTGAAATTATGGCGTTGAATAGGGATTACTTTTCCTTTCGCCGTTTCCCCTGGACCCAGATAATTTTTTTAATTGATAGACTTTCCTGAACTAATTATCAATAGACACTCGATCAGGTCTTATAACATGTTATGTGGTATGTGTGGCCTAACCTTCCACTAGGACACCCAGCAGAATATTAGATACACTTAGTCTTTATTATCTGGCATACTTTTAATAAATGTTTGATTTTCATTAGATATATAATGAACTAATAAATGTAGCTATTGAAATATGAATCTAATCAGTACACATTTAGTTACTAAATTTGCAGTTCACATGTACTAGTACTAGTTTAACTGAACATAATTTATACATTGTTGAACTATGTGAAATTATTGTGGAATTATGTGATTAATAAAGAATAACTTTGATTTCTGAAAGTACATTTAATATTGATGACAGACCTTCTGTTATAGATTTGTTCACATTTACCATTTATCATTATTAAAAATCACAAACTTTAAAGTATTGGAATTGGAATATTAGCCTTGGTATTACTTAATGGTATCGGATCAAATGGAAGATCAGTGGTATCGCCCATCCCTAATGGTAAACCTTACAAATCAGTGCAAATGTTTTCATAGCTTATCAGAAAGAAAAGAAAGGTATTAGCAGCTGTGAAGGACTCAAATGTGAAATGTATCATTTTTCTCACAAACGTACTCGAGAAGAAGTATAAGTAGATTTAGGCAATGTGGCAAAAATAAGATGCCTGATGAGATACAAATACACAGTATGCATCATGATGTTTTGTTACCTAGACACTTTGCACTTGCAGTGCTGCAATCAAGCAAAAAAATTTTTATTAAAAGAATTATCCTCTTTTTAATGAATCATGCACACTGTCAGTTTTCTTCATTGACACTATCCATTCAGATAAAACTCAGAAAAGCATATGGTGTATCAAGATAATAAAGTGATGTAATATTGTCCAGCTCTTCATATAAATATTGAAAATTCTCAGAAGAGTCCACATTCATTACAGTTGTAGAGCAAAGTGAACTAGTTACTATACACCTTTGGCTACATGCACATTTCACTATTACTCTTCTCTTCTCACACTATAAAAAAGTCAGAAGTTCAGCTTGTTTGCATTGATTTGTGTTGCCCTGCTGTATACCGAATATTTCAAGAGTGACATGTCATTGCTTAAATCAGTCAAGGTTGTAATTTAGTTTATTTTCGTCTCATGGTCATGCTTTAGACCTCAGATATGGCACGTTCAAGCTCTGCAGACAACAGCGACAAACAGAAGGCCTTCCTTGGAGAGTCCTCAGTTACAGTATCACCAATCACAAGACCTAAAATGAAGTCTGTTAATCACACCATGCCTTGAGAAAGAAAACTACTAAATGTATTTGGGTAGGTTCATAGCAGGGATGCACTGAAATGAGAACTGATGCCGATATGTGATATTTGTAAACTGTGGGAATTGGCACTACATGTACTGGAGTTATCATAATGGAGAAATATTACATTTCTGTAGGGTTGCAGTCAAATAAATAAAATGCAGACATTTAAGCACAGTAGCCCTAAATGTTCTGTTCCAGAGTAAAGTAAATACATCAGCCCTGTTTCCAACTTGGGGCACTGTGTAAATGTAAATAAAAACAGGATGCACTGATATGCTAATTGTTAAAACTCTTTAATTAATGAAAAAGAGTACAAAGACCACATATCTGGTGTTTAAACTAAGAAATGTAATATTTGAAAAATATATGCCCATTTTGAAATTGATGGCAGCAACAGGGGCAATAACAAATTGGTAAAGCTGGGCAAACACGTTAATTACTTAATAATAATAGGTTAATAAAACAGTGGGATTGTATAATCATGTTTTATATATATATATATATAATTTCAGTTATGTGGTGATACTGATCTGATTCATCATGCATAGTACTGTTGGGGGCAGTTCAACAATATGCATATATGTGTTTTAATATATATATATATACACACACACACACACATATATTAATGAAGTTAGCAAAACTTTTATTACAGTGTGAGAACTATGCTTTAACACAAGCGCCAGATAAAGTGTGCGTTTGATATTGGTTATGCTTGAAGCGTTCCTTAAATTGTTGATTGATTGGTCTTTTTATTTAGCAGCCATATCAGTGTGAGGATCAAGATGATACTAAAACACAAAATAACGTGTTGTAATTTTGCATCTGACTCAGCTACTGGAATGAAATTCTTATGTAACTACTCACAGATTCAAATCTAATGTAATATCTTACTCAAAATAGCCTGGTTATTGAATCTACATTTATAGTCTGGCTCAGTATAGGGACATTAGAGGTCCTAATTGGGTTCCCAGTTCTGATGGCAGAAGGGTGAACCCCTTCCAACAGACATTTCTCAGACATTATCAGCATGTGATGGACTGGTTGTTTTTTGCTTTAATCAGTTAGTGCAGCCTTTCTTTGAAAATGTCAGAAAAGAAAGAGGCCTGTTTAATGTAGATGAAAGTAGCAGACCCAATTTTACATGCTGGCCCAATTGGTCTCACTAAATCAATCTGAAGGAGAAGCACATGAAGAGAGTTTGAGGCCCTTCTTATACTGTGACTCCTGCCCCTTTGCGTATGTTCTTCCACTTTGTAGACTTTTTTGGCATGATGGATTTAGATGTTCTGTTCAGGAATCTCGGGAAGGTTGTGTTTTAAATGTTGGAGCTTGGTATATGTTAGCCATTCTGTTTGAAGATGTAGAAGGAAAAATAAAGCTTGTATGCCAATGTACCAGGTTCAGCCAAAGCCAGAATGACTCCTTCTCCTTCTTCTTCTTCTTGTTCTTCTTGTTCTTCTTCTTCTTTGTGTTTTTCCCCCCATCTCTTTCTCTTCCTCTCCATTGTCTTCTTTATATCTTTATTTTTATAATTGGCTTAGACATCTTATTATTGTGCTTCTTTTTCTTTATCTTTTCCTTTTTCTTTGTGTTTTTTCTTCTTTTTTTGTTTTGTTGTGTTTTTTTTGGTATTGTCATTGTTCTTCCTATTCTTCTTGTTGTTGTTCTTCTTGTTCTTCTTTTTCTTTTTCTTTCTCTACCTCTTCAGTCTTCTTTGTGTCTTTTTCTTCATTTTCTTAGTCTTACTATCCTTTTTGTTTTTGTTGTGCTCTTCATCTTCTTTTTTTTCTTTGTATCTTTTTTCTTCATCTTTTTATTATTGTCCTTCTTCATCTTCTGCTTTTTGTGTCTTTATTTTCTGTCATCTTTTTGTTCCTTTTTTGTTTGTCTGTGTCTCTTGTTCTTTTGTTTATCTTCTTCTTTTTCTTCTTTTTTTTTCTTCTTCTTCTTCTTCTTCTTCTTCTTTGGTGTAGCAGTTAGTCAGATAATCAAATAAAGTTTCCAGTGTAATTGTCCATTTGAAGTTGAACAGTATTGCCTGCATAACAAATGCTGACCAAAACCAGTACAATGTCAGGATAAACAAACAGCTCTCGCCAGACCACTGCAGCTAGAGACCTACTAAAGAGCCTAAACATTGATTTAATCCCTATTTGTACCGTAATTATTTTGAGTGGCTTGTCAAACTTTTAGCAGGATATCCACAATGGGTCAAATCAAATTACTCACGATTTAGTCTGCATTCTGCAAGCGTAGACATTTCAGTGAGAAGCTGAAACACTGAAACACAAACGTTAGCTCAAATCATAATCTAATTGAAATAGTGGCCGGGAGTGCCAAAACAATTCAAGCGTACTGAGCTGTCATACGGGAGATGGATTTTTAGGAAATGCTGTAATATATTTCACATATGTGCTCCTGCAGATGTGCCTCCCATGGAAATGTGAAGTAAAAAAGAGACACTACAAAACTCAGGCATATTCATAAATATATCCATGCAAAGTGTGAAGTTAAATAATTGCATATTATTGCAAACAAAGCAGCCCAATTGACTTTATAGACCGAGCATGTGAGAGTGGAAGGATTGTCACATCTCTGCAAAAGTGCTAAAGAGAGGTGGAAGTCATTTCTTTTGTTTCTTATTCTCTTTGTGAAGATTTGTTTGAATTCTCGTGTTTTTGGGCCCTGTTTTTCAGGGTTTCATCACATGACAGTGTTTTGCTATTAGTGTCAGTAAAAAGAACATTGGAGTCGTTTATAGTGGCACCTCTCTTTTTCCGAGAGAGCCCGATATCGTGAATATAAAGGAAGAAGCGAGTGCATTTGTTTTTCTGTGAAATAACTTGTTTGGTTAACAGCACGGAACACACAGCCCTGTGTTAGCAAATGCATTGTAAACATAGCTAATTTAGTATGGTGGGCATTTACTGGGCTGATATCAGGTCATTCCAGCATCTCTAACTTGTTTTTTCACAGACGATTATGAGTGGAACAGACAGTCTTGGAATCCAGAGGAGCATGAGACCTTCATGCGGGGGTGAGCCACCTCTGGGATCAATGTCTGCATTTTGTCGATCGAGCAATGCAGAGACACCATGCAAGATGCATTTCGTTTGCTAAATAATTATCTGAGTCTCTATTCATTTGCAGATTTTTCACACAAAAATTAGAGTGCATGACAATGACGTTGTTTGGTTAAATAACATCTCAAGTCTTTATTTGGCACAATAGTGGATTTTGTAAAATAACATCGCTTCTGGTGGTTCTTCATTTGCCCAGATGAATTGACTGTAGACCTCTTATGCCTTTCTTCACGTCTTTAAACCCTTATTGCTCCAACTTAAATTTAGATGATGAAAAGGTTATTATTTTTTCTGCAGGCTTGTGACATTGTTGGTATACAGTTACTTTTGTTGTGTTGTATAACACAAAAGACTGGATTTCTGTCATTGCCAGTATTGAAGATACAACAGAATGCATATTTTACATCCTAATTTAGGGTGATATTAGTCAAAATTGCAGTTAGTAGATTTTAAAAAATACATACATTGTAATAAACATTACAGCGATGACTCAAAAGTGGTCAAAATAGAGAAAAAAATAATAATAACAATAGTTTTAAATATATATTGCATTTCGACGACCAGGTGCACAGATCTGTTTGATTTCTGGAGTCTACAAGATCCTAGCCTTTCTTTATTAACCCAGTCATGCTAAACACAACACTTAATACAAACATCACTATTTATTTCTATACAGTAATTACTGCAGACATACAGTACCATGCGAAAGTGAGACCATCCATCATTTAGCTCCCTGTCAAACTGGCCATGAAACAGAAGTAATTCAGTTTTAAGCAGCAGGAGGAAGTAGAAAATTTATATTTAACAGAAAATTATCTGTTAATTAGCAACCTCAACAGCTAAATGTAATATTCTATAACATAATAATAGTATTATTAATATAACATTATTTATTTTTACTTAGCATCTTTACACTTTTGTTTATTACCACTGTTTATTACCACTTCCACTCTCATTGGGAGTCTTGCTTTCAGTTTTTTCAGAAATATGCAGGAATATTTTTTCACACCTCCGAAATTCAGTCTTTGAACTTGGTTGTGTTTTCTGCTGCTTATAATCCAAATAATCCCAAACACATTCTGGACTCTGAGCTTGGCAGTTCATTATTCTGAGAACATCAGTAGCCTCTTGGTTTGATTTCCTTTTCTCAGTGAGGGCCTCTACACATCTACACATCCTTTCTGTCCCAAAGCGTTGAGTTGTCTTCCCACAGTTGGACAGAAGGATTTTTTTTTGTTCAGATCTGAAGCAAGAGTGGAGTCTGATGTTCTCCTCTCTCTCAGAGATGAAAGCTTTAGGTGCTGTTTATCAGAGGCTGACAGTTTTGATGGTCTACCACGTCTCGCATGGCTGTTAGGAGTCTTTTTTCTCTAGATCGTTTCATCATTTTTCATCAACTCCAGTTTTAGAAACTCCAGTTCTATCTTCTTTTCCCTTTCCTGCTGCAGTCAGATGACCTTGTATCATCAGAAGTGTACTTAATGACTGTTTTGACTGAGACTTAAATAAGTAAGCGGTGGCCCTGTTTTTTTTTTTATTATTGCACAAACATTCCAGAATATGACCTTTATTGCCCACCCAGCACTAATATATGACTTTATGTTACAATAACAATATATGATTTTTATTGTTTGCTGTTTTAAAGGAGACGAAACCAAATAGAGGGAGAAGCAGGAAGCTCACAGAGCGCAAATAGGCTTCCTCAACAAGAAATAGCAAGTATGAGTAGCTTTCTGTTTTTCAGCTGTTCTGTGTTTTCAGCACTGTTTACTGTAATGCATTTCACTGTTTGATATGGATGTAAATATGTGTAATTGTACAGCAACATGGGGGCTTTTATTGTACCTGACTGTGAGAAATCCGACAACATGGGAATAAATGCATAACATTCTTAAATCTGTCTAGAAGAGTAATTTAAAAACTAGGAAAGTTTCCTGAAGACAGTACAAAGTGATTGTGCTGATAAAGCACCCTAGACTGGTTCCTAGAGTTTTGCTAGGCAGTTGTCAAGGCATCCCAGGTGGTAGATATGGTGTTCCAAGGCCATTGGTATGGTCTCTCAAGTGGTTTCTTTGATATCCCAGGTGGTTGCTTGGTGTGATATCTCACATGGTTAATATGCTGTTGGTAATGAGTGTCATTGTGATATACTGTAAGCTGCGTGCACAAACTTTTGCAATCAATTCCTGCAGGATGTATGTTTGTTTGTCCAACCGAAAAGCTGTATACAAGCACACCATTCCTGATCAGACTGAACAATCTGAAGTTGAAACGGTGTTGATATCTTAAAAACTTGGGACCAGTTGGCAGTGGGACCAGTTGGCAGATTGGGTTCTTCTTCCCAACATGAACAATGATAATAATAATAAGAAGAAGCAGAAGAATGTACCATCGGTAGCACCACTAACCTCACACTGCTCAAGTTCAACAAACCTTATTTCATACTTTGTTGCTCTCACTGGTCTATACTGTAAGAGCTGTAGCTGAGCAGAACACTCTGTTTAAGTATCCCTGAAAGCTGAATTGTTCTAACATATCCACGAGTGATAGGGATGGGTAGCCCTATTCTTTTGTTAGCCCCCTTTTGCTCATGTATATGGCTAGGTCAGAGATTACAAGTAGCCTCATGTACTTTTATTTTGACTGTTCTGTTCAAGTTATTTAGTTTGAGATATCATTATATGCAATGAGCTGGCAGTTTGTTTGTTATTTTGGCACTAGCCCACAAGCAAAACCTGATCTCGTAAGTCTTAAATCAAAAGTGGAAGCCACAGATTTTTAGGGTGAATGAAAATTGTCTTTCTGGTTCTGTGTTTAGGTTACGCTCTGATCCTAGACTAATTTGTGTGGTCCTAAGAATTTTCAACGTTTTGAAACTGATTTTAGAGCTGAACCTGGTTTTATATGACTATATGTGACTAGAGTCCACAGAACTGTTTACTGTTCATAAAGAAATGTAATTTAAACTGGGTTTAAAAGTATTGTACATTATTAATAGTCTAAACATAGTAAACTAAATACACATAAATGACACAAATAACCAGCATACATTACAATGGCTCACTGTTCTTAATATGAATGTAGGTCAGAAATCTTTCCCACTATGATTTGTATACCCAGCAAGCATGCCCAAACTGGACCATCGAGGACTCAATGTGGGCAAACACATCAGGCCTTTGTGGGCATCCCACACTGGCCCATTGCACATCGGTGCAACATCAGTCCCATGGTGTTGGCACACTGTGGGCAGTCCACCTTATAACAATGGGCATTTGCCTCTTAGCATTAGCCCACTGCCGGCAGCCCACATGGGGACAATGGGCAGTGACCCATTGTGGGGAGCCTACACAGGGTGACTGGCGATTTGCTCAGTGGTCCAGCACTGGTCCTTAAGGGGCGGCACCTAAGTACGTCTGTCAGAATGAAACGCATTCAATTACTCCGGACCCAAAATCTCCAGACTAGTGCAATACCGACCTCATAGCACTGTTTCAGTAAGACTATATCTAACTAACCATTGAAGTAGCACTCTCCCTGGTACACCATGAAAAGTTGTTTTAAACCTAAACTCAGTGAGAATTAGACACAATACAATACTAGAATATTCACCGTTTATAAAGGCTAAACAGGATTTCCAATCACACCAAACTAATCCTGGGTTTTCGCCACACAAACCATTTAATCCTCTGCTGCCACCTGCTGGACAGAGATAGAAGCGCTACAAAGAAGAAATGAGTTTAAAACGAAAAGGAAAAGCATCTTTAAGGAGGCTCCAGTCAGAGGCAGTCTTTAATTCCTTAAAACTTTAAAGCTCAGAATTAAGTCAACTTTTGCCCAGTAAAGTTATTCAGAGTGTTCTGAGCTCCAACTGTGCAATTTTACCAGCTCAGATTGTTGACTATAACACAAAAACAGCCTTTTTAGTTACATGTTATGTGTTTTATATGCAATTAGACATTCTGTCAGGACCACCGTGAAAGATGTCCCAGGTGTGAGCCAACGTATTTGTAACCATGTAATAGTGTTTTGTGAGGTGGGTTTTAGAGGGACTAAAGGTGAACTTTCAATGGTTCAATGTTCAATGGTTAACATGTCAACAAAGTCATTTGGTGTTTGGTGTGAAGTTGTTCCGTGTGAAATGCTTTGTTCTAGAGATGTTTACCAGTTTACCAGTGGTTCACTATAAGATCTTAAAGAGTATGGTCCAAAGAAATGGTTATTACAAGAAATGGTTAGATGTACTCTGCCTGATGTCTGACCCATTGTTATATGGTAGTTTTGTGATAATGTTTTGGCTTACAGTGTATTTGCAACCACTTAATTTATCCATTCATGGCATAGACATTGTGACCCCTGGTTCCCATCACCACCACTGTAAAGAGTCTGTAAGTTTCTCTATAATGAACCATTACACATCAGACTTCTCAGAATGTATCTGTTCACATCTCACAGACTGAATTATACAGTTCCCCTTTAAATGCTTCAGACATTTAGTTCCTATCACTACCACTGTAAAGACACCCGAGTTGGTCTTCAGAATCGCTCTCCATGGCTTTGCTTACGTCCTGACTACTAAATCCTGCCCAAATTCTTCTTAACAGCATTGGTCTATGTACCACATGCAGTCACTAGGGCTAGACACTAGGGGGCAGAGTTCTCCTTAAAACCTAACCAGGAACAGAGGGCAGCTGTCACTGTTCCTGATTTCTCCCTTCCACAGACAGAGTTTAGTAGAAGAGCTTAAACTAGGCTTATAGCCACAAATAACATACTGAAGTGAAATATTGACTCTAATAGGAGCATGATAGTTTGAGGAGGAGCTAAACATTATGTTTAAAAGCCTGAAATTATGGTAGGAACCTCATGCAGTGCTGCAGTGGATCTCCATAGAAAAGCAACCTACTAGAAAAGCAGCCTAGACCAGCATTGCTGGTCACCAGCATATGTTGTGTTTCGGACGCAGGTATGCTGGTCAGTAGTAATGGGAGTTGGCAAGCTGATGTGCCAAGACAGTATGTGTTGTGTTTTGATGCTGGTACGCTTATCAGCCAGCATCAGATCTGCTTAAACCAGCATAGCCCAACCTCCATTTCACGGTGGTGTGTACTGCAGGACATAGAAAGCTAGTTAGCTTGTTAGGATTCCTTTCTTTTTGGGACCCTCTTGCTGTAAGGTTAGGGTTAGGTGGGAGCAAAAGCAAAGCAGTCTAGGTGCTGAACCAACCAAACATACTGAAATTGAACTCCATAGCAGGAATTATGTACTAAAGGTGAGAGACCGATACAGAACGCAGTACATTTACGGCATTTAGCTGACACTCTTATCCAGAGCGACTTACAAGGTTAATCATATTACAGGTAGGCCAATGTAGTGTTAGGAGTCTTGCCCAAGGACTCTTATTGGTATAGCACAGCACAGTCACCCAGACCGGGATTCGAACCCCAGTCTCCCACCTATGGTGGCTCCCTGGTGGGTAGTGGTGTTACCTGCTGAGCTACACCAACCTGCAGTAAAAAGAACACCCCATAGCCCTCAAAACTTCAAGTAACTTTTTACTCTCCACTAGACAAAGTAGCCTATTTCAGATATGTAATCCAGGCTAGATCAGGATCAACCCCACTTTCACAGTACCTGAATGGGTGTAGCCTGTATCTGTTATAACTGCTGTTAACATGATAATGCTTCTGGGTTTAACAGATCAGGGCATTTCTCAGAGATCAGTACAGCGTTCTTTTTCTCATAGTAAACTGGCGCAGGAGCTAAAGGAGGAACAGGAGGCCACAAAAGCTCTCAGCTGGCCAGTGGATAAACATATGTTTTGACCGAAGGGACTTCATTGAGAACAGCTTATGCGAAAGACACCACATCTTTGTGACATTTGTCACATTGGTGCGCTGGCAGTCAGGGGAAGTGAGTCAGGCCACAGAGCCAGGAGTTTTAACAATCTGGTCATTATGACTGCTCAGAGCAAACAACAGAGAGATAACGCCATGCAGCATCCATAACAACGTACGTGACCTCTAAACACATCCTGATACAACTGATAAGACAGTGTGAGAACCAATTCCTGAATTCAGCATTAAGGGACATCAGAATAACAAATCTGTGGGCATTTTCAGAGCAACAAAAACAAGGATCCAAGTTGTTTGTACAGCTTTTTATCTGTTATTTGAAGCTATGAAACCGAACATTGATCCCCAGAGTCGTGTGTCTCCACACATACTTGGACAGAAAATCATTGGTTTTGGGCTCTATTCTGGCACAAGAAATCTGAAATGGCACTGATACTGCTATGGCAAAAGTATCCAATATCAGATTTCAGTTCAAAGTATTTTTCTTCATTAAATGAACCAGTTAGCAATTCCTGTATAGCAATGCAGTAGTGCACCATTACTAGTAAGGTGTTACTCAAAACTGCAAGTGTTATATTAATCCACATACTCAGACGTAACTCTCTGAAAACTAGACAGTATTTACAAGTTTTAGACAAATTTTACTCAGAAAAAAAACGAGCACTAATATTAGCATACATACAAATAACATTAATGCTAAAAGTAGTGATTTTTATGTATAGATGTATTAAATGTTCTATTGACTTTTCAAGTAAAAACAATGACTACAGAGAACAAAACGATTACTGTTTGCTGAATATAACATACTGTAAAAATACCATCATTCCCTTTATATTAAACTCAGCAAATAACCTTTTCCTGAAAGGGAAGCCCAGTATTATTACAGCTCTTTAATTATAGCTCTATAAAAATTGTCACCTTCCATGTTTAAGGGTAGTAACTTCCGGCCCCTGCAGATGGCGTTGTACACAGATGATCAGGCTATAAATACCTGCGGGGTGTGCAAAAGTTTTATAGATTAAGCAGAGTAGGAACAGTGCAGTGAATGCCTCATTCAGTGTGTGGAAAATGGGTCGCAAAGCAGATGTTAATGATTGGCTAAAAGGAGTGATTGCATTTGGGTGTGCCAAAGGGCCATAGTGTGACAGAAGTGGCTGAATTTGCAGGTGTATGGAAGCGTATGGTCATACAGGTCTACCAGCAGTGGCAACAATCCCAGTCTACAGGAAATCCTCAGAATTGTGCCAGGGAAGGCATCCACCAAATCTGGCCCAACTGCGAAATTCTTTGATGCAAGAGTGTCTGAACATTGATGTGGCCTACATCCAGAAACTTGCCAAATCAAACACGAGCTTCCTCGTGGAGGTGTTAGATACGTTTCAGTCACCGGTGACTAATATTTTTTTGTTCAGTGAGCTTACATCATTTTGTTAAATCAAAGTGATGGAACTGAACGAGTCCTTGCACAGGCTGGGGGCATCCACAAGAAGTCTGGAATGAAACTTTTACCATTACCTTACAACTTATTGTATTTAGGTTCTTATTGCTTTTATTAAAATGCTTAAAGCTTTTACATAGTATTGCACTTTGAATAAGAAATAACTGGACTTTGTTTTTTACTGATAAATAAGTCATTTTATTTCTTTAAATAGATCATAGATGTAGTGTGAAAAAAAATACTCAAATACTGTACAATTCTAAAGACAGTGCATTGCAGTGCAACCACAGCAAAAACAGTTAATGATCATGAGCCTTCATATGGGAACAAATAAGCTATGGATAAATACAGCTGCAGCTTCCGTTACAACAAAGACAAAAAAGACAAACAAATTCCAATACATCATGTAAACTAATGCAGTGTCACATGACTAGCTTAATCATTGGAGAATGATCAAGCGAGTTAACTAAGCAAATACCAAGAGTGAGTAAATGGGTGGGTAAATACATGACATGTACGTGTTAAAGTACAGGTTGTGTCAGAGTAATAAGGAACATTGCCGCTGAACTCATCTCATTCAGGTCGAACAGGCAGGCTGTAGCTCATGCCCAGAGTTTAAACACTATTGCTTGAGCTACAGATTATAGTTTGTATAGTTTAATTGTTTCTATCTGAGCTTTCTTCAACTGTAAGAAGTATCATGTTATGCTATGTGTTAAACATACCCTTTATAGGCTACATATAAATAGCTCATCAATCCTTTACTTTTCCTTGACCAGTTTTACATAACTGAAATGTGGTGGCTGAACATGGCAATGAGTATCTGTATATCTTTTATTGTAAATATAAATAATTTATATCAAATCTATGCATCTACTAGCAGGTGAGTGCAAATACTACATTAGCAACACAAACAACATCTGTAGCTATGACACGATCTGAGGGCCACACAATGACACTCCTATAATATTCAGCTCAGGAATAAGAACATGAAGTACAGTATAAGACCAGCTTATACCAACCAGTGTTACATGTAAACCATTACAAAAAGATATAACAGGTTAAATCCTTCAGAAAGGAAAACTCTAAACTGAGTAATACTAAAGGAAAGATAATAAAATAGCATTTAAATTATAATGACACTGGTCAAGAAACCAAACTAAAATATAATGGCTCCACAATGTCCAGCAACTATGACCTGCCACTTCCTTTTTAGTACTCTGGGTTTATGTTGAGGTGGTACTGGATAGCGATTAATAAAACTAAGCACCTGAATACTGTCAGTATACTATCAGTCAGACATTAAGGGAGAGTTTCCTAGACCCAGATTAAGCCTGGTGATTCACCATTTTCGCCCATGACTAGGCTTAATCCATGTCCGGGAAAACAGGCCCAAAGTCTTACAAGTCAATCAAGATTTTGAACATCACTGGCTGCGTTTAATACCCACTGTGTACAGCCTCGGAGCCTGACTCTTTAAAGAATCTTTCAAACTTGTCCAAATAGCCAGGTCGCTGGGGAAGAAGGAAGTAATGTGTAGCGCTAGCCTTTTTTCCATCCTCCATGATGGGCAGAATACATGGATTACGTGGAGCAGGCAAACCCTCACAGTTCTGCTTGTGCTGGGCTTTACTCACATACTTAGGGTTAGGGGCAAAGCTCTGAGTAGGTGGCATCACTCCATTGACATAAATAGGAAGGCTCTTGGGACTAGGAGCTCGTGGAATGGTGTAGAAGAGGGGCTGCCGTGGTGGGATTTCAGGAGGTTGGTCCGTGTCATGTTCACTAACGCTCTTTCTGGGACGAGAAGGGATGGGAATCCGAGGAGGAACCTCAGGCTTCTCCTGTGGACTGCTGTGGGACGTGTGCTGGAGCCCGGCTAGTCTAAGGTTGGGAAGCTTAAAAGATCCAGCAGGACCTGAATGAGTTCGGCGCAGTTTCCGTTGAGGCTTTTCCTGTTGCTTCAAGTTATCCCTGTCTCGATGGATGACCTGCTCAGACTTCTGGCCGCTTGCTTTCTCCTGCTCCTGCAGACGATCGCAATAGGCATAGTTGATTTGGCCGCAACCACGGAAACTCCGTCTACCTGGAACGCCATATCGGAAGGGTAAAGGTTTAGAGGTGCGATCGGACACCAGCAGCTGGCTCTCGCTGTTGCTGGAGAAGAACTCCACTTCACTGTCCACCGCTTCATCAGAAGATAGGTCCCCCATGTCTGGCAGAGGAGGCAAAGGCTTGGAGATTCTCCTTGGAGAATATGGGGGCGCTTGTTCGTAAACTGAAAGTTTCTGGAAGGATGGAACAACCTGGTCTCCCTCAGGTGGGCTGTGCAGTGAAGAGAGGAGGAGCTGTGTAGGATCAGCAGCCTTTACAGACTGACACTGGTGGCTGGGACTATGCGAGGAACATGAGCCAAACATCCTTCCTGAGAGACAGAACAAAAAGCATAATGTGGGGTGGTTTTAAAATCATGCGTGGCCCACGCAAGCCATAAATAAAAGCAATTGTACATGCTCATACATCTTACAAAAGCTGCCCTAAGCACTTTTTGAGCTGGATTATTTCTACCAGGGGAAACTTCTTCAAAGTAGTTTGTAAGGGATCCGAATTGCATCTTCATATGTAACTATGTGTAAATTCCCCAAATTGCAGCACATAGTCTGGATTGAAACTCGCCTGCACGTCAATGCTTCATGACAGACATGACGCTCAGGAATAGCACAGTATACAGCATGTACAAGAGCACAGGAAACAAATGCATTGCATTTTTTTTTACACTGCAAAGCATTATGTCTTGCCAAGTGAAATAATCAAATCTAATCGAGATGTACTTGTATCCAAAAGTGAAAACGTGAACACAATCTCTACAGAAAACACACTTGTGTACATTTTAATACACAATTACATTTTTTATTCTTATTAAAATATATAATTTTTTTTGTTCAAAATTTTCAATGAGACATATGATATTGCTAATTTTGAGATTGTTGATCTCAAAATGAGATCATTATAAGATCACTTAATTCAATTTCAATCATTTTAAACTTGTTTTACATTTTATCTAGAGCAACTGTTTTCATTATCTGCCAATACAATAAGAACATTTCTTCAGATAAATTTACTTAAACAAATAAAAACAAAGAAAAAAGTTGAATAATCTTATTATATTCTTAGAGTAACCACAACATGAAATATTAAAAGATATTGACTGGATTTAAGATATATTTACTTTCCAAGATTGGCCTAAACTGAGGATAAAGAAGATTTCTTCCAGCACTACATAGAGATTTTACTGTCTGTTGTCTGTTTTTTTATTAGTACATTATCACAAGGTCAGTTTAGAACTACTTCATTCTGAGAAAGCTCTGGGTTTGTCCTGTTATAAAAAGTATATCACTTAAGAATGAATACTGCCAGGTTTAAAATCACACCTTTAACACTATAAAAAGGTCAGGTCAAATTAAAGGTTAACATTATAAGGCAACTGGTTGCACTGCTTTTTTGAGTTAACTAGAGATTACTAGAATTCTCAAATCTAAGTCTTACTTAAATGCTTCACAGTTGGGTAAACAATACAGTTTAAGTTAAACTTATTAAATAGAAAATAAAACAGCCATTGTGGTTGCCTCCTGCTATTTAATACCTTAAATTCACCTGACTTTATTATTTTTTTTACAAGGCTAGTAAAAGTAATCCAGCTCAAGTAGGCCTTTACAAAAACCACAAACACAGTGCCTCTAAGTCTATAACAAGCAGATTAGGCCACAGTAAAATGCCTGCTACAGGAACCATTTATCAGCTGAGCAGGTGATAATCGTCTGGCTTCCCATAACCTTCTGAACTTCCAGAGAAACATCCGCCTCAGAGGCAGAAGAACACCCAGTGACCAAACTGTGATAGGGATCCTCCCACCCACCAGTAAAGCCTGACTGTGCTGGTAAAACTCAACGTCATTCACTTACTTTCTAAGCCTGCAGAAGCCGAGCCTTGATGATGTGTTTTCAGGTTGTGTTCTATAGAGTCAGCATCGAAACAAAAGTACAGGCTGTGGAACATAAATGGGAGATGGTTTGAATCTTGTGGTACAGGATAGCCAAGGCAGTGTATTTTCCACCCAACAACAGCATGCAAATAAATCACAATAATGCAGGGCCGTGAGTGTTCAGATGTATAACTTTGCCTTTTATTACAATGGTTTTCAATTACATCAGTTTCAAAAGGTGAAGGAAAAATTGGATCATGCTTTTTGTGAACATTTTATTGACATGGTCAGCACAGATTACTGGTTCACTGTGTATTTTTATCTGGTATGCTACATAATACAGTAAAAATGAATGCGAACACAAGTTTAACAGAAGCAAAGTTAATTAATTAATGTTTAGCTTCTAAAGCTATTAAGTATACTGCTCTTATAGCTTATAGGCCAAACCATAACTGCACCATCAACAAATATTGTACTGTATTTAGGGGTGGGCAATATGACAGTATTAATTGTTACTGTGATAAAATATGTCACAACATGCTTTTCTGAGCAGACTTTGGATTTCATCAATAATTGAAGGAACCTAAATTTGTGATTTTTCATATAAAAACTTTGAGGTAATATGTAAACACTGAATGATAATAGATTCAAATCGTATCGTAAACATTCAAATCGCCCTATCCAGTCCCTACACATTGTGTAACTGTACTAAAACCAATAAGTTTTAAATGAACTGCTTCTGTAATATCAGGTTAACCAAGCCACATTACATTTATTCAGCCTATAGCAATTTGGCCTCACCCTTAATATTGAAGCTGTAAGGTGTGTTTCAGCTCTGAGTGCTTTTTAAAGGTAGCACAATACAGGGCGGCCAATCCCAACAGAGATTATTCATATCATTATATCAGAAAAATGTAGGATATGCATCCTGAACAACTCCATCTTACACTAAAAAGAGTGCATTATCCATTGTTTAACTGGATTTAGCGCAGAGCAGAATGTGAAATGCTGAATAAAAATCATTGTATACATAGTTTTAAAAGTGGCTCTGGTGATCTATTTTCCAATTTATCAAACATCAGTAAAAGGAAACATCATGTACTTTTCTTGTATCATGGAAAGTGTGGTAATGTTATATTATTGCCACATTACCCACCTTTAATTGTGTTGCATGTTCTGAGACTTTTGAATTTTGTAAAGTATCTTTTAGCTAGCCTAAATGGAAATTCATAAAAATACTACAAAAATCAGGTTGTGAATCTAATAACCAATAACTACAGAGATTACTGACCACATAAATAAAAAGTCTTTTCATCTTCAGTTCCTGCCCTCGACACTGACCTGTTCATGGCATGGTGCTGGTCCCAGTATGGTTTGGCCGAAGCCATGCTTAACAAAAGACTGAAGATACTTCAGAGCGTCTTGATCTTTGTTGCTCTCGGGCTTGTACAATCCATAATCCAGCAGGCCTCAAGTTCCATTCCGAAAAACTTTAGCTCTTCACTCTTAAAGCCTGCAGTAAGAAAATGAACAGTTAGAACCAATATCCTTCTCTTAATATCACAGATGTTGTACCTTAGAAAGTGTTCACAGTGTGTGACTTTGATGTTACTTCCATTTCTTTTCCAATTCTGTTTTTGTACATCAAAGTGAGAGAAAATTGTTTGAAGTATACTAATTGCTCAACCCTGGGGTCAGCACTAGGGTGGTCTCAGAACTCTTCCCCTCTCGCCTTTAACAGCACCCGTCTTCAGACCATTTTGTAATATTACAGAGTAATACCCTGCCACAGGCCCCTTTTAAACAGGCCCCCTGGGACAGGTCTTTAACGTGTGCTCCAGGCTAAAATCACCCTCCCGGTCCTACAGATAGAAACCTCAAAATGAACAAAACTCTGTGCTCATTTGTGATGATACTGAACATGAACTCAAAAGGCCAAGGTGCAGGATTTTTTTCCCCCCCAATCTTGACAAGTTCAGTACTCGTTTTGATATCTTCTTTGTAATTACAAATAGAAAGTGGGTGTGGTTTAAACCAGAAATGAGTGTGAGGTGCTGAAAGTGCACATAGCGGACTGTAGACTAGCAAGATACGTTGCCATTAGTACCACACTTATAGCACGTAACGCAGGCCGCAACAGCCATCCGTGAATGGGAGACAGCACAATTGGCTTTGCTCTCTGGATTGGTAGGATGGTGATTCTGCTTCACTCATCACTCAACGCAACGCTGACCAGCACAGGAATTTGTTAGCCTATATAACAGAACACTCTCCTCCAAGCATGTTGAGCTGTCCAGTAAGGGTGTAAGAATATACTGATACACTTGAGTATTGCAGTATTATATTTTATGATATGACATCACTGATGGCTTATATTGGTTCATTTTGTGTTGTGTTTAAACCCTGTCCACTACATAGGAATGTTGTGATCTTCAGCAATAGGATTCTTCCATTCTAGCATAAACAGGTAGCCTAAGGGTGGACCACTAATGTTAGCATTAGCAAACCTAGTCATATTATGGTGTGTTTTTTTTGTTTGTTTGGGTTTTTTTTTTTGTTAAGCAGTGACAGTATCACGATACATCATAATATATTGAATCATGACCAGTGTATCATGAAACGTGTGTCGCCAGATTCTTCGCCAATACACAGCCCTACTGTTATAACGCTGCAATAGTTTGAAAAATGAGCTAGCTGTCTAGTCTTAATCGCTGGTGTGATTAGGAATTGTAATCCAGTATTTAATGACATGAGACTTTTTTACTATGCTGCTGTATTGAAGATGGTACTATAAAGGTATTGGACATTTTACTGTTTTAACTGTCCATAACAATCAGTGAGTGTACAAGTGTCTTCTGGCCTTACAACATCCTGCATGTCAAACTACTGTGGATGACTTGGATACTGTGGATACAAAGAGTCGAGTGCAAGATAAAGGTCTATATACTCAAGGCAATGTAACACCAAAAAATTAATAAATAATCAGTGTGACTTTTGTCCTGGCTTTTTTATATTTAGCATAACTTTTACAAGCAAACCAGACCTGTCTCCTGCTTTTATAGAGAATTGTGTTCTCTTGCGAAAATGCTGTTTTACAAACAAGTCAAAACATGCTGTTTTATTTATGCCTATATGACCACCAAAACACCTCCACCACTAGACATTCAGGACAATCCATGTTAAAAACAAACCCATTCAGGAGAATCAGGGCTGGTATTCCAGTGAAATGCATAATGAAATCAATGAAACACCGAGGTAGAGTGCATTATGCAACTTATCACATGCTCTGCCTCTGCTTTGCTTCAGTCAGGACTGGGAAAGGCTGAAGCTTACAGTTATTAATTCTCCCGCTAAATAACCCCCATGTACATGAATGGAGCCACTTTACAGCATGAATAGTTCTTTGTCCTTTTGTGATGGAGAGAATGCCTGTGTATTTTCAACAGGAAGGGCTCATGCATGAGGTCAGGCTTCTGCCTCAACAGACAGGACAGAGGTATGAGTGGGTGAAGCAGCAGAAGCACAGGCCCGAACACCTGGAGGGAAGTGTCCATTATCACGGCCGTCCCACACTAAAAACAAACACTGGCGGCTTAAACTGGCCTGGCTCGGCACTATGATACAGCATGTGCATTCATCAGAACATTTCACAACAGTCCATTCTCCCACTTACTGTGTACACGTACCTCTATGTAGCCGTGATAAGTGGCACAGGTCCATATAGTATTTCAACACAGAATGAAGATTACCCTACGTAAACATAGGAGCACACCCAGGTACATGGTATGTGACTGCAACGCAGTAAAAACGTAAATGATTCTTCGAAATCATAGGATTACTTCCCAAACAACGGGATTCATAAGGCAGAATTTAAATAAGCACTAAAAGGTACTAACAAATCCAATGGTGCCATTACGAGCGTCATCTCAAGTTTTATAGCAGTTGTTTCGAATACGCGTTTCTTCCTTGGACTGTCTATAATTCAGTTTGTAAAAGTGGCACAAACAGAATACCGTGCCAGACTGCGATTGCAATAACACCTGCTCCATCTGGAGATTTTACATACCTGCTACAAACCAAGGCTGTTACTGGAACATAGTGAATCTACTGTATATCGTCTATATACTTAATCACGTTAGTTCTTGATACAACAATTCTAAATATGTGAGGCTGTTCAAAGAGAACTCGAAGAGGAACTTGGCGAAGGACGTGTCTTCATATATTCATAGGTGGATTTCATATATCCATAATATGGATTTTGCATTTGAGACCTAACCATCAAGTCAGACCTTCTTTTTGAGCCTATACGTGTGATGTTAACACATAAAGACGTATGATGTGGTCCAAAAAACTCCCACCAAATTCCGCTAAGTGCCTCTGACTTTCAAATGATTATTTCAGGCTTTACAGGGCGACTCGCAGAGACGCACGCTCGCCATATCTCAATGTTTTTACCAAAAATAAAAAATAAAACACAGTGCTGATTAAAGCATGAGTCATGTTCAGGAGAAGTTTGTGAGGAGATTAGATATAAAAAATAACCCACTCGCATAAAGAAGGAGAAGCTCAAATTAAAATAAGTTAAAAAAAGAAACTCCTCCTGACAACTGCGCTAGGCCCTGTAGACCACCAGATCAAGCTTTCATCTTTAAGAGAGAGAAGAGAAATTCAACCTTCCCTTTTGCTTCAAGGGGTCATTCCGAAAGCAGGATTTCTCAGTTTAGTCAGATAAATGAAGCCTTAAGTCAAGACTGGACAATCCTCAATTTTGGCCTTAATTAGTTCTCAGAACTCAGAAACCATGCTATGTGCAATCGCCTCCAGATCTGAAATGTCCACAGCTGTTTTTGTCCTTCCTTGTGAGAAGACAACTGAGCACTATGGGCCTGAAAGGATGTGCAGCTGTCACAGTACTGAGAAAAGGAAACGGGCAAAAAGAAGAATAGACTGTCCAGCCCTCAACATTGCTGAATACATTTGGGATTATTTGGGATCATGAGAAAGCAGAAAAAGCAGCCCATTTCTAATTTTGGAGGTGTGGAAAAATCTCCCTGCAGATTTCTTTGAAAACGAGACTCCTGAAAAGAAGCTCGGAGACGGAAGCTGAGATAAAGGCAAAGAGTGGACACACTAAATGCTGAAATGATTATTAGATGTTGGAACTAAAAATAAATAAGTTAATGGCTGTTTTAACATGAAATTAAATAAATGAAGGGTGGAGTCTGACATTTGCACAGTATCGTACCTACCTTTTAACTTTCCTATATTACCTGAGTGCAGTCTGAAAACATTGGCCTGTAAAAGGCTGTTACACATGACCCAGTTTAAAGTTTCTAACAGCTAAATCTCCAGTTTTGAATGAACATCTACAAGGCTAAATGTTCATTTCCGCCCAGGTGGACTTATATAAACACTGTAGGTGCTTATTTTGCCCGTGTACTACTGAGACGTGCTGAGAATGGGCCAGTGAAGTAAATGTTAAACTCAGTGCTATTTCTGTCAACTAGCGTCACACACTGTTCCACATGATTTCGGTACTTGCATCAGTATTTTCCAGGAACGACGTCATTATTGTACTACTATCAACAACAACCAGTTTTCCTGCAAAAGGAGCGTTATACATTGAAGCCACACTGCACACACTACACAGCGAACAGCAAACAATTTCATCAGGTTTCTGTCCTCTCAATCTCTGTTGCAACGTTCTGCTCACACACACCCACAGCAGTGAGCTCTGAAAGCCAAGTGACTCAGGTGCTACTCATCCCATATGTGGGCTTCTCCCGTCCATCCGCCACACGTCTGTATTAAAGGCATATAAGACCTTATACATATCTCTATTATTGGAGATCTATAGAGAGACTCTATATGTACACATAACATATTGTTCCATCAACACATCTGTGTTCACACGTATCTGTATTATATACATCTGTGCATTAAGAGACATATAGACATAAAAGACTCTATATATTGCCACTGACAGGCAGAATATCTCCAAAATGACAGCCTTTTTAATGCATGTTCATAGTAAAATTATGTATTCCAGTCAATTTTGGACCATTCCTATTGGTCCATTTGTCTTCACACAATGTAAAGGGCAGCTGAGGTTTCATAGTATGTAGACAACGTGAAAAAAAAAAATTATGTCTTCATGAATGAAGATGTTTTTGTTCCAGCAGTGATGATATTCTTATATATCATTTTTCAGTCCACACATCTGTACAAGTCTCTATTATGGGACTATATATCACAGCTGTTGGTTCCAAATCCTTGTTCGCAGCTGTTGGGTCCAAAATCTCAATTTTTCAGCTGTTGACAAAATTAGAAAGTACCAGTTGCCCTTAACATTGCATGTAAATTTAATGTTGAATGAATCAAAATAAATAATTCAAAATTACCTAAGTAGTTTTTTTTCTTTCTCCTTTAAAA
>CM067492.1:20592525-20619589 GCA_034552555.1 Semaprochilodus insignis
ACACTATATATATATATATATATATATATATAGTCCAAGGCTACGCTTAATCCCTGTCTGGGAAACATACAACATACCCACCGAGTCCTGTATGTCGTAAAACAGACTGGAAGATAGGTATGAGAATACCTATTATTCTTATACCTATTTTCCAGTCTACTTTACTTTTATTAAAGACACTGATCAGCCATAACATTAATACCACCTCAATGTAACTGTTCTTTAATAGTCCGGACCCCCACATGATCACCACAGAGCAGGTATTATGTGGGTGGTGGATCATTCTCAGCACTGCGGTGATACTGACATGGTGGTGGTGTTAGTGTATGTTGTACTTGTGTGAGTGGATCAGACACAGCAGTGCTGCTGGAGTGTTTAAACACCTCATTGTCACTGCTGGACTGAGAGTAGTCCACCAACCAAAACTATCCAGTCAACAGTGTCCTGTGGGCAGCTGATGAAGGACTAGAGGACGACCAACGTTTCTGACTTTACATCTATAAGGTGGACCAACAAGTTAGGAGTGTTTAATAGAGTGGACAGTGAGTGGACGGAGTGTTTAAAACTCCAGCAGCACTGCTGTGTTTGATCCACTTATACCAGCACAACACACACTAACACACCACCACCACGTCAGTGTCACTGCAGTGTTGAGAATGATCCACCACCCAAATAATACCTGCTCTGTGGTGGTCTATTAAAGAACAGGGTAAAAGGGGGATAACAAAGTATACAGAGAATCAGATGGACTACAGTCTGTAATTATAGAAATCAAAGGGCTTCTATTTAGAAAGAGGAGTGGATAAAATGGACAGCGAGTGTAGATACAAGACCACAGAAATGTAATGATTAAGGGGATATATATATATATATATATATATATATATATATATATATATATATATATTTGTATATGATCATATTCCAATCTGTATTCATAATTTACCTTTAAAGGAGCAATATGTAAGAGTTTTAGTTTAAAACAAACGAAAATTGACTTAAATTTCCAACCGAATGTCAAGAATAAATACTGCTTTGATGGTAGGTAGCCCATTTTGTACCTCAAGAGGAGATAGAGAGTAACTGTAGAATCATCTTCCCTTAGTCCAATATGAAAGAGTGAAGAAGTAGTGCTGCCCTGACAGGTTTCATTTAAGAACAGGTAGCCAATGAAAGGAAGAGTAAACTCATCGATGGCTAAAGCTCTTGGCAAGTGAACATTATAACAAACTCTGATATAATATAATACTGTAATATAATGCAGGTGATATAGATAGTCGCAAAACAAGAATTGACATTTGTGTTGCTTTCCACTGCTGGAGATGCTCTTGGTGAGTAAGTTTGATGCTGAACTTCTAGACTGCTAAGTAACTAGATGTTAATGCTCACGCTGAGGAGGAGAGACTGTGCATTTCTTACGATGGGGTGGACACCTCATCTTTCTGGTGATAAGTTGCCCCCTATTGTTTTGTAGTATGAATTCAACACGTTGCACCATCTTACAGATTGTTCCTTTAAACAGGTTGTTTTTGTTGCTGTACCTTTAAGAGAAAATGAGCTCTGTTCTGATTGGCTGTTAAACGGTTGTTTTATCCCAAAAATGTGTCAATGATCTAGTTTATTCCAGTGAAGAAATAGTTGCCTTTAGAAAATGGACACAATGACTGAAACCAGTGTGTGTCCAACCTTTGGTATATAATTTCTTATCAAAATATTGACAGAAAATTGCTCAAATCTCCACTGTCAACACAGCTACTGAGGCGTGTGCAGAAGAACAATCATCAACCAGTCATGAATCACTGCAATTTTCTGGCCATTTTTAGTTCTGCAACAACAAAGGCTTTTGAAACCACAACACACCCACTAAAATATACAATGTGTATTTCCCTGTTAGAGTCTTGAGGAGTCCGTGGTGCTTCTGCAATTCCCTAATTAGGACTTTAAGCGCTCCGCTTCAGCAGATGTGTCTGGCGGCAGCACGTGGGCCTGAGCGGCGATGTCACTCCATGTGGGCGTAGGAGTGTGGGTGTGAGGGGGCGGCTCTGCGGGACACACAACGTGTGATGTTTTTTTCCAGCCTGTTAAGGCCCTTCTTTTATGGCTGGGTTACTCAAGAATGTAAGCAGAGAGGAGTTACAGTGGAAAGACTTAAAGGCATGAAATACTGACTGTGTCCATATCAACCCATCCAAGATGGCAAATCTTAGATATTCTTAGCCTGAAAGTGAAAGGAATCTAACATTAAAAATGCTTTATATCTACTATAAATGCGCTTAGGTCTACTGTCAGTGTATCAAAGGCCAACTAGATCTCATAACAAAGGGTAATACAGGGTGGTGAATATCCTGATCTTACATAAAGACAAACAGACAGAAAGAGGCACGATGAGTATCAGTCACGGAGTCCAAAATGAGCTACGTCAGCATGCGCAAGTATCTCCTTTTAAGCCCAGTAATTCGCTGTAGCCCTCTTCTCCCTGAGGACTGCAACAACAAGTTCAGTTGGGCTGGGATCTGTGGGGGTTATGCTGTGGTGGGCCGAACTCCCATGAGGAGGGTCAGCTCACTTCCTGTCTATGGGTCTCAGTCCCACACACAGCTGCTAGTGTCATGGATCATATATCAACAGCCTCCTTGAACTGCTATCAAATGCACAATATCAGTCCCGAGTCAATCGCTACACCTGTAATAATGGAACAAACTTTATGTTTATTCTATATCAGCTAAATTCAAGTCAAGTCTCCTTTATTTCTATAGCACATTTAAAAAACAAGTGTCGGGCAAAGTACTGCACATAAAAACAAATACAGTACAATTAACCAACGATAACTAGTTAAAAGGGCACAATAAATTCAACGAAAAGGTATATATAAAGGTTATAGGGTATATATATATAAAGGTATGTATAAAACAAATCAAATGAAAAAACAATAAACTAGTAAGATGACAAAGTGGAAGAGCTACTGATGGCAACACAGAACAAAGCAACACAGAACAGATGACTGAATATGTAACCTTTAAAAGGTCTCCTGAGTACATACGCAGGTAAAGGGGTAAGTAGAGGTAAGTAAGAATCCTTTCCTGAACTAATCTGAAGGATCCTGAATCTTGGATAAGGAATGCGTTTAATTTCTTATTTTGGGAGACTTGCTTTCAGTTTTTCAAAGAGTTCTGCAGGGATATTTTCTACACCTTTCTACAAAGGTGCTTTTCACAATCCAAGTAATCCCATTCAGTGATGTTGAGTTCTGGACTCTGGGGTGGTCAGTCCCTTATTCTGAGAACACCATCAGCTTCTGTGTTAATTTCTTAATTCATTATTTTTTGTTTATTTCCTTTTCGCAGTAGCAGCTTCTTGACAGCTATACATCCTTTCAGACCCATAGCGATGAGTTGTCTTCTTAACAAATTAAGCCCAGAATTCAGGACTGTCCAGTAGCAATGCCCCTCAGGTTTTTTTCCTATTGGGCAGGTTTGACTTTAGGTTTAAGTTAGTGGGGTAAACTGAGAAATCTTGCTTTGTCAAATACAACCTGAAGCAAGAGTGAAGCTTAAATTTCTCATTCTCAGAAATATCTTGCAAGTGGAGTATTGTATATGTAATCTCATCAGACACATCTCCTGAACTTGTGCTTGGTCATTTTTAACAGAAATGAAATAAAAGAAGGGCTCAGACATGGCGATACTGTGTATATACACTCACTGTCAAAAAATAGTGTCAGATTGCAATGCTAATGGGAAGGAAGATAAAAGTTACCAGGAACAATAAATGATGATAAATTTAGACTGATATAGGCAATATTTATTGAGCTACACATACAGAAGTAGCGTCTCGCCGTGTGGCGTTGGTCCGTCATGTTTGCTAACGTAACATGCCAGATGTCTCAGCATGGACCTGTAGAGGTTCCTAATGGTGTCCTGCAATAATCCATCCCAAGCAGCTTCAATACTCTCACACAGTTCCTGCAGATTTCGCTGTAGGGGTGGAGGTGGAGCAACACCAGGTCTTCTGGACATGTGCCACAACAAACTGTTCATCTTGCCGCTGACCACAGTGCCGCTACACACTGATTCATTGGTCGTCTCCACCAAGACAAAAGCGGGACTCGTCACTGAAGATGACCTGCTTCCATTCTGAATCACTCCATGACAGTGTGGCACGACACCATAGCAGTCTTTGGTGACGTTGACATGGTGTTAAGGGTAGTCGTCATACTGGTCTGCGTGCATGTAGTCCTGCCTCATGCAGCCGTATGCCAATGGTGCTGGCCCTAACAGGATGACTCATGGAGGGCATCACTACTCGCTGAATGTCCGCAATCATGGCTGTTGGGTCAGTCAGGTACAGCAATAAGACTTGTCCTTGCTTATGTCACGTGCACAGCTGAGTGTGAAACTTGAATCATTCACATGTCTCATGAGGTCAAACATACTCACAAAGTTCCCCCACCAGTCACTCCCACCAGTTTGTTTCTTCTGGGTGCAGCTATTTGTGCAACTATACATATGTATACATAAATCTACCGTGTACATTATTTAGAAGTTGCATAGTAGACCAAGTAATTCACGTTGGTAATTGAGTAATAGGCCTCAAGATCAATAACTGAGTAATATTCCTAGAGTTCAAAGAATTCAAATGGGAAAAGTAAAACATAAAGTGATGTCTCATTAAGCTATAGCACTGATATCAGCACTCTCAGCTTTCCTCTGGAACTATCTTGCTTCCTGCAAAGGCAGGATTGTCAAGAATATTCACCACCCGAAGGGATTTCTAACAGCCCTAAAATCAGCCTGGGGACACGTCAAATCTGGAACACTGGGCCTCTCCAGAATGGACCCGAGGGTGTGTGGTCAGAATTGAGTGAGTCTTGGTAATGGTAGACCAACGTCTTAAAACCACAAATGACTTCAGCAGCAGCTCCACACTTGATTGCTATTTCATGACACAAAGCTGATCAAATAGCAAATAAAACCACATGAACTGACGTATTACAGTTGTTCCTCTCTTCCGTACCACAAGCCAAGAGATCCTTTTTCTTCTTTAGGCAAATCTGGAAATGTCAGCAAGATGACTGCATGGGAGGAAAAGGCTTCTATATATCAAACGCCCTACTCACCACTGCTTTCTTTAGTACCAGTAAACTTCATTAAGCAAGGATTACAATGAAAATGGGGCTTAGTGAAGTTACATTAGTCATACCAAACAGATGTCATCGGATGCTAATGCTTCACATCTTTTATGGACACGATACGCCTCCTATTCTTATGCCTACTTGGTTGAATGACGAGATCCTTAAATGCTTGGGTATGAAGAACTATCCTTTCCTCCTTCCTTTTTATTGCATGATAGAGCTGAGTGTAGTTTAAGTGGTGGAACCTGATGGGGCTGTTAAGTAGCTTTTTTCTTTATTGTTCTAATAGGCTGCGGTGGCTCAGGACACCCACTGCATTTTTCCTATGAGTAAGTTCCTTTGTAACCAACAAGGCCAATCAAGCCTGCAAGGGTGGGGTGACACACAAACACTGGTTGCCCCTGTCACTTCATGGCACCACTATACTACAACGCCTGCCACAAGAACAGAGACGCACACACAGTCACTTCATATACATTCACAGAAGGCTGACGTATATGCACACAAAGGCTTATAAAACATAAAGAATAAATATGCAACAAGATGCAAATCAGTGAGGCATGAAGGGCTATTGTTTCTGAGTTCGTATAAGTTCCAGATGACTTCCAGTGAATAAAAGCGACACTGGAAGTCGTTTGTTTACTCGTTATTGTAATAAGCTGCTGCTCTTAAAGAATGCAACTCCACACTGACCAAATGTTTATGTCTTATTATTTCATAAATTCACCAGACAAAAAATTAGTCACCTGTGACTGAAACGTGTAATACCTCCATGAGCACGAGCATGTGATTCAATTTGGCATGGACTGGACAGGCTTCTGGATGTAGGCGACATCAGTGTTCAGCCACTCTTGCATCAAAGAATTGCACAGTAGGCCCAGATTTGGTGGATGTCTTGTCTGGCACAATTTCCTGTAGACTGGGATTTTAGCCACTGCTGATAGACCCGTATGACCGTAGAGTTCCATACACTTGCAAATTCAGCTACTTCCTTCACACTAAGGTCTTTGGCATGCCCAAATGCAATCACTCCTTTTAGCCAATCATTAACGTCTGCTTTGGAGCTATTTTCCACACATGGAACGAGACATTCACTGCACTGTACCACTTCTTCTCAATCTATGAATCCCGCCACTCACACCCCGCAGGTATTTATAGCCCCATCATTCTCTTGCAATGTCATCTGCAGGAGCCTGAAGTTACTACCAACAACCAAACACACAATGTGACAAATTTTGTGTCTGGTAAATATAACATAATTATTGAATATAAGATGTTGCACGTTGAGAAGGACCAATTGGAAAATTTGTTGAGATTATATGATGAGATGTATTATGAATAACAAAAACAATTGTACTCAGTTTACAATTTTCTGTCAGTGTCTTTATAAGGAACCCAATAAAGATTTTACTGTACCCTGCACCATGTTCCAAAGAAAAGCCTCACCTCACCCCACCCAAATAGTTACACCAGTCTGGGAAGCCTGGAGTTCAGAAAACTGACAGAAATATGAGTGATATGAATAACTGAAAGAATGAATTGTTAATGGCCATTCACGTTGGAAATAATATAAATGAAGGCTGAAAACTGAAAGCCAGCCTCCTGAACAGATTGAAAGTGGTGATGAAGGAAGAGTTGGAACTATATACTAAAACATTCTGATATTGTATTTTGCTTTTGAGGCTTTTGTGCAGTGTTCTGTTAAGTATATGCTTTCTGTATTTGTTGGGGTGGTCTCTGTCAGGACGGTATGTGGAAATGTGTAGATAAAATTCCTTTACTTACAAAAATAAAAAAAAGAAAAGCAGACAAATTGCACTGAGAAAAACTATACTATTTTGAATGCAGGTTTAGACTACTAAGCCTTGCGGTAAAAAGAGTCAGACCTAAGAAATGAAAACACATGCAAACATAGTACCCAGGAAACCTCAAAGAAATCTTTCCTCGAGGCAAATGCACTTTCCCAGGATGCCTGGGCATTTGCAACAAAGACAAAGTCATTTGACTAAATAAGTGGGCAAGGAAGTAGCAAGGATTACCGTGATTTGAGGACAAAAACAAATGCGTTCATGGTAAGCAGCAACTATAAAAGGCCAGTGAGGCAGAGGCTTAGGAAAGAAAGGCGTAATTACGGCGCTTTGCCTGGGATACGGCAATAGAAGGATGGGCAACTCAATTACCCGTGGTTCCAGGCAGCAGAAAGGGCATGAGGTTTGCGCACCCAGCACGGCTCCTTCCGCAGTACATTGTGAAGAAAAGGCCAACGCATTAATCTACTCCAAAAGTGCTTTTTTCTCTAAAGGGGACAGAGGCAGAGCATGAAAGACCCTGCGGAATACAAAAGAGCAAAATGCAAAGCAAATATGGGGGAGTATACTTAGCAAGCAAGTGTTGAGATGGCTAAAATGTAAATTACTCTCTGGTTATTTTTTATTTATGGGTCTTTTTTCAATGTTTGAATGCATGCACTGTGTAAAAAACAAAGTTGTTTTAACTTAAAGAAGTTAGTGTTCGGACGACCTTAAAATGTTAGAGTTAATTACATTTCAAATAGTAAGTTGACAGAACAAGAATCTGTGTTTTATGCCCAGAAACATACATTATATATTATATATTGTAAGTTACATTTTAAGTTAAAACATTTACATACACAGTGTGTCAGATAACAGCAGACAAACAAACAAATTCAATTACTTTACCAAAGTTGTCACACCTTAGGAGCACTGAGCTTGAAACCCCATTTCTGGAAAAGTTGGGACATTTTGTGAAATACAATAAAAATAAGCCTCCATATCTTTGGATTTGTCCACATCTTTAACCGTTATTTAACTGACAAAAGTACAAATAAAAGATTTCCAACGTTTTCACTGACCAGCTTTTTGTCCATTCTTGCTTGATACAAGACTTCAGCTGCTCAACGATCCATGGCTGTCATTGTCTGGTCCTCCTCTTCATGACATGATGCACCATACATTTCAAACAGGATGGAGATCTGGACTGCAAGCAGGCCAGTCAAGCACATGCACTTTGTATCTATGAAGCCACACTGTTGTAGCATGTGCAGAACGAGGCCTGGCATTGTCTTGCTGAAATAATTGTGATGGCAACCTATGTCTCAGTAATCCCAAAACACACCTCTACATCAAAGGTACGTTCACACATATGCAAGACACAATGCAGTGGGCACTGTTGCACCACCATACCAAGACAGATGCACATTTTGTCTAAATGGTCCTTTTCGTCTTTGGCGTGGAGAGCTCAACATCTTTTTTTTCCCAAAAACACGCTGAAATGTGGACTCATCTGACCACAGAGTATATTTCCATTTTTTTTGGACCATGTGAGATGAAGGTCTGATGAGTCAACCTGTCAGATTGTTTATGGGAAAATGAACATTGTGTTATCTGGGCTAAAGAAGAAAAGGACCATCTAGATTGTTACAGGGTGAGGTTCAAAAGTCAGTGTCTGTCATAGTATGTCGGGTGTTAGTGGATAACTTGCACATTTGTGAAAACACCATTTATACTGTACACAATTTGAGCAACACATGCAGCCTTTTAGATGCCGTCTTTTTCAGGAACGTCTATGTTTATTTCGACAAGGCAATGCTAAGCCATGTTCTGCACACGTTGCAAGGGCATGGCTGTGTGATCAGAGGGTGTGGGTGCTATGCTGGCCAGCATAAAGTCCAGAACAGTCTTATGTTGAAAAAAGGCTGTGTAGAGTTGAACAGCCAAAGACTTGTATGACAGAAGAATAGGGAAAAATCTGCTTTCAAAGCTGGATGGGTTTGCATCTTCAGTCCCCTAAGGGTTAGTAAATGCTGTTTAGAGGAATGCTACTGTGCTACTGTAACTCAGGGGGAAACATGCTCCTGTCCCAACTTTTTTGGAATATGTTGCAGACATGACATTTGGAGTCAATGTTTATTTACAAATATATGTTAGTTTATATTAGCATTTGACATACTGTCCCAACTTTTTAGGAGTTGAGTTTGTAAACCTAAAGTAGATATGTGCACTGGAAGTACTTCAAATAACAAAAAAATGGTCTGAATACTTGTTTCTCCTCACTGTACACACATAAAACAGCAACCTTGTGACAGTTTCCAGAGACAGTTCAAAGAAAAAGTCGAGTTTTTTACGCCCCAAATGTACTTTGGTTGTGGCTTGTACAACATGTACCTAAGTAGTAAACATTGCTAGAAGCGGGCTGCGTATTGTAGGGAAAACAGCACTGCTTGGGTACATTATCTCCAGTGTTTGTAAAGTGTTGCCTCACTCCCTTTGCTCTGGAGGATTTGAATGTTTTCATCGTTATTCAAGGCCAGAGCAGATAAAACAGTGTGTGTGTGTGTGTGTGTGTGTGTGTGTGTGTGTGTGTGTGTGTGTGTGTGTGTGTGTGTGTGTGTGTGTGTGAAAGAGTGCTTAGTCATGTGTAGAGTATCCGGTGTAAGTGCGGAAGCAGCGGTGGGGGACGCCTGTGGATTTAGACCTGCAGATTTCCAACCAGATCACTGCCAGCAGTTTGTTTTGGAATCCAGAGAGGTTGCGGCCCCCTCCTTTCAGCCCTCGCTCACCTCATGGCCTACATCCTGTGACTCACACTGACCTACACGTTCATGTTTTACAGTAACACTCATTTTCTGTTTCTTCTGCAATTATGGGCCTTCTCCGGCTGAACTATTTGACATGATTAATTGCGTTCTTTTCAAAGGAAGAAATGATTGCATTAAGAACAAGTATTTGCCTACACCCTTCATTGGCACAGACAAATATGATGACTCAATCCGAAGTCCAACGCTGATGAAATCATTCTAATAGTTCACAAGTTAGGTGAATATTGCTATCCTGTGCTCTTCATCCATTTTCTGATGCAGCAAATATGTGTAGAGCTTACATCACATGCAAACCTGCCATAAAGAAAGCCTCAAAGAAGCACGCTAGACCTCTGAAATGAACTATGAAGCTGTTCTACCTTGAGTAGGCAGGTATACTTGATGACTCATAACATATAATACTACAGAAAAAAGTTACTCCTGCTCATGATGACACACAAGTGCATATCATTTCCTCTGGGCCCCGCCCTATTGCTGTCAGAGTCATTCAATCCAAAGTCCTTGGATCAAACTGAAACTCCATAATCAAAGCCAGTCAAGGAGGTTTTTCAGAGTGGTTGTTTCGTCTGCAAACATTTTCCATGTGTAACATCCAGTATAATAATTCTGTACGGAATTACACACAAATGCCATTACTCAGTGGGAATAGTTAGGATAAAAGGATCGTCAAATTCATTACATAACCCAGAAATATACCTCTCCCTCCCAGTCACACCAGAACTATCCTTTCTGAGATGGGTCAGTGGAAAAAGTGTAGTTGGACATGATGGTGTAAGTAGGACTGTATAGGCATCAGTGCTAAAAGAAATGAGTGCTGCCCCCCATATGAAAATTACATTTTATTTAATTAACAATTAATACCAGTGATGATCTAATTTGCCATTTTCTCTAACAAGCTGGGCATTCCACTCCACCAATTCAACCTTAATGTTGGTATGATCTATTTAAGATATTAGAATGTCATGTTATACCATCTAAGTTCTGAATGATCCATTTGCATTATACAAATCTTCTTGATCTTATTTATGGTATACAAAAGAGAGAGATAAATAGACGTCAGCTCTGTCTGTACAGTATAAACTGAATTCTGAGTGTTTGTAGGCCTGTAAAATTGCAATCCCCCTGGACAAAAGAGATAAAGGTGAATGATGTTCGTTCTGGCCAAACATCGCAGCTATACAAAGATGTATTTGAAGATTATTTGTAAAGTATGATTGGTCGAAAATTTTCTCTGAATCAATTAAATGTAGTGGTGTAGGTGGTGTGGTATGGAGGGGTGGGGTAGCAGCCCTCTCTGATGCTTATATTTTTTAGCTAGTTTCCTGAAAAATGCAGCCAACTTCTAAGACTGAGCTTTAAAAGTGCGGAAAACTATGCCAGAAAAATTGGAAGCAAGTTTTCTCAAAAAATTGGAAGCTGTAATAAAAACAAAGGGTGGAAACTCATCATTTTCTGGTAATTATGCTTTCGTCTTTTTTGTCTTGCGCTGTGATGAATATTTTGTACTTAATTAAGTGAAAGCAGGTCTCTAATTGTTGGTAAATACCGTATCTAAGATTTACTTGCTTACAGAATAGTAATATAGAGTGAGGGATGTACCATTTCGTTATATTAAATCTTCTAAATGAAATGGAGACTCCAATACTGGAATACCTAAAATATCTTTATTCTGTATAAACCTTTTTGTTCTGTTAAAAATGGTTATGGTTAAAAAATTATGGTTCAGATTTGATGGTTCAAATAAATCTTTAAAGTGATACAGTTCATGCCAAAGCTTTGTGGCCTTAGTATTTCAAGACTAAAAGCTTCAGCTTCAACTGCTGTACATCCACATCTATTTGATTATATAAACGTATTTAGAAACTTACTAAGAATTCTTCATCAAAGTGGTGATAGGAACCAGTTATCAGATAAAATGGTTATGAATGTGTTGCCTGATGCCTGAGATGTTGTTTTATAATGGTTTTGAAATAATATCATTTTGTGAAACAGCTATTTTGCAAGACTCTGTGAATACAATATCATAGCAGAATATTTTGCTATTGTCCGCACAGCTGTGAAGATGAACTAACCTAATAAACATCAAGTCCCGTACAATGCAGTTTTTATTTAGGTGTAATCAGTGTCCACAGGGCCATGCTCTCCACTGTAACAAGTACAATTTGGAGAAGATATGTGAGAACAGTTTCCCTCGATTGTTTTAACTTACAGGAACTCTGAGTGCTTATCTTCAGTTCTGGAGGACACATTTCACTACATCTAGTGTGACAAGTGAGGTTAATCTTGATAAACTTGCTGTTATCTTGAAAAAAGTAGAGCAGCGTCCATTGCTCATTGCTCATTTCTTAATCTAAATTATTATGGATTGCTGCATGTTAGGCAGTGGTTACCATTCCGGGATCACGCTGTTCTGCACGGCTCAAGGTGGTCTGTTTTTCCACATTGTTTGGACAGTATCTGATGACTGTTCACCTTTATGTGCAAAAACCAATGCATACTTGTTGCTCAGTAGTATGTATTTTACTCTTGAAGTTGCAGGAAAGAGCTTGGCTTATTTAATAATGTCAATGAACAGAAGAATAAAACAGAGAAACGAAAGAGCCAGATAGTTCTGGCATAAATCCGCATGTAAAATAGCAGGATTAGTGTTCCATAAACCCTGAAGAAATCTTTCTCTGCTATCACCAGAACTGCTGTAATTACTTTGCACTGGACGTCAGCTCGGTCGTTTCACTCGTTGCATAACATGCATTGGGAAAGATTTATCAGGTGGTAAAGAAGCATAGTGTGCAGCAGCAAAGTCAACCAGATGAGCGCTAGGCTACATCAGTTCCAAGCAGTAGAGTCCAGGTTCTGAACAGTGTATCACCTCTGCTATCAAAGTATACAACCCAAACTGGAATGTGCAACCTAAAGGAAACAGACCACATTAGTCACACAGAGGTTCTAAAGAAAGCAGATAAGGGCAATGAAGGATAAACATAAACAGTGCAACCCAACTATTTTACAAACCTGGTGATCAGACAGGATAAACTAAGGTTCACGGCAGGAGCTGATAGAACAGAGAACCAACAAAGCACACTTATGTCTCAACTCCAGGGTAAACTGTGTTTGGCATCAATGACATTATTTATGTTAATTAGGCCATTAGTCACTTACACTGTCGGAATGTAGGGTACTTTCTGGCCACATTTTAGTCCCTCAAGGTACAAACAATGTAAGTGTATTTAAGGTGCAACTATGCTTCTTTAAGTTAAAGATAGTTAGAGTGACCCATCCAGTTTCTTAGGGGGCAAACAACAGTGAATATCTGTACCTTCTCATAAAGTTGAAAAAGATAAAACGCCCGGAGTCAAGACAGATACTCTACACATGACTAAGCACTCTTTCAAACACACTGTTTTGTCTGCTCTGGCCTTGAATAACGATGGACACATTCGAAACTGAAGCACATCTGATCTATAGAGCTGAACAGTGACCACTGATTTTTTTACTGGCTCTGGTTTTAAAACTTCTGGAAAACACCATTGACTTTTTTCTACAGACATTTCCAAACTGAACCAACCAGCCATGAGATATATACAGTGATGATATTGTCAGTATAAGTATTCTCCAATATGGTATTAAACATTAGTTTGGAGCTAAAAAAAGGTAATGGACAGAAGGTATAAAGGTATCTAATGTCTCCAAAGTCCCAGGAATGTTTATATGATGCTAAACTTCAGTGGAACTGCAAATGGCGATGATTGTTATTAAGAGCTTCAGATATCGCAGTGTTAATTCTTGCTATCAGTCCTTAAATAATCTAATCAGCAGTAGGACTTTCTACATCATTGATAAGAGGTTAGAAAACGCCATCAGGACAGCAGTGCTACTTCTTTATATTCTCCTGTTAGGACTGATTTGATTTGATGCTAGAGTGACACATTATTGCCTCTTGAGGTAGAAAGTGGTACTGCGAGACCGAACAGTGCAGGGCTAGATATCTCTGCAGGTAAATATCTCTGCAACATTAAACATAGACATCTTTGGCATACTATCAAAATGGTTTCTTCACGTTGTGTTTTTTAATTAGTTCATCTTGGAATTTTTTAAGCCAAAATTTTTTTATTGCACATTTAAATGTCAGAATTCCCTGCTTATCCCACAAAGAACTGTGAATGAGGTCAACCAGTCACTTTCCTTCCACCCCCAGCAGTATTCAGGTCAAAAACAATCGTATTTTACAACCATATATTTTCACTATTGATTTTCAGTATATAATTGTGTTATTGTTATAGTGCTTACTTTTTGTCTTCCTGGTTACAGAGTTAATTTTTTACCCCTTCACTGCTAGCAAATTGCTTAGGAGTCAGTGCAATGATCCATTACTATGAAAGACCGATTTAAAAAATTGTATTGATCCTGATATGGATTATTTTACTCATTAAAGAGGTCACAATAGATGAAGAGTTAATTACCAAAAGGGAACTTCAGGTGTTTATGAACCTGGATGCTTTATTAATGTGTGTGATTATTCCAAGAACATGGGATCCTACCATAGAACAGCAGGTAGAGCAGAGTGGGAGTGTTTTTTTCTTTATTTTTAATACTAGCTACTTTATTATAATCTTACTTGACAATAAAATGAGTCACCTTGTGTGTTTAAAGTGGTAGTAACTTCAGGATGTTAATATCTGCAGGGTGTGTTACAGGATTCATAGATTGAGAAAAGGTTTTACAGTGCAGTGGATGTCTCGTTCCATGTGTGGAAAATGGGTCTCAAAGCAGATGTTAATGATTGGCTAGAAAGAGTGATTGCATTTGGGTGTGACAAAGGCCATAGTATAGTAGCTGAATTTGCGGGTGTATGGAAGCGTATGGTCATACGGGTCTACCAGCAGTGGCTAAAATCCCAGTCTACAGGAAATTCTCCTCAGAATTGTGCCAGGGAAGGCATCCACCAAATCTGGGCCAACTGTGCGATTCTTTGATGCAAGAGTGGCTGAACATTGATGTGGCTCACATTCAGAAATTTGTCCAGTCCATGCCAAATCCAATCACAGCTTCGTGGTCATGGAGTCATTACTCATTATTAAGTACGTTTCACAGATGAGCTTGTTTTTTATTAAACTTTATCATAATCTCTGTTTGTTAGATGCTAGTGATTATACAGGTCCTCCTGTCACTCCTGAAATAGATCAGACAAACCTGGGGAAAAAAAATCACAGTATCATAGAAATGTGTTGTGCAGCAGCGCAGCATGATGACTTGATCTGTATGCAGTTTAGTATAACTCTCTGTAAGCAGTTACGGATCACGATTGCAGACATTCAGCAGTGATGCCCTTCATGAGTTATCCTGTTAGTGCTAGCACCATTGGCAGACGGCTGCCTACATGCCTACATGCCTACATGCGTGCCAGCTCCATTGACAGACGCAGGTCTACATGCATGCAGACTGTTAGGACGACTGCACTTAACATCATAACAACGTCGCCAAAGACTGCAATGGTGTCGTGCCAGACAAGAAGAGACTCAGTATTGCAGCAGGTCATCTTCAGTGACAAGTCCCACTTTTGTCTTTGTGGAGAAGACCATCAGTGTGTGGAGGCACCTTGGTCAGCACCAAGTAAAACGGTTTGCTGTCACGCGTCACATGTCCAGAAGTCCTGGTGTCACTCCACCTCCACCGCTACCGCAAAATCTGCAGGAACTATGTGATAATATTCAAGCGGCATGGATGGATTATCGCAGGATAGCATTTGGAGCCTCTACAACTACATGCCAACATGTATTTTCATTATTTATTGTTCCTGCTAACCTTTATCTTCCTTCCGAATAAAATTGCAATCCAACACTTCCTTCTGGGTGCAAGTGCTCTTTTGATGATGACTGTAAATACGTTTACAGCATCCTGTACAGGGAACCAGCATACATATGCTATTTGTTCTAATTTTAATGCACAATTTATAGTCTATAATCAAGTGTCTCTCTTTCTCATCCAGAACCAGTTCTAGGACCCCAGGACCAAACCTCAAACTGGCATGCTCAACAGAAACTGCCCTCATACCAGTGACTGAGAAGCTTGAGACATCAAGACCAGCCAAGTTGTCATTGGTTCTATTTCTTCTTGACCTCTCCACAGCCTTTCACACGGTTGACCACAAGATCCTACTTTCTGTCCTCACCAACCCCTGAATCTCTGGCTCTGCGTGGAAGAGTCCTATCAGGAGGGGTGTTTTTATTAGGTAACATGGGAGGATCCATATTCGCCGCTCTCTACCGGTGTCCCTCAAGACTCTGTGCTGGGTCCTCTTCTTTTTTCATTCTACACCCATTCTCTTGGTGATGTAATTACCTCTCATGGCTTTTATCACCACTATTATACACTCAACTAATGCTTTCCTTCTCACCTTCTGATATTCAGGTTTCCAATCGCATCTCGGCATATCTGACTGACATGTCTTCATGGATAAGGCTTCATCACATGAAGCTCATTCCTAGTAAGACGGCATTTCATCCATGGAGGTAAAAGCCCATGATCTTGCCATCTCATTCAAGAACTCCTTGATCATTCTATCTGAAGATGCAAGAAGCCTTGGTGTTATTCTGCATGACCAATTATCTTTCTCCGCTCAAATTGCAATCCTGACTTGGTTTATTCGCTACAAGATCCAGTGGATTTACAGAATACTGCTTTAATAAAAGCATCTATAGTGGACTCTCAGCAATCACTGTTACCAAATGGCTGCAAAAATGTGTTATTTTTTTCACTAATTGTGTTACAACTATTTTGTCTTAAGACATGGATAGCCTGTTCAGTGTTTTGTTCATTCTGCCCCCTGCAGGACTTTGACTATAACTACAATCCCTTAGAAACTGCTGGCCACTTGTTGGGTCAGAGTCCAACACTGCCCCGGAGCATGCAATAGTGGAAATACCCAATTATAGCGTACAGTGCGTAAGATATATCTACATGTCACAGATCTTTTGATAACATTTTCAGTTGGATTGGTTAAGATTTGCTAAGCTAATCAGAGGCACTATATAATGTTAATTATAATCATTGCTATGATTATAGGGAGGAGCGGAAATTTCTAAGCACTGAAAAGATAAAACCTCTCTGAGAAGAGGAGCTTCACCAGCAAATATAATACAATGTAATTTAAGAAACTAGAACTTATCCTGACATTCACACAGAGTGCACTATATGCGTGCTCATGAGGAATGGTGTGGTTAGTGATATTGATTTAACATCATAAAAGCATTGCTCAGCTAAATTAACCACAACAGCTTACTTTCAAAACGGTTACTGCAGAGGAAGATTGTTCATCCAGAGGTCAAAATCTCCAGAGCCACCCTAGCACACACCTACCACAATCCATCTATGTCTAATGTATAAACTGCTTTGCCATGAAGCCACGTCCAGCTTCCCATAAGTACTACTATACAGTGCTTTTTGGAAACCAAGCTCTGTTTGGCTATGAGAGGTTATTTTTTTGTTTGTTTGTTTTTTTTTGTTTTAGAGACACTTAGCACAAACATCAGACTGATGGGAGACTCTCTGTGCGGAGAACAACTGGGGAAGAATTGCATCCAAACAGCATTACGGTTATAGCACAGTTGTTGGTGAGCTTTGTTTATTGATGGCATCATGAACTCAAAAGTGTACAAGGACATTTTGTATGCAAACCTGCAAAAGTCTGCAAAGAAACTGCTTCAACGACAGCAGTAGACATGGATCAGCAGGATGGCGATCTGAATCACACTAGCTTCCTTTTCAAAGGTCTTGAGATGGTCTCCTTACAATTTTGCACCTTACACAATACAAAGATTTTGGGTTCACTGTATAATTCTTCATAAAAAAGCTTAAAAACGTTCATCAACCAACAAATGTAGCTCAAGATCACAGTGAAAATGAAAGTCATACTTCAAAATATATTCCTCAGTCACAGTGACCAAAGTGTGATTGATTATGCAGACTAAAGCTTAAATTCGACATTGGAGGCAAAGCACCATTACTTGCTTACACTTATATATAGGACCTTTCAAAGTCACATATGTAACATCATGAGACAACAATGAGATGTGATGTAACTGTAATATAATGGCTTGAAATGTTTCATTTTTTGATGATTAATTTTTGATTTAACATGGAATCACAATGTATCACTAAATCTAACTGATATAAAGTTCACAGTTTATTTCCTTACAGGAAAAACAAATTATTACAAATAATAAATCACAAATAATCAATTGTAGATTAATATACAAGTAAACATATGTAAATTACGAAAGCAAATCTGTCACACTGCAGAAAATCTGTTTCACCAGTGCCTGTGTTTGCTTTATTGGCACTTACTGATTCTTCACATAAGCCCACACAACATTGGGAATGTATTTCAGGAGTGGGCAGTAAGGCAGTATTTATTGTTTATGTACTAAACTACATCACATTATGTCACAATGTGCTTTACTGAACATATAGCGGATGTTAGCAGTACTTAAAGAACACTGGCCACTCTGTGATTGACTAAAACAGAGTATAACTAGGCCTGTTTAATAAGATTTAGATCAGGTTAGTGCAGTGTATGAATAAAGTTCAGGGCAGTACATGGATAAAAGTCATTGTATTGATTGCTGGGGCTTTTCTGTCCAGTGCAACTTATTACAGCACAGAAAAATTACATATCACAATGCATACCATAAATCATGGAAATATTTTTAAGCATTGTGATATTATCATTCCTGCCATATCGCCCTCCTCTACTGTTATTGTGCATTTATAAAGGATAAACACTTTTTTGCCTTCAGCTTTGGTCTCCTAATCAGTCAGTTTCACAAAGCACAACCCTGTTCTCTAGACGGGCACGTTCAGCCTCAAACACCAGTCTGTGACTCGCCAACGTCTCCTTTGGACCTGACTGGATCAGCAGTGGATCTTCACTCTACAATACAGATGAAACACATATTTTTAAAATATTTCATTAAAAAGTACAAAAACAATAAACATGATATTTATAGATATTTAGATGAAGTACTACACTATATTCATGTCAATGACAGGAAGTAAATGTATGCACCTTACCAAAACAGCTGAAATGAAGGCATCGACAAGGTGATAATCTGCAACCCCATGACCCCCCGAGTTAAACGCTCCAGGTACGGTCTTATTAGCTACATGCTTGGTGGTTGTCTGAGTGAGAAAGTCGAATACTTGGATTTCCTTTCCACTGTAGGACAGCTCCCCCTGTGGATTAAACACAGAACTGCCTAATTCAGCTAAACACCAAAATCTAAAGACTGTGCTTTGGATTGTCATAATACAATCACTACGTCCTACCCTGCTGCCATAGATGGTTGTTTTTCGTTCACCTATCTCTTCTGTAAATGCCACCATGGTAAAAGAAGCAGTGAGACCTCCCTCAAACTCCATGTTCACAACCTACAGTGAAACGACAAATAAGAAAATTTGACCAGTGGACATCTGACCGGGCTTGTAGAGATGTGAAATTACAGTTCTGGTACAGATGAAATGCACTCATCAGCAGAAAACTGCTGCACCCAGAAGGAAGTGTTGGATTGCAATGCTATTGGGAAGGAAGATAAAGGTTACTAGGAACAATAAATGATGATACATTTAGACTGATATGGGTAATATTTATTGAGCTACACATACAGAGGTAGTGTCTCTCAGTATGGTGTTGGGGCAGATGTCTCAGCATGGGGTGTAGAGGTTACTTCGGTTCTCCCTCTCTGTGGTTCATGTAGGTCTCCCAGATCCTTCATGTCACTGGTGCCTCCCTTCTCCTATCCACTGCCACCAACAGCGTGCTATGGCATGCTATATATCTGCACAACTGATATAGCGTGCAATACATTGATAAGACCATACCACTTCCCACATACCTCTTCTCCGGGGCAGACTTTACTTGTAAACGATGCTACCAACACAACAGCACGAATCAGAATGCAAAGCATGTCTGGACAAACTTATATAGTCAGTCAGGTACAACAATAAGACCTATCCTTGCTTACGTCACATGCATGGCTACGCTTGAAACCTGAATCCTTCTCATGTCTCACAATGTCAGAGCTATCCACCAAGTTTCATTCCTGTCGCTTGATTCCTTCTGGGTGCAGCAATTTTTTGATGATGAGGGTATTTGAATGTGCTGAGTAAGAATGCCCAACCTGATTTGAGCACACATCGTTGTCACACTCGTAGACACAGCGACCGTAGGGCCCTGTTTTTAAGGCCTCAGTTACTGACTCAATGTCAGGAGACGAATTGGAGCAGATCACTGACACTGGCCATCTCACCCAGCCCTAAAACACATTCAATACCAAAACATCCTTTTGTTTGCTTCCTCTCTTTCTGAATGGTCAGGTTCTACACATTATCCATGAACAATCAGATACTACATGCAATTCATTTCATGTTTCATTTCAGGTGCTGAGGAAAACATTATTGTAAATGAGCTTCAGTAAAATTACCTTTTTAACTCTGTCCAGGTAGATTTTCTTTGCAGAATATGGACAGTTACTCTCTACAGAACAGTCTAAGCACCGATTTGCTGCACCTGGAGGCTAAATGCAAACAACATATTTCAGATAACAGCTCATACACCTTTATTTAGTTACAGTGCAAAAGTCATATCATTCAGCTAAAGCCAAACCTTGTTTTCTTTCCGGAAATGGCTGAGGGATCCAAATGATGAAATTTTTACACACCTGTAAATCACAAAACATTCACTTATTACTTACCGCCTGCACTCTTCCAGTTTTGCAAACAGTCTTTGGTTCCTGTATGTTATAATTACTTTTTTTGTCATCACTGCAGCTCCACTCACTGAACACGAGCTCACACTCTATTGTTTTAGAAGCATTGCCACTGAAATGGAAATTCTGATTATTTGCTGAAACTGAGATTCTGGAGGAGAAGGTAGATCTCATATCTACTGGATTGATAACAGTTGAAACAGTACACCTCTTCATAACCTACATATCTTGTAATATTTTGTATTTACCTTTCTCTTTTAATATCATCTAAACTTGCACAGTATAAACTTCTCATCCATCTCATCCACTCTGCTTTTCACTTCCGGCCCTCCATCTGAATTTTGCATGTTATCTGAATCACTTGACTGCAGGCAACCTGTTCTATACGCAATGTTGTTTTAGGGAGCTGTATGTGCACAGTTGAACACCCATGTCAGCATTGGGAGCACAATAAAATTTTGAATTCATTAATTAGAAGGGGTATCTGAATATTATTAGGGTTTATTTCCCAAAGAGGAATTAGGCCTAATCCTGGACTACATAGTATTCTGAATGGAGATTCTCCATTAACAGGAATACTCTGTCCAGGACTAGGCTTAATCTCTGTTCAGGAAACCAAATCGTATTGTATTTGTTCCATACTTGCGTCCTCCAGCCCAGTGATGAATCAGGTCCAGGTCATGGCAGGATTTGGCTAAAAGAGCAAATGAACTTTCAGACTCGTTTCTCCAGTTTCCTCTGACAAAGGAGTGAGCAAAGTGATAGTACCCCACCTGACAAAGAGAGGCAGCTTGTACATACAGAAGAGGCTGAATTAAGATTTCGTTAAGATAATCCAATGAACCGGACTTTATCATACCGGTTCAAGGTGTTGAATATGAAGCACATCTCCAACCACCCCGCTGTCAATGAGTGTCTAAAAGATAACGGAGATTCTCCATTTACCAGGCATCAGTGTGAACACACATTAAACAGTGCTCTTATTCAATATCAGACAGATATCAGACACTGCATAAACAGAAATGTACTTACTTTTATTTTGCTGATGATGGGGTCATAACGAAGAACATGACAAACTGTTAGAATTACACCACTTTGAATGCAGGTCTCTGTGATCTCTCTGCAGTCCTCTAGAGTCACCTGTAGGCAGAAGGAAAAAAGCATGCACAAAATTGTACTTGTCTAAATACAAACGTATACAGCCCAAATATTTTACCATATAATTAAGCTAACTATGCCAACATGCATAGTCTTATAATCTTCATATTACTAAAGGCCTTAGTCCAGCATCTAGTCATTCAGCCTTGACACATTCTGTCACATATGCTGTACAAAGGCCAGTCCTGCTCTGTGGTTATTTGGTGATGTGTTAACTGACAAAGAGCAGCTGAAGAAGGCAGTTATATAACTAGTTATATTTACTCAGTCACATGAACACAAGCAAAATTTTGATGGGTTTATACTTTTCTGATAATTCAAATTATACTGCATTTACTTCCTCAGTATATTTATGAGGAAAGTGTTTTTTTTCTAGTTTAAATGTATAATCTTACATTTTTAAAGGCCATCTATTTTGTGACTGGCCACACTTTATTTAGACCAAAAAGATGCCAAAAGAGATGAGTAGAGCTTACTAAAAAATTCTCTGATAGTTGCTGGATGTATGATAATGTTCCGCAGTTCTATAGTTGTATAGTTCTATACTGATACACCATATTATACTATAGTTATACTATAGTTACTATAACTATAGTAACTATAACTTATAGTTACTATAAATTACTCAGTACATAACACTGCACTATGCAAGATTTTCTAGTATTAAAAGAGGTAATGTTACTGAGTTACGAGAATAAAACAAGCTACAATTCACTTCATGCACCTTTTTATGCATTATCACAGACGCAGGCTGAAAAAGAAGGTCCGGCTCATCAAGTTTAGAGTGACGTATACTGATTATAATGCTGATTTTTTTTCAATGCACTCGCAGTCACTAGATTCATCCTCTTAGGAGGGTACGAAGCACAACAACAATACGAAATGTTCTTTCGCACGTTGTGTGCAATTGCACATTTCCACCAGAGAGGGCTCCAAAAAATCTCTACACACATGTAGCTTCAAGTAGATTTGAGACCCGATTTTACTCAAGTTCTATTTCAGTAAAGGTACTTTTACTTCTGCTTGACTACTTTTACTTTCGTATGGACTGCTGTATCCACCTCTGTTAGTGAGTTTATTGCATTACACCTATGACATCATTTTTTCAGTTGGGAGATTGCTGCTGTTTGCGATATTAAGTGCACTCACTGCCATTGGCTTCTCCAGCAGAATATGATATCCCTTTTTGGCCAAAGCCACTGCAGGATCCTACAAAACAAAGAGGAAGCAAGAGTACACTGCAAATCAAAAACGTGCCTCGTTAGCGTCCCTGACCATATTAGGCATGATTCATCATACCAATAAAAACTTCTAGAATCGTCCATCAAAATGCTTCTAAAACATCATCTGATTTTTGTCTGTTTCCATGCAGGGTGGGGTGGGGTGTGAGATGTAGGGGTTAATATTAACCACCCCCATCAATCACTAAGTCTAGCTAGCTCAGAGACCAAAACTGGTAAGTAGGGATGCACCGAATATTTGGCAACCGCAATTATTGGCGGAAAATGGCCAAAAAAATCCACTTTCGAATAATTTATACCAAACAATGACGCTGTTAACTTTGTCTAGTTCCTGGATGTAGACGGGACCCAGAGTGGAACTTTTTCCTCCTTAATCTAGGGCTAGCGCCATCTGCTAAGGGGTTATATTTCCACAGCGAGTCTCACCTGACCACGCTGACGTCTCCCAGCTTTAATTCAGTTTCAGGCATTCGAGCCAAACCGAACTCCAGGCGAGGCAGACAGACAGCATCTTCTCATAGAATGTTTCATTTTGTTCGGTTTTGGCTTCGGCCAAAAAAAATCATTTCAGTGCATCCCTAATGGAAAGGTGGCAAAATATACCATCCTAATTCAACAGACTAAATTAGCATTCCAGATCCTGCTTCTAAAGAAAGTTACTGAGGCAAACTATTGCCATAGCACAAACCTTATGAAGGCGATCAGGAGTGCAGATAAATACTGCATCAGCAAACTTCTCTCTTTCTGCTATGCAGCGCCAGTCTGTGAACACCAGAGCAAGCAACAGATTTCAAATCATCTGCTTGTCTATAGTGCAGTGCAACTAGTTCATAGAGCTAAACAAAGAGGCTACACTGTCACCATCAAACATGTTTTCATCAGCAACTTTATGACGTTTCTGGAGCTTGGTTCTGGCAAAAGCTCTTGGGTCAGCAATTCCTACAACCTAAAAATAAGAAGTAATAACAGTCTTATAGTGATGTAGTGACATGCGAAGCAGAAATGCAAAACAGATTTAATGAAACCAAGAAAAGAATCATACCTGCAAACGTTCAGGATGGACAGAGGCATAATCAGAGTATGTCTCTCCCCGGCTCCCAGCCCCAACCACGATAACTTTAACAGGTGAGGGCATGTTACGGCCTAAAAACATGTACATGCAATTTTTCCTTTAAAAATCCCAAAGAATGTTAATTAAAACAACTTCTGTCAAGTACTAAATTATGTTTCTGGCATTGTGTGGCATGATATTATCTACACAAACTGGGCAAAAACACATTGCGTAGCTAAAAACAGTAGAAGTAGTCATTGTGAGGTCTGAATTTGCTCTAAACAGGTATGTCGTACTACACTGTCAGAAACCACATAAGCAAATCTTTATGAGATTACTCGATATGTCAGCATTTTAGTAACTAAATGTGATGGTGTAGGTATGTAGCATTGCACCATACTGACAGCTTGGGTATAAACATCTATTACTGTTAGCTACATAGGTCTCAGAGCTCCAGTGAGAAACTGACACAGTAAACATTGGACACCAAAGATGACTTGTTTTAACAATTTCATTTGGGGTAAGAGAAAAATTGTGTAAATTAGATTTTCCCCCTAAACTTCAAAAGCCTGATTCGAGATATCAAAGACCACTGACCATGGTAGTGTGTTTTGGTTGAGCTTTTTCTGATTCACAAAGAGCGGAAGAAAAAAAACAGGACACCAGATGACCAGATGACTTGAATAGCTTGATTTGGATAAAAATAATCATTCTAAAATGACTGCGCCAACAGAGCAGTGCCAACAGAGCGGTGCCAATAGAGCAGTGCCAATAGAGCAGTGCCAATAGAGCAGTGCCAATAGAGCGGTGCCAACAGAGCAGTGCATCTGCATAGAAAATAACTAAAAACAATAATAAAAAACTGAAAAATGACTTTTTAAGTGTGAACCATCCGTTTCTGAACTTTTGCTAAACACTTGGTTTCAAAGTGCCCAACATGAAAGCAGGTGAGTGCTGTGGCTACTCTTCTTCATATATCCACTGGAGCAGAGTATATCAGACTTCTCTTGTAAATTAGCCATAGAAAATACAAAAAAAAAAAAAAAGTAAATCTGACATGCCACACGTCCTGAAATGTGACTACTGTGATAATGGTGTCGAAACCACATGTGGGAGCAGTCCTATTTGACAGTGTCTGACAGCACTTCAGCAAGTCGAGACACTTCCATTGTTGCAGTTGTTGACATAATAGAGGTCAGAAAGTTACTGTGTAAATAGTTCAACCCTGTATTGTGTAAATGATGTTATGTCAGGTGATTTCTGGGCCAAATGCTCTTTAGTTTGTGTTTACTATTACTGCATCAGCTGGTAAAATCATTTTTATAGTGTCCTGTATGATACATATCACACCCTGCCCAGAAGAAATCATGTTTAACTTGCAGTGTAAACTGTTCATTCACCTCCATCTACTTTCCATGAACACTGATGTCTAAATGTAAGAAGTTTATTGTGATCCTTGTTATTCCTGACTGACTGCCAACACTCAGTTCACTGCACCAGCAGCCCAAAGACCCGGCAGTACAAAAGCAGGTGGGCTCCTTACTAATCAATCTGGCAGCTGCAAATCAAGTTACTTGCCTACCTTTCCTATCATTGAGCAATACCAATCTACATGACACAGCAAGATCACTGCCATAATCCTACATCTGAACACTGTGTCTTTTAGAAAAGCCTACATGACAATCAATGTAAGTCCTGACACAGGTCAGTTAAATTATTGCTTCTTATTCCTTTTCTTTGGAAGGTTAAGACACATCATTGTTAACTGCTATAGGCGTTCGGAAGTGTCAAAGCACAAGAACGGCTCAAAGCATACTGACGGACGATAGTAGCGCATTAGTTCAATAACAGTATCTTAGAAAACGAGCTGGTTATTATACTGTAAATGAGCGGTCCTGAACTCACAAGACTGAGATTTACCCACCTACAGATTGACCCACCAGCTGCCACAGTTCCGACTCACCTCTCTGCTTTTACTGTGCAGCAAATTAGCGCAACACGATCAGTTTAACACTCGGGATCACGTGAACTACAAGACTGTCTTCCTGAGCGAAGATTTGTAGGCGCAAACAAAGAAACCCGCCTACCTGGACGTACTTCCTGGATTACGTCACCACAGACGTCGCGCGACACGAGTGAGGCTCCGTAAAAGGCGCGTAAAATAAAATAAAATAAAATTAAATATACGGTATAAACCCATAAAGATGTGGTATTATAATCACTATGTTATGTATTAAATAATAATAATAATAATAATAATAATAATAATAATAATAATATATTTATACGGATTTGCTATTTTTAGGGTTCATTTAACACACTTGTGCATCTTGTGGTCATTCTGAAATATGAAACTAATGTTTAGACTTTTAACTTTTAGCTCACAGTCTTTTATTGTTTATTAGTTTAGGTTAATCAGAATCAGAATCTCTTTATTTCGCTAAATCTGTTACACATACAAGGAATTTGTCTTGGTGGGTCACACGTCTGACATGTAACATACTAAACAGACCAGACAAGCACACAGACTGTAACAGGTATTTCACTAAGAGAAAAATACAATAAAATACAATAAATAGAATAAAGAATGAGAATAATAAAGAGCCAACTGTTCTTATAAATAGATCTATATTTTATACATATGAAGGTCTGAGCATAAGCAGATTGGAAGAAGGTATTTACAGAATATTACTATGAGCGATATGAGCAATTATAAAATGAAACATCTGTGCAAATAAGCATTATGTTACACAGAAAGTACAGCAATACAGTGAGCTTCAGTTTACTTTATGCCACTGATAATGGCTTATGCATTAACAAATCGAAACATGGCAAAAAAAAACTTCGACTATTGTAACGCAGAACTAAATCAGTATAGGAAAGAGAACAAAAAAGCACTTAAATACATATGTGTAGGTTTGCATATGGACAGTGGGACATGTCCACATGGAGTCCTTTTATGTGTTGACCAGACTGTATATATATATATATATATATATATATATATGTGTGTGTGTGTGTGTGTGTGTGTGTGTGTGTGTGTTTGTGTGTGCATATAATGTGTGTGTGTATATATATATATATACATATATAATGCTTACA
>CM067492.1:20623906-20696406 GCA_034552555.1 Semaprochilodus insignis
TGTATATATATATATATATATATATATATATATATATATATATATATATGTGTAAAATGCATCACAAGAACTAATGAAGGTGTAGACAGTAATCTATTTTATTTAGTACCTGAACGTTGGTGTGCCATCTTTTTGCAGGAGACAGCAATTTGTTGGTGAAGTGCGATTTGCGCTCTTCGATACTCATTCCCAAGCATCCAAAAAGCTCCTAGTGGCAACCGAAAAGAACATTTTTGCCTCCCTAAACTCCAGAACAGGAGACCTTTGTAAGTAGAACTTAAAATAAAGTATGTCAAACCACATATCTGAGAAATACACCATTTAAACTAAGATCCACTGAAGTAAGCTTTTTAAGCTTTTGATTACTGTGTGATTTGAGGGAATCGGTGTGGAATGAGGATATTATGTTGTAAGATCTTGTTTCTTGTTCTTGTAGTCTGGCGACATGTGGACAAGACAGGACCTGAGGGGCATATAGATACACTTCTGATGCATGGACAAGGTAAGTGTATGACTGTAATGTTATGAAAAATATTTAAGATTTGTAGCGAGGACTGTGAAACTACTGTCTTTGCTTTCTCTTAGATGCTCTTGTCGTTGTTGGGAATGGACGTCTTCTTCGTTCTTGGGAAACCACTGTTGGTGGCTTGAATTGGGAGACAGTGCTTGATACTGGAAGGTTGTATGAGTGTTGCTTTTCAGCATATAACAGTATTGTTATAGAGTTAGACATGTAGTAACATATGACATCTTGTTTCTTCTTAGTTTTCAGTCTGCTGCATTTATTGGATTGCAAGACCTTGTGAAGTATGTTGCGGTGCTTAAGAAATCTGCCATCTCTCTTCATTATCTTTCCAATGGTCATCAGAAATGGGTGGAAAATCTTCCAGATAGGTAAAGACAAGTCCTATTGCAACTCTTCTGATGTAGGAGCTATTTGACTGCTTCTCTATTAATGCACGTATTTTACTTGTACATATTTAACAAGATGTATTCAGGTTTTTACTTTTGCCTTGCATCCTGCAGTGACACTGTTCAGTATCAGATGGTTTATTCTGGAGGCAACGGACAGGTCTTTGTTTTGGGAGTGGTCCCCAACTCCCATATTGCTATTGTTGAATACAACATTGAAGATGGAGAAATCATGAAACAGGTAAAACACTGCAGAATTTATTGATTACATATGTGTATATATGTACATAATGGATTTGTTGTAAGTAAGTACATAACAATGTGCATAGGTTTGTGCAACAGAACATTAAATTTAATGTCATCATCTATTTGTGAAATTTCCTTTTTTTTTTTTTTTTTTTTTTTGATGTTCTTAGAAATCAGTTGCAGCTCCATGGATGTCTAACTTAAAGTCCAGCTGTGTGGTGGTGGGTCATGGAGTCCTTTTATGTGTTGACCAGACCACACAGTCCATTTATACCCTGCCACTGCAGTCGGAGGAGCAGACAAAAATGACTCAGATCCTGATCCAGGTGACCCTGCTCTCCAGTCATAAATGTAATGTTTTGCTTGTGGCCTTACATGATTGATGACTGACCTTTTATCTTTTCAGACTTTGGATCTAGAGGTGACTTCAGGGTTTCATCCGGTTCTGATCTCCACTCAGCCCCATCCTGCCCGTCCTCCGCTTTCTGAATTCTTCCTGCAGCTTGGTCCAGATCACCACGTCCTACTGCAACTTAATGATGGCGTCATTTCCTCGCTACGAGTCTTTAACCCAGTATGCTGAATATATATGTCATAGACCTGGTGGACGAGAGAGTACTTGGAGTCCTGTGTTTCTGTTCTCAAATAGTTGATATCTTTTAATTTTCTTTTTTCACAGTCACACCTGGTCTCTTTTGCAACAACTGGGGAGAAGACGGTAGCGGCTGTTATGTCACCAAAAAACGAGACCGTGAGTACAGACCTAGGAGCCGTTACTTTTTGGTCTTAAGTTATCATTATTTAGAATTCTTCATTACAGTGAGGTTTTTGTATATCAATTTCAAGGCATGCAGTATCAACCTGTTCACTGCTGATACGGGCCGTCGGCTTCTTGATACCACCATCATCTACCACATGGACCCTAATGGAGGAAAGCCAACTAAGGTAATTGTTGCCAAGTGTAATTTTAGGATGGAAACCACTTGCTGGAGTATAGAGTTAAGCTAATTTGGCTTGTTCCCCCAGTTGTATGTCCATGCATTTCTGAAGAAAGATGATTCAGTGGGCTACAGGGTCTTGGTGCAAACGGAAGATCTTGTCCTCAACTTCTTACAGCAGCCCGGTATGTATGTGTAAAGTTGTACAAGTTGGTTATTTATTTATTTATTCATTCCCCCAGTGTATGTTTTATTAATACAAATTTCTTCTACTCTTTAATTGGAACTGGTTAGCGCTATTAAAAGAATGAAACGGTTAATTGTATTTGTTTTCTTTAGCTGAATTTGAACCCAAAGTAAGATTTTATCTGTGTAAAAAGCCAGGGCGTTTTATAGCAGCTACAAGTTTAGAAAATGAGCTTCATTGGGATGTTTTTATTTTATTTTATTTTTTTTCTTTTACTCATTCATTTACATTATTTTCATCACGTGAACGCAGGGTTCGTGTTAACCTGAGCATGAAATCATAAGCGCTTGTTCCCCACCCTTGTTCGGAGGTTGACACTAAGCCGGTGCCTCATAGTTCTGGTTAAAGAGATTTTAGGGTAGTCACCAGCCATTGGAGTTGAATTCGTGTTTGGACCATTAATGAATTGGCTTTGCCGATTCAGAATGGCAGCCATGTTGGTATGTCTGTACCGGTCACAAGCTAATTGTTTCCACTTTTCATTATCAACATCCAACATGAGAGCTACAATGGTTGCATGTTCCAGCCAATGAGTGTGTATTTTAAATTGTGTGTGTGTGTGTGTGTGTGTGTGTGTGTGTGTGTGTGTGTGTGTGTGAGTGTACAGTCAGCTATATCTTTCCACTTTGCTATTCTATTTGTTAGTTTGCTGCTTGTTAGCTTGAGCTTGCTTTACTATGGCTGGTTTCAGAAGCTGTATTAAACTGTGTTAACGATGTTAGAAAATGAGTGCGTAAATAGTTTATCTTGTTAACGTGTTATTAACCTTGACCGACCTTATTCTTTTAAAATTATATCAACCTTTACGCTGTCTCTCCAGGCAGGGTAGTGTGGACGAGGGAGGAGGCTCTAGCTGACGTAGTCACAATGGAGATGGTGGACTTGCCGCTCACAGGAACACAAGCAGAACTGGAGGGAGAGTTTGGAAAGAAAGCTGGTAATGTGGAATAATCTGCCTCACATCATCTCCGTGCACATTTCATTCTCTCTGTTATCAATTCTGATTCAGCAAGCAGCATCAAGCAACATGACTGGGAATCCCACAAAATGTGTTTGTGTGTCTGATTCTTTATGTGAATGTGTATCAATATAACTGTGCTGATTCAGTTTGAGTTGATCGTTACAGTGTACACTAATGCAAAACGGCTTTCAAACCTTTGACATTAGTGTGCTTTTTGTATGTGTCTTTTTTTTTTTGGTCATATTATGCTTACGCTCTGTGGTCCTGCTGCATACTAATACTTATGCTCACTAATGCACTAGTCTTCCATCTGTCCAATAAGCCCTTGTCTATTCTTGTACTGCCTCTGTATTTATTTTCTTTCCTTTTGCTCTTCCTTTTCGCTGCACTTGGATCCAGCTATTCAAGGTAATTTGGAGCATTTGCTTTTGTGTGTTTATAACAATATATGCAGCTCGTTTGTCATAATAATAAATAGAATGTTTGCAAAGCATTAGGGCTTTGTGTATTATATATGTGTATATTATTTACCTACTTGTAGTTCGGGATGGAGTAGTTTTTGAGCTGTGTGTGTGTGTGTGTGTGTGTGTGTGTGTGTGTGTGTGTGTGTGTCTTGCAATTTGCTGTTAAATACTAATAGTTATTTTAGTCGTCCCTGTGCAGGAGAGCAGAGTTCAATCCAGATAATGGATTGTTCAGCATTTAAAACATCAGACAACTTCTGGAAAGAAATGAAGAATATTCAATGTAGGCCTCGATTTTTCAGCTCTGTTACTGTCACATTTACAGATGGATTGTTACCCATGGTTTTGAAGCGGCTCTCGTCACAGCTCATCCTCCTGCAGGCCTGGCTGAGCCATCTGTGGAAACTCTTCTATGATGCCCGGAAACCCCGCAGCCATGTCAAGAATGAGGTCACTATTGAAACTTTATCTCGGGATGAGTTCAACCTGCAGAAGATGATGGTGATGGTGACTGCCTCAGGGAAGGTAAGAAGATGACTTGAAGGTTCATCAAAGAAATGAGTCGGTCCTAAAAATAAATCGAATGTACAACTTTCACATAGAAATAACTGGATGTTTTATTTCTCGTTGAAAATCCTCTATCCTCAGGTTTTTGGCATTGATAGTAAGTCTGGAACTATCTTGTGGAAGCAGTACCTAGAGAATGTGCAGCCCAATTCAGTCTTTAAACTAATGGTGCAGAGGACTACAGCTCATTTTCCTCATCCACCTCAGTGCACTCTTCTCATTAAAGACAAGGTAGGCTTGTGGAGTCTGCGTTTTTACATAATCCAATCAACAATAACTAATACTAAAAAGTGTCATCCAATTATACGTATTTATTATATTATATTATATTCCTTTTAAATGTGTTATATATTTTATTTTTGGTATTAAAAGTTAGGTGGGGTTCACACTGTCAGTGTTTTTGAGCTCTTTTGTTTTTGAGTTTTTGTTAGCAGCACCATGTTGGCTAGTTAATATTAGATCAGTTTCAAGAAGTGCCTTACTAACAGCTAACTGAAAGTTGATGCTGTGGTTGGGGACCCCCAAAGAAAAAAAGAATTGTGCTGTGCGGTTTTAGGCCTTCAAAGAAAATGTGGAAAAAATTAGTAGAAGAGTCGTGTCTGCAATTCTGCCCTTCTGTCATAAATATTTTACCTGCCAGTGACAAAGAACAGGAGCTCCCAGAGCAGGATTTTATCTTGGTGGTGAACATCAGGCCTCTTTTATGACGCCTCATTCTGATGATATTACGTTGCTTATGCCAGCTCTTCAGAGACGCAGCTCCAGTTATTGCTGTGGGTGGATTCTGCTGAAATAGTTATTTCCCCTTCTACAGATTTACATTTACCCTTAAACCGCCGGCAGTTTATCTGAAGGTGTAGTATACACTGGCAAAATACTGATATGTGGTAACCTACGTTTGGAAGAAAGACCATGTTTCACTACCGTTGTCTGGTGTCTAGACGCTACCCTTTTACTACTCACAGTGTTCTAGCAAAATAACTTCCACTTTAAAGATTTTAATAACATCATGGTGTGAAATGCATCAAATATTCAAACTCACAATGACCTTATAGTATGACACTGTTTTTAATCAGTTGTATCCAGATTGCTAAGATATTCTATATAGATATGCCATTTAACTCTGTTTGTGTCTGCAGGACACAGGCCTGGGAAGCCTCTATGTCTTTAATCCCATTTTTGGCAAGAAGAGCCATACAAGTGTCCCAGCTTTGCCCAGACCCATTCTTCAGTCCCTGTTGCTGCCCCTCATGGATCAGGACTATGCTAAAGTCCTTCTCCTGATAGATGATCAGTACAAGGTCAGTGTCATCGCTTTTGGTAGAATGTCCTGACAAAATATCAAACAAAAACAACTTTATAATTTCTAATATTAATGTTCAGGTAACAGCGTTCCCGTCCACTAAGAATGTCCTGCAGCAGCTGCAAGAGATGGCATCCTCCATTTTCTTCTACCTGGTAGACTCCAGTCAGGGCAGACTGTCTGGGTTCCGCCTACGCAAGGACCTGTCTACTGAGCTGATCTGGGAGATGGTCATACCCACCGATGTGCAGAAGATAGTTGGGGTGAAAGGCAAGCGTGCCAATGAGCATGTTCACTCCCAAGGCCGAGTCATGGGGGATCGCAGTGTTCTTTATAAGGTAGAATCAGACAGAGTCTTAATCGTTTCTAACCTCAGCTGACATTGACATTAGCCCTCTATAGCTGATTTTATGTAATTTTCTTTGTTGGATTATTTTCCGCATTTCAGCATCTAATACTTCTCAACATGTCTTGACCTCTAGTACCTGAACCCCAACCTCCTTGCGGTCGTGACTGAAAGCACAGACAGCCATCAGGAACGCAGCTTTGTGGGGATTTTTCTCATTGATGGTGTGACAGGCCGTATTGTCCATGAGGCCGTACAGAGGAAGGCCAGAGGACCTGTTCACTTTGTCCACTCTGAGAATTGGGTGGTGGTGAGTAGAAAGGCTTGTTGTTATTTATGGACTGCTCTGGGGCCAACCTACGAGAGTCTCCTATTGACTGATTTGCCCGACCCAAGAAGCAGGTTGCGCTATACACAGTTACATGTCACCCTTATACCTTCGCAACGCTACCAATATAATGCTAAGCAATGGTAGGAAAAAGGCAGAAACTGATTCTTTGAAATTCATGATCTTATCTTGATGATAACGTTGTTGATTGTTGATAACCATAGCCTAATAATGAGTGAAATAACTCTGAGAGGTTCTAACTGTAGGCATTTGTGTGAATTATAATTTTGTACAGAGTTCACCAAATTAGCATTAAGTAGTCATGCTAGCAGTATTAGTATGCATGCTAGCAGCTAAAGAATTGGTTGTTTTTGCTACAATTGTTACAAATGAGGAAACTGGTCGCTTAGTGGAAATATGACTGGGAAAGCTTGTAACACTGAGAATAGGGTCTATTTACAGAGAAAGTCCCGTACTTAAACAAGAACGAGCCAATCAGCTTGATGGCCAAGCTACCAATTGGAAAGGGTCGATGATATTGTGGCGCTAGTTGGAAAAGCCCACTTTGTTATGGACATCTATGAGAAGCTAGAACAGGCCAAAAATACTAATATTTGTGTGATATTGAGGCAAATGCTACAAACTCCTTTGTCAGATTTCATCAGAGCTTTCAAATATGTTTTTGAAAAAGTAATTTGCCATGAAATTTTGAGTATTGTGGTCTCTCTGTGGTCCATTCAGAGACCTGGTCACGTATGGCTGGAAATGACTGTCCAGCTGTAGTGCTAGATATAGTTTCATTAATTAATTAATGAAATAGCAGTAAACATACCATTTTCTAATTACTAAATTAATTATCAAACAAGTCCCTGGAGAGCACACATATATGGATCAGAAAATTTCTAGTAAGGAATTTCTGCATGATTGCAAAGCATAGTACATCACTGCTATCATAAGTCAATGTACCGTATAACTAAACTGTTTAAATATGGTAACTTGATTTATGTAGGAAAATTACTGAATGACCGTTCTAAACATTAGATTCTGTTAGAATAAAGTTAGTATAGTGCATGTGGCCGATGTTGAAAATGAATACATTTTCTTTTTTTCTCCTCCAGTATGTGTACTGGAACACAAAGTCTAGGAGGAACGAGTTCTCTGTGCTTGAGCTTTTTGAGGGAATGGAGCTGTACAACAGCACAGTGTTCAGCTCTCTAGATAGACCTAATCCACCTCAGGTGCTGCAGCAGTCCTACATATTCCCCTCTCCTATAAGCACCCTGGAGGCCACCCTCACTGAAAAGGGCATCACTAGCCGACATCTACTCGGTCAGTTTTGTGCATTCAGTTCATTTTAAATTATGGAGAACTACTATGTTATGTCTAAAGATGTGTTATGAGCTCAATTTCTTGGCTTTGATTTATTCAGTGGGACTCCCATCAGGAGCCATCATGTCTTTGCCGAAGATGTTTCTGGACCCACGGAGACCAGAAGTTGGCTCGGAACAGAGCCGGTGAGAACTGAGCCATTGAATTGTGGTCTTTGTGTATAGTCAGGTCCATAAAAATGTAGACATTGACAAAGTTATTCTTATTTTCAGTGTCTACCACAGCATATTGGAGTTGAAATGAAATAGTAATAAAGACTTCATATTGACTGTTAATAGCAAGAGATTATGAATGCAAACACCACACTTGAAATCAACTCTACAGCTTTTATCTGCGTACTTGTCAATGAAATATGAGAGAATAACGCACACCTGGCCATCGAACAGCTGAGCAGCCAACTGTCTAGTTCCTTCTGAGCCCGTTAAAAAAAAAAACTGGGGACTATCTATGAAAATGCTTGTCGTTTCTACGCTGTTTACCTAATGTGGATGTGAATATCCTTAAATGAAATCTGAAAGTTGCAAATTTGAGCCCATGTTTAACTAATAATAATTTACACTCCAATATGCTGGAGTAGACAAATAAAGAATAACTTTGTTGATGCCAAAATATGAATTTATGGACTGTATAGATGAGCACCCAGTGAATTCTCTGAGAAATTATTTTATGTTAATATTAATTTAACTTTTTTTTCAGGGAGGAAAATCTAATACCATACTCTCCTGAAATGCTGATTCATACTGAGTGGTTCATCAACTACAACCAAACTGTGTCAAGAGTCAGGGGTATCCACACTGCTCCCTCTGGCCTGGAGTCCACATGTCTGGCAAGTATCTAGAGTNTGTATAGATGAGCACCCAGTGAATTCTCAGAGAAATTATTTTATGTTAACCTTAATTTTACTTTTTTTCAGGGAGGAAAATCTAATACCATACTCTCCTGAAATGCCGATTCATACTGAGTGGTTCATCAACTACAACCAAACTGTGTCAAGAGTCAGGGGTATCCACACTGCTCCCTCTGGCCTGGAGTCCACATGTCTGGCAAGTATCTAGAGTGTCATAACCAAATAATAGCATTGACATGTTCATTTGTTAAATCGCAGTTGAGCTGTCTGTGCTGGTAACATTTTCAAGTTTCTCTTTCCCAAATGGGATACTTAATGCTTTTGGAAAAATGGAATCTGTGCATCTTTTATTATAATATTTGAAGTACATTTTGTGCTTCCTTATTGCATAACTAACATGCATGTTTCTGTGTCCTCTTCTAGGTGGTTGCTTATGGCCTTGATATCTACCACACCAGGGTGTACCCTTCAAAACAATTTGATGTTCTTAAGGATGATTATGATTATGTACTGATCAGCAGTGTACTGCTTGGCTTGTTCTTTGCTACTATGATCAGCAAACGATTAGCAGAAGTAAAACTACTTAATCGTGCTTGGCGATAAAGTCCAACTCTGTAGCCTGACAACTACATTCTGCTCATTTCTGCCATGTGATTGCCATGTTGATGGCAGGAGACCAGCCTGTGTCAGACTCCAGGATTATGTAATGAGCATTGTGGAAGTCTTGGAAGTATTTGCAGCATTTTTTTTGGACTGTCTAATGTGAGAGACACGGTCATGGTAATGTTTTCATACACTATTAAGCAGTTTATTGTTTAATTTATTTATTGTGGCTTTAGAGGTAAATTAATTTGTGAATTTAGACCCACTGTCTGTTTGGGGGGTGGGTATTCAGATTGCCACAGAAATTGTTTTAGGTCCGGTAAATATAAAATGAAATAATGCAAGCGGTCATTACTAAATTTGGTCTCTAGTTTGTGTTTGTATGGATGCCACCACTGGTGAATTTACATGAAATATACCTCTTAACTAACACTAAAAGCAGAGGTAGACTTAAATGTTTGATAACTCTGATGTAATTTTGTCAATTAGCCAAATTTTTGGGATGCTTAGTGCATCTTATTTTGCACTCTACTGGCACTGAGTTTATCTTTTAAACAAATTGAACGGGAAGGTACTGCAAAAAAAAAAAAAAAAAAACAGAATAGGAAATGATAAGTCAAATGTACCGAGACAGGGAAATTGCCCTACACTTTGTATGAAAATGCTGAAAGATTAGTTGATTGTGGGGGAAGTCTAAATGTTTAGATAAAATTAATGAATTGAGAAAATTGTGTTAAACCAGTACTGTTTTCTAGGTGCTAAATTGGAGTTCAAGGTTTGGGCCATGTTTAACTTAAAATATTCTCTTAACTAAATATTAAAAGCTGTAGATTTCTAAAATCCCAACTTCTAAAAACAACCTAGAGGCCCCAGTCCAACTTGCAGCCCTAGTGTATCAATATCTAATTATTAAACTCTCCTTCTCTTATCAGGCTTCAGGACTAAAGATAGTTAAAACATGGATGTAGGCATGTGTTTACCAAATCCTGCCATGTGTTTTCCTGCGTTTTATGTATCTTTAGCTAGTTATCAAACCCTCCATGAGTTGATTCAGGTGTGTTTGAGTAAGACAACATGAAGCAGCCTCCCAGACTGGACTTGGCAAACACTGACTGGACATGTTTTATGTCGTATGCACTGGATTGGTTAATTCTATATAGGGCCTTGGTTTTCTAACAAGCATGTTCTGTTTTTATTTTATTTATTTTTTCAAGTATTTACCCAGACCATCACTCTACCTGTTCTCCCGACATGTTCTAGTCTCTTTTTTTCCCCTTTTTTTTAAATTATAAGCAGCCTTCAACAGCTACACAATTTAAAAAGATGGTTCTTCAAGGGAAGGGTTATTTAGCAAATAAAAATGGTTTTATATAGACCCCTGTACACTCTGCATGATTAAAGGACTCTTTAGGTCGTGCAGGAGTTCTAAGGACGGATGGGAAATGTGCTATGGGTTTTTCAAAACATGTTTGAAAAGGGTTACTTCTTTTCAGGGTTCTATAAAGAATCATCTATAGTTAATTTTCCATCAGTCTGATGAACTCTTTCATCAAGCAGTGAACCCTTTTAATCATGCAAAACGTTCTTATGAGTGTTCCTGGTTGTATATAGAACCATTATCTTTACTAAAGAACCTCTGAAGAACCATCTTAAAGTGTCTATGATGTGAAGCTTGTAAAAGTTCTATATAAACCATCTACAGCACATGCTTAATCAGTCTGAAGACGTTCTTCGTGATGCAAAGAACTGTAAATCATGCAAAGGGTTCTTTCATTGTTCATGATTCTATATAGAACCTTTTTAAAATATGGTTCAATAACACCAAAATGTGTCCTTCTATTGTTATGACATCAAGCTTGTAAAAACAGAAGAACTCTTTTTGGTCCTATATAGAACCCCTTTTCAATAAGGTCCTACAAACGACCATACAGCACATTTTCCATTAGTCTGAAGAACCCTATCATGATGCAAAGGTCCCTTTAGTCATGCATAGGGTTCTTTGAATGTTCATGGTTCTACAGTATATAGAACCATTGTTTAAGTGTGCATGTCTCAGTAAACCAGATAACTTAAACCCAAAGATGGGGACTGTCCAATAGGAATGTCTCTAAGCTCTTATCTGATGAGTCAGGCTTGACTTTGGGCTTAAGTTATCTGGCTTATTGAGAACTCCTGTGGAAGACCACCCTGAAGCCTTTCTGACTCAAATGGTGTAAGAAAATAATTTGTTTTCTTAGTTCGGTTTTTTTTTCCGTTAATTTATTTTGTTGAATTTTTTTAAACCTGTATGTAATTTCCGGACAGGATAAGTAAATTTGCGGTCCTATTCTAAGATAATGATTGCTAATAAAATGAGATCTAAAACACTGTACATGTGTGTTTGTGTAATAATTCTAAACGGGTTTGAGGTAAAGAGCTAATAATCACAATGCGACTTTAGTGTGAAATAGTATTTGAAGTGAGCGCAGTAATATGTCAGTCTGAATTGTTAAAAAGAAATAAAACATGTTTACCTGTGACGACACGTCCTGTTGTTCTGCGTCTGGTGATTAACCTCATTTCCTCCGCTAGACTCTAATAGAGAATCGCAAGATGGCGTCGAGTGGAGGAGATGGAGAACCCGAGTGGACCGCAGCCGTGCGGCCGCTTTTATCGGCGTCTTACACGGCTTTCGAAACGAAAGAGCTACCTCAGCTTATAGGTTCCATCATAAACAGGTCAGGCTGGGCTTTATTTTGTTATTCCATGAGTGCATCTCCAAAAACGAATCGGGGAATCCTGGCTCGCTTTGCGCTAGCATTAGCAATAACAGTGCTGCTAAACGCTAACCCGTACCGTACGGTACGTTAGCTTCGCTAGCATTCGGGCTATTTGAGATTCTGCTTCATCATCAGGCCGAACGGGAGACGGGTGTCTGTGTTCCACCCCATTATGAGCTGTCGAAGACACTTCTGGTGATTGTTGCCTTAACGTGGGGAAGCAGCTTCAGTTCAATGTTTAGTCTTCGGAAATAACACTTCATCAGTCATCTGTTTTGCCCGTTTGCTGGTTAACACCCATATCATCTACACAGCCACCACGGCTAGTTAGCTTTCCCCGCTGTTTGCTAACGGCTAGCTTAGATATCTAGCTGGCTAGTGTCAGGAATATGACAAGCAAGCGAAAACTCCAAACCTTCCTGCCAGTTGTTTTCCAACCCGCCCGAATTTCTTCGAGCAAATGTGTAAAGGGTACCCGTGTAATATTTTCACCAGAGCCCGAAGTTACCTGGTGACTTGGCTAACGATACAAAGTTTGTAGCTAGCGAGTTTAATGAGCCGAACGTTAACCTAGCCATCCACTTAATAGCTAGCTAGCTAGCGAGCTATTGCCAGCTAAAACCGAACTCGGTTTATGTTTAAACGAAGTAGAAATCTCACGGGTGTGGTTGGAGGTGTTGTGTTTACAGCATGTTCTGTCGGTCAGTATGGTTGTGTACTGAGATCGAGATGTCTGCACTGCTGTCAGTTTAAGTTTAGCCTCCTGCGTTGTCTGCTGTGTGGGGGGGGACGCTCTTACCTGACACTTATAAGCCACCCGGGTTAGCTCGCTAGGTCTCTGAGCTTCACATTAGTCACTTGTGGATAAAATGTTGTTGTACGAGTGTTAACCAGTAATGAAACGCTTCACCAGCTTTGTCATTGTTTTGCTTAATGACAGTTCAACGTGAAACTCTTGCTCTACAGCTCATTTGAGTATAGGTTGTACATTATGCTTGATGTACAGATTTTGTTAATGTCAAAAGCACGATCAAAAAGGGTTTGTAGCTTAAATGGTGCTGGTATGTACCCAGATTGAGTGTGGGTGGTGATGTGTGTGCATTATGTTTTTAAATGGCCGTGGCCGCCGCCACCACTTCCTAATTTTATATTCTTGTTTACAGCAAGGTTGTTAGACGACTGTGTAGTGTTACATGGGCCCTGAATTGTACACTTGGACATCTCTCTTACTCTCTTTCACTCTGTGTCTCTCTCTCTCTCTCTCTCTTTCTTTCTTTCTTTCTTTTTCTCTCTCTCTGTTTCTTGTTCTCAAATTGAGTTCTACTTTCAGTTTCCTTGATAAGTCTAGTGCTCGCTTAAGGTGGTGAAAAGAGGTTAGAACAGTTAGTGACTTTAGTTTTACCTCTCATTGGTAAACTTTCCTAAGTAGCATTTCAGCCAGTTTTCATTGTTAGACGTGACTGTCATGATATTTGTATCTATTTCTTATACCATCAAAAACCACCTTGTAGAAAATCCAATGTAATAGATTTTGGTTAAAGCAGACCTGCCGTCATCTGCTGTCCATATGTGTTGCATGCAGCGAATTCTGACTAGGGGTGGAACGATACTGATTCCATGATTTGATTCAGAATTCTGGGTCCACACTTCTGTATTTTCCCAAAGTTTGAATAAAGGAAAGTTATGACTGTAATTATCTTATGGCACAACTTTCTATAATGACACTAGAGCTGAGAGGCAGGAGGGTCGCTGAAGTTAGGTGCTGATTGGTGCTGATCATTTATAAACAGTGGTGTTTAAACAGGGCCGTTGCAGTAGGTGGAATGTCCATTCTCAATGATGCGCATTGTCACAGTTTTGCATTGCGGTGTTGCAGTTTCATGATACATTGTTACACCTCTAATTCTGATGTTTTTTTTTTAATGAAAGCATTTTGTAATGTATTTTATAGATGCTAATGTTTTACTCTCTCCGTTGCAGTGAATCTGAGATACTTCATCACGATAAACAGTATGAGCCGTTCTACTCGTCTTTTGTGGCGCTTTCTGCACATTACATCACCACAGTATGTGGACAAAGTATGTGAATTAACTTACTGCTTTTTTGGAAGGGGGGAGTCTTATCAGTCATTGCCTTATTTAGAACTCTGTAGTGCTACAGACTAGCCTGCTAAAACTAGGCTGTTTAAATATGCTTAGTTAGAAGTTTTTGGAAAGCTGCTACAAATGCTAAGTGAACATTAACCTCCTGCCTTTTTTCCCCCCTGCCACCAGTCCCCAGAAATCAGTTGCTGTCAGTAGCTGCGGCGTGTAAAGTATTGATTGAATTTTCATTGCTGCGGCTCGAGAATCCGGATGAAGCATGTGCAGTTTCACAGGTGAGGCGTCCTCTTCTTCATATCAGTCAGCTGTGTGAACCGTCTTGCTTGAGTCATACCTCTCTAATGATGGTTTATTCCCTGTTCATGTTTCAGAAACACCTGATTCTCTTAATAAAAGGCCTTTGCACTGGTTGCAGTCGACTGGATCGAACAGAGATCATTACATTCACTGCAATGATGAAGTCTGCCAAACTTCCACAGACCGTCAAAACCCTCTCTGACGGTGAGTACTCTGTTTACATCTAAGCATTTTGTATTATCGATGACCGCTTGAAAGAGAAAGACAAAGCATCTTTTCATAGTTGGAAGAGGTTATTTAAGACACAGAGGCCTGAGGGCTCACTTTATGGTGTGACTTGGATTTTATTTATACCTCAGATGTTTGTTGCTTTTTTTCCTAGCTTGATACTCTGTTATGTGTTGGGAGATACAGATAGTACAAACATACTAGCTCACTCAAAGGATTGAATATCAGCTTGTGTGATAAGTGATTTGTGGGTTTTATCACTTATGTGTGAATTATGTCTTTTGGCATGGTTATATGGTCAACATTCCCATACAGCCAAGAAATCTGGAAAAGCATGGGATGTAAAAGCATGTGTGGTCTTAAATTAAAATGCAGTAGCAGGATGGATACCTTTTGGTGAAGTCCTCCTTTTGGCTTTTTGGTTAGCAAAGATAGTAAATTGTTTGTTTATGGTGCAGTGGTTTCCTTGCTGCAAGGATGTCTGTTTACAAGCAAGGTTTACTTTAGAATGGCACGTAGTTGTATCTGGTTGGTTGTGATGCTGTCGCTGCTCGACTTGCAGCAGAAAGTTGTGCTGAACCAAGCATACAGTCTGTACTCCAAGAAGTGGGCCTACATATTGCAAGTTGGGTTAACAGGTTAGACTAGAGAATAGAGCCACAAAGCAAAAGTTAAGATTCTGAAAACATGACATGGTTACATTAACTGGTTTATGTGCCTGGCTCAGTAAAAGAGAATCAAGATTAAGGTTGATGATGTCCTAACAAGACTTATTACATGCTTACAGCCAGCTTACAGTTAAACATTGAGCATGACTTGTGCTGTGGTCGTTGCGATCAGTGAGCTGTGCACTAGGAGGCCGCTCATAAATTAAAGCGTTATGCTTGTACAATCACGCCCTTGCTGTTCCTGAATTGCTGAGAAAAAAATTCAGAAATTCTTGAAAAAAGGAGTGCTGAGTCTACAGCAGGTAATAACTGCATGACCAGGAATTCAAGACTAAGTCCTTCCCTATCTGGCAAGGCCTCATCCAAGATCTGGGGCCAGTGTTCGGAGGTGGAATGTGTGTTTTAAGATTTACTTGTAGCAAGTGGATTTTATTTTTTAGCTATGTAAAATAGAAGCGTTTATTTTGAGTTTAGGATGATAATTCTTTCAAATCTGTTATACGTCTTGTACAGTAGACTGTTTAAAAGATACTTTCTGTGTTAACTTAAAATGCATGTAAATAACTTAAATGATACTTGTATTAACCCATATCTTCATTGGAGAGTCTTGTGAGCAGCATATTACATTCTCAGTGGCACAGATGTCTAGACAATGTCTTGTCTCATTGGAGTCTATTAACCTCCCCCCATTCTGAGTGCCAGGCTGGCAGAAAGAGAGCTTTGTTCCCTTGCCTCTGTCAGATGGGATTTGCACTCTCTCGTTTACAGATGGGCGCTCTCAGAGCTGGTGTTATTTATTTATTTTTTTAGGCATTAAGTTGTGCTCCCTGAGATTGTACTCATTCTGTTCTCCTGTTCCTTTGCGTGTTTGTCCAGTGGAGGACCAGAAGGAGCTGCCATCCCCAGTCAACCCTGAGCTACGACACAAAGAAGTGCAAATGAATTTCTTCAATCAGTTGACATCAGTGTTTAACCCTGACATTACAGTCTTAGCCTCGCCCTCTGTGCACATGCAGGTTTGTAAATTACTAGGTATTTACATTCAAACAGAGATTGACTGACCTGGCATCTGAGTTCACTCTTAATGTATGTTGTAATTTTTTTCAACTCACTGCAGGCTGAGGGGGAGTGTGATGACCAAACAACGACAGATCAGGCAACACAGGCCAAAATGAAGAATGCCTTCATCTCGCAAAACGTGTCCAGTTTACAAGAATTGGGTGTGTTTTTCCTTAATGAACATAAATCGTTTACTCTTGTCTGTTTGTCTTGGCATACAGTAAACCAAATTGTCTTGTTCTTGTCTCTGTACAGGGGGCTCGGAGAAGTTGCTGCGCGTGTGCCTCAATCTGCCCTACTTCTTACGCTACATCAACCGCTTCCAGGATGCTGTATCAGCAAACTCTTTTTTCATCATGCCGGCCACAGTGGCAGATGCCACAGCTGTCCGAAATGGGTGAGGCTGTCTCTTTAATTGAATTTGCTTGAACTTGTGTATCGGTTGCAAACTGTCCTGACGACATCTGCGCGTCTGCTTATACATTAGATTCCATTCTCTTGTGATTGATGTGACCATGGCCTTGGATACTCTCTCTCTACCTGTGCTGGAGCCTTTAACTCCTGGGAGACTCCTTGATGTGACCGTGTTAGCTTTGAGCTGCCTCTATGCAGGTACTTGAAGCTTCTGCCTAAAATAGTACTTTGTTTATTTTGAGAATTTTAAATAATGTTTGTTCAACATTTGTAGGTGTAAGTGTGGCAACATGCATGGCTATTCTGCAAGTGGGTACCGGCCTGCAGCTTCGCACTGCCTCCACTGGCTCCAAAGAGGAAGACTACGAGAATGATGCTGCTACTATTGTGCAGAAATGTGTATGTGCATTTCTCTGCTGCTATTCATTTTTCTCTTTGCTGTTGTTTAATAATGTGCCTCATCATGAGATGCTCTATTTTGCTTTTGTTGAAACAGCTGGAGATATATGACATGATTGGACAGGCCATCAGTAACTCTCGCCGTGCTGGAGGGGAGGTAATTTAATGTTTTCATTTAAGAAATTAGTGTTTGTGTGCTACCGACGCAGGCAAATCCAGACCATGTACTAAATCTTTCTCCTTTTTTTTTTGTGATTGTGAATGCCTTCTTTCTACAGCATTATCAGAACTTCCAGCTCCTGGGTGCATGGTGCTTACTGAACAGCCTGTATTTGATATTAAATCTGAGCCCCACAGCTCTGGCAGATAAGGGGAAGGAGAAAGATCCTCTAGCAGCGCTGCGGGTCAGGGACATTGCTACCCGCACCAAAGATGGGGCAGGATCCCCAAAACTGGGCCCTGGGAAAGGGTAGGTCCCTTTTTGATTCAGTTATTGCGTAGATGTGTTGTGTACGTGTGCTGCAGAGGTAACATCTCCTTCAACTTTGCTTTTCTTCTGTTTTTTCTTAACTTTCAAGACACCAAGGTTTCGGGGTTTTGTCAGTCATTCTGGCAAATCACTCAATCAAGCTGCTCACATCGCTGTTCCAGGATCTGCAAGTGGAGGCACTGCACAGGGTAAGAGTCCACACTGGAACATCCGAGCCATTGCTTTAGCTTGTAAATAGGGTGGGCGAAATGGCAAAAATATAATTTCACGATGCTTGAAGGTATTTTTACCATACATGATGTGCAATGTAATATGTAGTAGTAGTAGTAGTAGTAATAGTAATAGTAATAGTAGTAGTAGTAGTAGTAGTAATAATAATAATAATAATAATAATAATAATATTAAGGCAAAGGTTAAACAGGACACATTGCACTGTGAGGCATATTGTGACACAATTTATCACAATGATAAACTATCCTCCTGTTGCCCACCCCTACTTGTAATTGCATTATGTGGAAAAGTGACTTAGTGTAATATTATCTCCCTCAGGGCTGGGCCAGTGATGGGCCACCAGCAGAGCTGAACATTATGGCTCAAAGCACATCAATCCAGAGAGTGCAGAGGCTCATTGACTCTGTGCCTCTCACCAACCTGCTCTTTACGCTGCTTTCCACCTCCTATAAGAAGGTATGAAGCCAAGCAACTGGTTAATCCTCACCATAAACAACCTCCCTGGCTTGGCTGAGTGTAAATGTGGCTCCTCTGGTTCTTCCTCTTTCAGGCTTGCGTACTGCAGAGGCAGAGGAAAGGCTCAGTGAGCAGTGACGCCAGTGCCTCCACTGACTCCAACACATACTATGAAGATGACTTCAGCAGCACGGAGGAGGACAGTAGCCAAGGTAACGAATACTGCAGCGTTTTCTCTAAATCAGACGTTTGAAGTGAGGCCTAGCAAAGTTAGTTTGAGTCATTCTCTTTAAATTATGAGCAGAAACCAGGCACGTCGTTGCCAGAGTAAATCCTTAGACTACTTCTGTGTCTTTTTCTTTTATTTAAATGACCACTTTCAGTAATCTTCTAGTGATCTACTTCTTTAGCCCAAACTTATTTGTCAGTTTTGAAAGCTGGGCTGTGTCTTCCATTGATTGAGCTAGTGTCAGGGCTAAGGAGAGTGAGGAATATTGTGATGCAGTTCCTGAAAGCTACACGATATAGTAGAGCAACCAAAGTCAGGCCACATCAGGACTTAGCGACAGGTCAGTTTATTCCTGCTGCAGAGTGCTGTTGCACATCAAGCATGCTCTGCTTAACTGCGCCGCCCTGGCAGCCTGCGCAGCTAGTGACAGTGTTCGTTATTTCAGCAGAGAGAAGACAGGAGAGGACAAGAGCAGCTTGTGTCTCAGGTCAGCAGATCTCTGCATTAGGTCAGCCTCGTAGTGTCTCACTATGCTCCCTTTATTGTGCTTTGAACAGTAAAGACTTCAAATAGCCGTACCCACAGCTTGTAGAAACAGCAGCTTTGTTTTCCCTGCAATACAATGATATCAGGGTAGTTTGGAGATGAACTTGACTCTCTGCGTGTTCACAGATGATGACAGTGAGCCTATTCTGGGCCTTTGGTTTGAGGAGACCATCTCTCCCAGTAAGGAGAAGGTGGCTCCCCCACCTCCCCCTCCACCCCCTCCTTTGGAAACCTCCCCAAGGCTCAAGAGCCCCAGCAAGCAGAACGCAGGAGAGAATGGCAATATCCTAGCCAGCCGCAAGGACCCCGAGTTGGTGAGGACAAATTGCACCGTGTTGAGGTTGATCTGTATAATCTGTTATTTTTTTTAATTTTTTTTTTTTAGTTATTTATTTATTTTATTTATTTATTTATATGTAATTTTTTTTTTTTTTTTTTTATTTAAAGCCACCCCCCCTTTTGTTTGCATTTGTTGAGCGATACAGCAGTGTTCCCAGGACCAGGGTGGGGGTTTCCTTTATGAACATTAGTAGTAAATTCCAAACTAAATACAAAAGACTCCTTAAGTAGCAGCTGAATAAACCTGTTGAACTGAGCTAGTATTTTGACCTGCAGTAAGGAAAAGGCAAGTTTTGGCTAAGCAGAGAGTGGTGTATTTTTATTTATTTGTTTCTTTCCCCAGTTCTTAAGTCTGGCCTCTAGCATTCTGAACTTCATCACCACATCTATGCTGAAGTCCAGGAATAACTTCATTCGCAACTACCTGAGTGTGTCCCTCACCGAGCAGCACATGGCCACGCTAGCCAGCATCATAAAGGATGTGGACAAAGATGTAAAGGGTGAGTCTTAATGCATTTCCCTTACCTGCATGTGTTTTAAATGTGGTTGTTCATTATATTAAAATCTTAATTTAAGAGTCAGATTGGATGAACTCGATTTGCTTTTCTCTAGGTTCCTCAGATGAAGAATTTGCAGCAGCATTGTACCACTTCAACCATTCTCTTGTAACATCAGATCTACCCTCTCCAGCTCTTCAGGTGTGCAGGATGATTGACCCATTGGTAGTCATGGTTCTTACAAATATTATATGACTTTGATGATTTTTTTTTTCTTGATAAATGAGTAAAACTCCTTCTCGTTTTTGTTCAGAACACGTTGTTGCAGCAGTTGGGTGTGGCTCCTTTTTCTGAAGGCCCCTGGCCCATGTACATCCATCCCCAGTCACTTTCAGTGCTCTCCAGACTGCTGCTGATTTGGCAACACAAAGCAAGCCTGCAGGGGGATCCTGATGTGCCTGAGTGCATGAAAGTCTGGGAAAGGTGAGTGTCAAATTACTCGTCAATCAGGAAATCAAACACATTTTCAGACTTCATCTTGTCAGCATGACAGGAATGAGTATCTGGCACATGGACTGCATTCCTGACTACTCTATTAGCTCATGTACGATATGTGTTGAAGTAATGCAGCAATATTAACATGTAAATATAAAGTGTTGTGTATTTCTCTCGAAGATCACTTATTTAGAGTTCACTGTTATGATAGGTGTTTAGTTTTGTTGTATTGTTCTAGTATTGTTAAGGCAGATGTTCTTGGCCTGAGCAGTTACTGAGAATGCTTCTCTCTGTTTGGTTCAGGTTTGTGGGCACTCTAAAGCAGCACACCCTGCAGGGAGCAATGCCCAGTGACGAGGACCTGAACGTGGAGCACCTTCAGCTCCTGCTGCTCATTTTTCATAACCTGTCAGAGAAGGGCCGCCGCACCGTCCTCACTCTCTGCACACAGGCTATTGCCGAGGTGGCCTCCCAGGTGGACTCTCAACTCCAGGCTGTGCCTCTCAACCTGGCCCGCATCCTTCTGGTCTTTGACTACCTGCTACACCAATATTCAAAAGCCCCTATGTATCTGTTTGAGCAGGTAGGACGTTAGTTCTGCCATATCCTGTAGTTCATTAAATAGATCATTTTCAGGGGTGACATTTAACAAAACGTTGTTTGTATGATCAGGTACAGTACAATCTTCTGACTGCACCTGCGTCTGGCGCCAGCTCTACCCAGGAAGGAGGAAAACGAGGCTCTCTACCAATTTACTATGGCTTTAAGGAGGTGGAAGAAAACTGGACCAAGCACTGCTCGGCAGGTAGGAGTAAGTCAAACCTCTTGTGTTTCTTCCAGTATTGTGATCAAATATGTTTTGAATCCTGCTGACCTGTTAGAAGGCTTGTTGTTGATGGCCACTGATTTTCCTTGTTTAGATTCTACAGTGCAGCCCAAGTTCTACTGTGTCCTATCCCCCGAGGCTTCAGAAGATGACAGAAGTCGACTTGACAGCAAGGTAATCCAGTTCATAGCACAAAGTTTTGGTTTTTTTTGGCAGTGCAACCTTGTATTTATGTACCTAATGTAACTCTCTTGTTTTGTTTTAGGTCTTTCAAGTGCTGTTCAATGGAGCTGTAAAATATGACAACTTGTATTCGTCTCTTATTTCCCTGCTGACTGCGGGGTCTCGCTTTGACACAGCCAGGAGGCAGGAGAACAAACCTATTAGTCCAGTTGTGAGTTGTTATTTTATTACATTTTTTTTGTTGTTTTGTTTGTTTGTATTTCTCCCCACTTTCTTACATAATGCTTTGTTCCCAAAAATCAAATAGTCTATAAATTGCATTGGCAGCTTTATATTGTAATTGAAATTGTTTTTCCTACATTACTTAATAAAAATCTGGACTTGAATATATCTCAAACTATATGCCTGTAGATATACATATGCATATAGTCTGAGATACTGAATGGTTGTTTAATACTGGTTGCCCATAACATTGCTGTTACTCATTTCCTGCAGGAAGCATGTTCTCTCCAGTATTATTTTCTGATTTTATGGAGGATTCTGGGAGTGTTGCCTCCATCTAAAGCCTACATTGAGCAGCTGAAGACAGGGAACAGTGACCCAAGTGAGAGTGACATCCTGCACACCCTTAGGTGGTCATCACGTTTAGGAGTCAGCACGTATGTGAACTGGATCAAGGCAAGTTTCACATTTTGGACCAACATCCATTTTCCAACATCTGGACCAGGCTTCTTTGTTACAGAAGGTTGTGGTTGTTTTGATGAGTTTGTTCTAAATTCTAAGTATGAGGTATTTTTCTCTAACCCCATCAGGAACACTTGGTGAAACAAGGAATGAAAGCAGACCATGCAACCTCACTGGTTGAAGTGGTGTCCTCCAAATGCAGTGCGGTGAAGTATGATGTAGAACTTGCCGAGGAATACATTGCCAGACAGGTATACATGGCCAATCTGAATTTAGAAAAAAAAAAAAGATTATTTAGCTGATGCTAGTATTCGTATGTTTTAGACTGTAAATCATGTCTAAAGTAACTTTGTTTCTCTGTTTTTTTAGATCTCATCATTCTGTTGCGTGGACCCCAACAGCATCCTGCCTCTTCACCAGATTCCGTCTCTGCAGACAATATACACGCTGGACGCTGTCATCTCCAAAGTGCAGGTCTCCCGTAATGAGCATTTCTCTAAGGTGGCTGCAGAGACAGACACCCACAAGTCATTTGAGATCACCAAGAATCTACTGCCTGCCACACTGCAGCTTATCGACATCTATGCAGCCTTTACCAGGTCCATACTGTTCTCTCTGTGGATCATTATTACTTAATTAATGTTTTTGAACTAAAATATTATTACTTGTAATAAGCATTCAACAGTGAATACTGCTATGCGGTATTCTGACGGCTCTTCCAGAGTTTAACACGTTTGTCTGTCTTGTTTGCTTCCATAGATCATACCTGTTAATGAGCCTCCCTGAAGATGGAGAAAACAAGCCAACAGAAGCCAAACTGCAGGGCTATGCAGCTGTGCTGTCTGTCGGCTCTACACGCTGCAAAGCCAATGTGCTTGGTAATTATTCTTTGCACAAGCAGCTTTCTCTTTTTGGAATCCCTTTCATATTGCTTAAATCTGTGTCATCACAGTATATAATCAGTAGGGTGAGACTCGTCCTGGGACTTGCTTATTATCTAAGCAGGATTTGAGATTCAGTAATTGTAATGGGTGACAGCGATGCACATATGCAGTTGGTGTCGGGCACTTTTCTTTTACTTACTATGTGCTACAGCAGCGCTTTGTGCTAGCTGTTACCCAGCGACAGAGTTCCTCTTGTGGCGTGACGCTGAGCTTTGCGTCCTGTGTGCCTTGATCTTTCAGTAGTAGTCCTTCCTTCTTTGTGGTAAACAGATAATAAATCATGGCATAAGTTAGTGTCACTGCACTGCAGAGTTTGTTGTGTGGTGTGTTTTATTTAGTAATTTATTTATTTGTTAATTTTTTTTAATGTTATGTTTGTTCAAATATTCAAACATTCTGACTAATCCCTAGTAATTCACAAACATTCTAATCTAAGTCTGTGCTTTCTTGAAAACCTTTAAATGTGTAATATCTACAGCTACTCTTGGTTGTGTGATTTCAGGTCAGCCTGTAATGCAAAATCTGCCATCTGCTGTTCAAACGCTGTGTGAGACGTGGAACAACATACACACTAATGAGTTCCCCAACATTGGTTCTTGGGTAAGGGCGCTGTGAGAGTGTTTTGTAACACTTAATAAAATCAGCCGTGTGTGCAGCAGTCTAATCCCAGGTCTTTTTTTTCCCCCCACAGCGGAATGCTTTTGCTAATGACACCATTCCTTCAGAGAGCTATATAAGTGCTATCCAGGCAGCCCACCTAGGAACGCTCTGCAATCAGTCTCTGCCCTTGGCCTCTTCCCTCAAACACATCTTGCTTACACTGGTGCGCCTCACTGGAGACCTCATTGTGTAAGTCACGTGAGCACAGCGGTGCATTCGCGTGTATTCCAGTCTGCTATGTGAGAAACAACACAGAATTTGAAATAATTGGTGTAATTGATCTGATGGCAGCGATATAAGTAAAAACCAGATTCAATACATGCGTTGCTCTTATTTATTGAGTACATGCCAGTGTTCTCATGCCATATTTTCTTACAGCACAGAAGAGCTGAACCCTCCTCAGGTAATTCGCACGCTTCTGCCGCTTCTACTAGAGAGCAGCACAGAGAGTGTGGCTGAAATCTGCAGCACATCTCTAGAAAGGATCTTGGGCCCTGCCGAGTCTGATGCCTTCTTGGCCCGTGTGTACGAGCGACTCGTCACAGGCTGCTACAACATCATTGCCAACCACTCTGACCCAAACAGGTGAGGTTCTTAACATTCACCAAGATTAAAAAAATAGGATGTTCTTCCCCTAGAACAAAAGTGCTTAGAAAGCGGAACATTTTCAGAAAGGCTTAGTGTTCGGTCTGGTTGCTTTTGTCTCACAGTGGTCTTGATGAGTCTGTGTTGGAGGAGTGTCTGCAGTACCTTGAGAAGCAGTTGGAGAGCAGTCAGGTCCGCAAAGCCATGGAGGAATTCTTTTCTTTCAGGTACACCACAGCTTAACCTGACTTTTTCTTTTCCAAGGACAATGGAGAGTACTATGCTCATGTTGTTTTCCTTTTCCTAGTGGTGAACTGGTACAAATCATGATGGCAACAGCAAATGAGAACCTGTCTGCCAAGTTCTGCAACAGGGTTCTGAAGTTCTTCACTAAACTGTTCCAACTGAGTAAGTCTCCAGACACCAATATATGGATGGGGTTAGGCCGTGTGCTCCTATTATGTCATGTGTAATGGATCTGTATGTGTGTGCTCATAGCGGAAAAAAGCCCTAACCCCAGCCTGCTGAGCCTGTGCGGCTCTCTGGCCCAGCTGGCCTGTGTTGAACCATCAAGGCTGCAGGCTTGGTTGACCCGGATGACTGCCTCACCGCCCAAAGACTCAGACCAGCTGGACACAGTGCAGGAGAATCGACAACTACTGCAGCTTCTTACCACCTACATTGTGCGGGACAACAGCCAGGTGGGCGAGGGTGTGTGCACTGTGCTACTCAGCACCCTTATCCCCATGGCCACTGAGATGCTGGCTAGTGGAGATGGGGCTGGCTTTCCTGAGCTCATGGTCATCATGGCCACGCTGGCCAGTGCTGGCCAAGGAGCAGGACACCTGCAGCTGCACAGGGCTGCTATCGACTGGCTTGCTAGATGGTAAGGAGTGAAAAAATGATCACAGTGGTAATATTAGTGATGCAATTTGTGTGCAGACTATAGTTAAACACAATTTTCCTTTTTTTTTTCTTCCCCCCAGTAAAAAGTACTTGTATCAGAAGAATGTTGTGGAGAAGGTCACCGCCAATGTTTCACAAGGCAAAGTAAGAGCAATAATTCAGATTAGCGTTGATTTTTTTTTTTTCTTTTTCCCCCTCAAAGAAAATTGTCTGAATATTATTATTTTGTGTTTGCAGCATGCCAGCATGTTGGAGTGTGCGTGCCACATCATCTCCTACCTGGCAGATGTGATGAATGCCCTGAGACAGAGTAGTGGGCAGGGCTCATCTCAGCTGCTGATGGAGGGAGAAGAGAAGGCCATTGAGGTGGACTCGGACTGGGTGGAGGAGCTGGCTGTAGAAGAGGACGACTCGCAGGCTGAGGACTCGGTCAGGAAACTGCTCTCAAATTCTAAGAATGATTCGATTTCATGGGACTTTAGAAAATGTCCTCACTGCTGCTGCCCTCAGGCCTTTTTTGTTGTCTAAGGCTCGATTCTTCTTTATTTTATAACTGAGATTCTGTTGTCTTCTAGGATGAGGATTCCCTCTGCAATAAGCTCTGTACCTTTACCATTACGCAGAAGGAGTTCATGAACCAGCACTGGTAATGGAAGAACTTGTCACCCACTTTACGCCCCCAGTCCCTCCAATGAAACACTATACCTAATTAAAACCACAACCCGGCCTTACTCCTCTCCTTTCGCTATACAGGTATCATTGTCACACCTGTAAGATGGTGGATGGGGTAGGTGTGTGCACAGTGTGTGCCAAGGTCTGTCACAAAGACCACGAGATCTCCTATGCCAAATACGGCTCTTTCTTCTGTGACTGCGGGGCCAAGGAGGATGGCAGCTGCCAGGTGAGACCGAATACTTCAGGTCATCATGGGAAAAGAACAACAGCGGTAACTTTGGCTTGCAACTCATTTATCATTGATTGTCATCAACTGATTTGAGTTGTCCCTCAGCCCATCAGGATATTCAGTCTTTCTTTTCCATGAGCCATCCAAGTTCTTCCTCCATAATAATGCACTCGTCTATTTTATTGATGATTGAGTAAAATGTTAGACCCGTTTTGCTTATGTATTAACAGTATGCCCTAGGTACTTGAAAATGCTTTAGCATTTGCATTATGCCATAACATCTCATGCATGCGTCTTTAAGGGAAACATAAAGCATGCATAAATCTTTTCAGTTAACCCTGACTTCTAATATTAGTAGTAAAGTTTGGTCACCTTGTTACCCCCATAGTATCCCCCTTTTTACATGAATAACAGTTCATTTGTTTGTTTTTTTTTTGTCTGATGTCTTGTATGTGGATTTAAATTTGGCTTTCATATGTTTTTGTATAACAGGCTCTGGTGAAAAGAAGCCCCAGCAGCGGAATGAGCTCTACTATGAAGGAGTCCTCAGCCTTCCAGAGTGAGCTACGGATGCCTGAGAGTGCCATTCGCCACCAGAGCACATCGTCCACTGACAAGGGCAAAGTCACCATTTGTGATGGCAAAGGCAGCGACGAGGAGAAACCCAAGAAAAGCAGCATTTGCAAGAACATTGAGGGCTGCAGAGAAGACCTACTGGCCCAAGTGGTAAGAGCCTCAATGCCATCATTCTAGAAGGAGACCACAGTTTTGCTAAAGTGTGAGGTCATATGTATTTTTGAGGATTAAAGTTTGGGTCGGGCAGGGACATCTATATTCTCAATCGGTAAATTTTTTTCATGTAAGTCTTCTTTCAAAGGCTAAACCCGATGCTGGTGGGCTGCAGCACTATATCGGTTTTTAAAAAATGCATGCGTTTAATGGTTGCTTCAAAAATCAATCTCTGACCTCTCAGATTGTTATGGGTGCAGCCTAGGCAAATGTGCATTAAGCTGCCATGAGAATACAATACAAGAGCAGAGCACAGAAGATTATACAACAGTGAATGCATTTATTACTAATATGCATAGGGTAAATAAAATATGACAGGGGAAATGAATGGGCTGAGTGTATTACAGTCACTGTATACAGTCAGTTTTCTTAAGTTCATTCTAGTTTGCACATTGCCATGAAGAACCTTAACTTATTAGTTTCCTTAATGAAATAAAAATGGATGGAATGTGTTTATTTGCAGTTCAGATGTGGAATTTAAAAAATCTAAAAATCGTGCTGTACCTTATTACTTGGGTTTACTCATGCATTGTGGTTTTCTCTCTTAGTCAAGTTCGTCCACGGCAACTCTGGTGTTGGACCTGTTGATCTTTCTTATGGATGCCATTCAGGCGAACTTTCAGCAGGCTTCTGCTGTGGGCAGCAGCAGCCGTGCTCAACATGCTCTCAATGAACTGCACACTCAGGACAAGACTGTGGAGATGACTGACCAGCTTATGGTATGAATGCAGTCATGAGAGTAGCAAAGAGTGCAGGTCATCCTGCGGACTTTTGATTTAGATTTAGCTGACTGATACATATTTCACAGCAGACATGCAGTCCGTGCCATAGAATGTGAATACATTTGTCATTAGAATTTATCTGAACGTATTTGTATTTCTGCTCAGGTTCCCACTCTGGGCTCTCAGGAGGGTGCATTTGAGAACGTGAGGATGAACTACAGTGGCGATCAAGGCCAGACCATCAGACAGCTCATTAGTGCTCATGTGTTGCGCCGTGTGGCTATGTGTGTGCTGTCATCTCCCCATGGGCGAAGACAGCACCTAGCTGTTAGCCATGAGAAGGGAAAGGTAAGCAACTAATAATGGTAGTCTCCAAGACTTACTGTAAATGTAATTTATTGTATTCTATTTATTAATTTTTAAAAATTATTTTATTTATTTATTTTAATAGATCACAGTCCTGCAGCTGTCGGCTCTCCTGAAGCAGGCGGATTCCAGTAAAAGAAAACTGACTCTGACTCGCTTGGCCTCAGCACCAGTGCCCTTTACTGTCCTCAGCTTGACTGGAAATCCTTGTAATGAGGACTATTTAGCTGTGTGTGGCCTCAAGGTAATGCCAGCAAATTTATCCATAGTACATGGTTTTTATATGGATTAAACATTTGTAATACATACATACATGCATGCACATCCTTATGTCTGTGCCTTTTGCAGGACTGTCATGTGCTGACATTCAGTAGCACAGGCTCAGTGTCAGACCACCTCGTCCTGCACCCCCAGCTGGCTACCGGAAACTTTATCATCAAGGCCATCTGGCTACCTGGATCTCAGACCGAGCTGGCCATTATCACAGCTGACTTTGTCAAGGTGGACCCTTCTTATTCTTAATTCTCTTATTTCATGCTTACCCAAAATACAGAAATATTTTTCATGTAGTGGCAATGAAGACTTTCTAAATGTAATGCTGCTTTTCTTTTTAGATCTATGACTTGTCTGTGGATGCCCTCAGCCCCATGTATTACTTCCTTTTGCCGAGCTCAAAAATCAGAGACGCAACATTCCTGTTCAACGAGGAGGGAAAAAATATCATCGTCATCATGTCCTCAGCTGGCTACATGTATACACAGGAGATGGATGAGTCCAGCAGTGCACAGCATGGCCCGTTCTATGTTACCAATGTGCTCGAGATCAGCCATGAAGACTTGAAGGTACATGAGCCCTCACTACCTGTATTACATCGATCTAAAGATCTGCTTAGATTTTGCCTAATAGCTCAAAGCTAAACACATTCCTGTTTGTTCTCCACAGGACAGCAATGGCCAGGTGGCAGGAGGGGGTGTGTCTGTGTATTACTCACACGTCCTGCAGATGCTCTTCTTCAGTTACAGCCAGGGCAAGTCTTTTGCTGCCACAGTGAACCGCAGCAGCATGGAGACACAGAGGCTATTTACGATAAATGTCAAAGGGTATGCAAGTTCTCTTCAATAATATGACTGGATAATATGACATTTTAACTTGGAAGCAAATACCTGCAGCATCAGTGTTGGAATAATATTCTTTAGGACCTTGGCAGTATTTTGTTCTACAAAACCTGACACTAAATGATCTGGGCAATATTATTAAGTAATATTATTATTACTCTTATCTATAAATGTTCTGCTCCTCTGTGCAGGTCAAATGGAGGCAGCAAGACCTCTCCAGCTCTGTGCCAGTGGTCTGAGGTAATGAACCATCCAGGGCTGGTGTGCTGTGTGCAGCAGACCACAGGGATCCCTCTGGTCATTATGGTGAAACCAGACACGTTCCTGATCCAAGAGATTAAAACATTACCTGCCAAAGCAAAGGTTTGTCCTCAGTCAGAACAGCTCCTTGATTATCTCTCTATTTGTATGTGGTGTTTTTAAACTCTTGATCTCTCTGCTTCCCAGATTCAGGACATGGTGGCTATCCGTCACACAGCCAGTAACGAGCAGCAGCGTACCACTATGATCCTGCTGTGTGAAGATGGCAGCCTACGCATCTACATGGCCAATGTGGAGAACACCTCCTACTGGCTTCAGCCCTCTCTTCAGCCCAGCAGCGTCATAAGCATCATGAAGCCTGTCCGCAAACGGAAAGCTGCTGCCGCCAGTGAGTAAATCATCTGTCTGCCTTTATCATACTACAGCATAAGTTGTATTAAGTTAGCCTTACATTCAATTATTTCTCTATTGTTTCTCTGTGTTAAATCTACTGTAGCTACACGCACGTCCAGCCAGGTGACCTTTCCTGTAGATTTCTTTGAGCACAACCAGCAGCTGACAGAAGTAGAGTTTGGAGGCAACGACTTGCTACAGGTCTACAACGGACAACAGATCAAACACCGCCTCAACTCATCAGGGATGTATGTGGCCAATACCAAGGTAAGAAATAAGCTTTTAAAGATTTCATTGTTTGATTCATTCCTTCAATGGTGAACAGTGTTTTCTATGCAACACCAGTACATTAGTGTTATACCAACAGCTTATTTCTCTCTCCCCTCTTTGCAGCCTGGTGGCTTTACAGTGGAGGTGGTGAACAATAACAACTCTATGGTGATGACAGGAATGAGGGTGCAGGTAGGCACTCAGGCCATTGAAAGAGCTCCATCGTACATCGAAATCTTCGGCCGCACCATGCAGATGAATTTGACTCGCTCCCGCTGGTTTGATCTGCCTTTCACTCGTGAGGAAGCTCTGCAGGCCGACAAAAAACTCTCCATTTTCAGTAAGTGCATACTGCGTCACTTGCACTGATGTGGATTTCATCATGCAAGGCTGTTATGTCAATCTGAGTTGTTTGTTCATGCATATTTTTCTCCATCTGTTCTTCAGTTGGAGCATCAGTAGACCCCGCAGGTGTCACCATGCTAGACTCTGTTAAGATCTATGGCAAAACCAAAGAGCAGTTTGGATGGCCTGATGAACCTCCAGAGGACTTCCCTTCTGCCTCTGTCAACAACGTATGCAGCCCCAACCTGAACCAGGGCAATGGCACCGGGGACAGCGACATCGCAACTCCAACCTCCACCAGTGGCACAGTACTGGAAAGGTAAGTCTAGCCTTCAGTGTTCCTCTTTCCTTTAAACTGATTGAGCATAAAACCAGCTCTTCAGTAATGTTGGTATATTCAAAACTCTAAATCCTTTTCTTTTAGTTTCCATGTCTTTGTCCTCGCTGTGAATGTTCACCTCTTCATGTGATCGTTTAACATAACTTCACCCTAACTGTTTACTATCTTGACACTGGATCATATATTGTATTAATACACACTGCTAGAAGGAGAGCAGAAAGGTGCGAGGAGTGGAGGAGTGTGTGGTGTGTCCAGTACATGGCTGCCTTCATGATGACTTGTGCTTGCATGCTTACATGTCCTCTGTTACATACAAATCATTTTATTTCCTTGTTTCTTTCTGTGATCCTCACACATTTTTCTTTTTCTTTGCTCCCAAAAACAATAAAATAAAGTTGCGAAACTGAGTCCTTATCAACCTTGGACCGGTTAGTAACCGCCCTTTCTCTGCTTGTTTGCATGGTGTTTGTTTGCAAGTGTGTGTGTGCGCGCGTGTATGAATGTATGAGCTCACACAAGGCAAAAAGAAAGCAGTTACACTGAGCTTGCTGTAGCCTAAGAGAAAAAAAGTTTTTAAAAATTATTTTTCGTTTTTTAGTGTTCTGAGGTGTCTCAGTGCTCACTTAAGTGCTTTTGACCATGTATTTAATTGATATAATTATAAAATTTGGTAATTATTTGCAGTGCTCTGAATAGTGTGGTTTTGGAGCCTTTACATTTTTATTTCTGCTTTAAACTGCACCAACATGGCTTGAATCTTCTTTGCTGTTCCTAGGTTAGTGGTCAGTTCACTGGAAGCACTGGAGAGCTGCTATGCTGTTGGATCTGCCAGTGAAAAGGTAATCAAAGCCTATAACTTTAGCTGTGACCATGGTAGAAACCAATGCATCAATTAACAAACCCCTTGAAGGTGAAAAAAAACCATCTAAAATTTAGATATTTAAACATTGTTTTATTTTATTTATTTATTTATTTATTTATTTATTTATTTATGTTTAGGAAAAAAGCAAAGCTCCAGCTCTGGAGCTGGCCACTCTTCTGCTGTCCATGCCAACTCCTGCTGGAGTCCAGCAACAGACCAAAGGCCTTCTAGCCAGTCTGCACACCAGCCGCACAGCCTACCACAACCACAAGGTACTGACCATGTCACAGCTAATCTGTGCTCATTTGACCAGTTTTCCATTTCTGTCATGTGATACAACTTTCTTTATCTCTCTATGTAGGATCAGTCTCTGCTGAGCAATGCAGTGCAGTGTTTAAACAGTTGCAGTAAGGATGGTAAGGATTTGGACCCTGATGTGTTTCAGCGGCTGGTGATAACAGCCCGATCCATCGCCATCATGAGACCCAACAACCTGGTGCACTTCACAGAGTCAAAGATGTCTCATGCAGAAACTGGTATACAGCACTGGATATTCCGAACAGTCTAGTACTTTCCTAGTAGTAATATTTATACTAATATTGGTGCTACAGAGAAGCCACAGCTGTTCCTGTTATTTGTTCTTTGTGTGTAAAGTATCTTTCTTCACTTCAAACAACTTTTCCCCTCTCAGATCTGAGTGAAGACGGTAAGGATGGCCTGAAGCAAGCTGACGCTGAAGGCTGTAATTTTATCATGCAGCTGGTCAATAACTTCTGGAAGCTCCATGCTCTGAAACCCAAGAATGCTTTCCTTGCTCCTGCTTGTTTACCTGGTATGTAGGTTGGTCTCAGCAGGTGTATTTTTGTATTGTAGTCTGCATGAAACATTGATCATTTTTCCCCTCTCTTGTCTCAGGGCTCACCCACATTGAAGCCACAGTGAATGCACTGGTGGACATCATTCATGGCTATTGCACATGTGAGCTGGACTATATCAATGTGGCCTCCAAAATCTACATGCAGATGCTGCTCTGCCCTGTAAGATTTGGTCATTTGGTTTTAATTTGTTGCTGCTGATTTTTTTTTTTTTGGCACTTCTTTTTAGCAAATTGACTATAATGAGTCACTCAGTCTTGTAGACAGAATCCGTGTTTTATGTACGTAATGTTTATATCTTCTTTTGTCACAGGACACCTCCGTTAGCTTCGCTTGCAAACAGGCCCTTATAAGGGTACTGCGACCCAGGAATAAGCGCAGGCATGTGACCTTGCCCTCTCCACCACGTTCCAACACGCCAATGGGTAAGATCTAAATTATGAACATTACATTTGGTCAGTGTTCTTTTGGACATGCACTTACCAAGCGCTTTATTAGGAACACATTTATACCTATTTATGTGTAATCAGCACTAGTGCATGAATTAATAAAATCATGCAGATATGACCTTTTAGATAATGTTTACATCAACCATCACATCCGGGTTCAGTGTGATCTCAGTAATTTGGACTGTAGTGTAATTGTTGGTGGCGGGAGGGCTGGGATTTTCACACAAATCAGTCTCTAGAGTGCAGTCTCTGAAGTGCAATAAAGAAAAAACATTCAGCGAGAATCAGTTCTACAGGCATAAATGCCTTGTTGATGAAGAATGAAGATCAGCCAGATTGGGTTGATCTGACAGACAGGGTACATTTACCTCAGATAACCACTATGTATGACTATGGTGAGCATAAACGAATCTCAGAATGCACAGCACATCCAATCTGAGAAAGCTGCATGTACTGTGATGCAATTATATCAGCATAGACCACAAAGAATGTTAAACATCTTGTGAAATCCATTCCACAAAGAATTAAGGCGCTTTTGTTAGCAACTGGAGGCCATACCCAGTATGAGTATAGTGCTCATTGTGTGTATAATGATACTTTATGCTTTAACAGTATTTAAACTTGGGCCCTTACTTGCCAATGCCTCAGGTGATAAAGATGATGATGACGACGATGATGCTGACGATAAGATGCAGCCCTCTGGAATGACAGGAGGAGAGAGCGGCAGGCAGGAGAGCCAAGAACAAAATGAGGTGGACCATGGAGATTTTGAGATGGTGGTGAGTTTGGCCCAAAGAAGGCTTTGATGACATTTCATTAGATACTTTTGCTTGTGTTTCAGTTTAGACTAAATACTCACTATGTCATGAAAGCAGTTGTTATGTAAGTCTCTTTTCCTTTCTCCCACCCCCTCCTCCTCACTCTGATGTGCAGTCTGAGTCCATGGTTCTAGAAACAGCAGAGAATGTGAACAATGGAAACCCATCTCCACTTGAGGCACTCTTGGCTGGAGCAGAGGGCTTCCCCCCAATGCTGGACATTCCTCCTGATGCTGATGATGAGACCATGGTTGAGCTGGCCATCGCTCTCAGTCTCCAGCAGGATCAGCAAGGTTAATTTTTTTTGTGTACTGCTGGCACGCATGAACAGGATTATAGAGTCATGGAGTTTGTCTGTTCTAGTCTTTTGAGGATGCCTTACTAAATGGTGTTATTAGTGAGCCTTTAGAATGTATAAAGTGTCTATTGGTCATGTCTGTGGAGTCTTACGAGCGTTCTGCTTATATTGGGTAAAACCTGACAACCGTGCATATTAGATGTAAATGAAGACGGTTAAGGTACACCTGACTGTTGCTCAGACATTGCTGAGACCAAGCTTATTCAGGTCATGCAGTCTACTCTGCTAACAAAGGAAACATTGCAGTACTTATTAAACATGTAAATGCACAGTACATATATACATAGACAGCTGCACCTCTGTGCTATCAGGTTTTAAGCTTGTGTCTGTGTTAATGGTACAGGTAGTAGCAGCAGTGCTCTTGGCCTGCAGAGTCTAGGCCTTTCCGGCCAGGCCCCCAGTTCCTCTTCTCTGGATGCAGGCACCTTGTCAGACACAACTGCATCAGGTAGCTGCACCCACCTCTTCAGTAGTATTCCTCATAGGTCCGTTCCTAGTGTAGTCTATGGTTGTAGTCATTATTTAAAATATGATTTTCTTGGGAAGGAGTATTTCGTGATTTGCTGTAGCATTCACTAACATTCTAGGTGTTTCAATACACATCTGTTATTCAAATTGGCTTCTGTTGTAATTTCCATAATATTTGTGTAAAATATTATGTCACCCCCTGTACATGTAGAAAACAGTGGCATGCTTTTAAAGGTTGCTGTTTATGTGTTTTTGTATGTACCTTTAGCGAAACCCCTTGCAAAGCCTGCTGTTTTTTTCCTGTAACAGCTCTGGTTATACTTTCAGCCCCAGCCTCGGATGATGAGGGGAGCACAGCGGCCACAGACGGCTCCACGCTGCGCACCTCTCCCGCCGAGCACGGGGGCAGCGTGGGCTCTGAGAGCGGAGGCAGTGCCATCGACTCAGTAGCTGGAGAGCATAACGGTGAGGGTCGAGGTAGGGAGGAGACGTGCAAGCAGAACTTCCATAATAAATATACTCAGCCCTTCATGATCGCTTAAGTACCTTTTTATTGGTGACATTCAAGAGATTTCTTCTCAGTCTTATAATTAAATAGTTGTTGTATTACTGCCCAAGCCTTAGGCTGATGCTAGAAGTTCTGTCTTGCAGTGTCTGGGCGCAGCAGTGCCTATGGGGACACTGCAGTGGAAGGCCACCCCGCAGGACCCGGCAGCGTGAGCTCCAGCACAGGAGCCATCAGCACCACCACAGCCCAGCAGGAAGGAGACGGCTCTGAAGGAGAGGGAGAGAATGAGGGGGACATCCACACCAGCAATAGGTCTGTTATTTATTGAACAGTTGACGAGGTTGTAAAGCCTTGATTTATAGATTGGCATGGTTCGTAAACAAATTTTTGAGACATTGCTGTATTGAAATTACGCTCTTCTTAATGACTACAATTTTACATGCAGTTTATTAGCACTTTTGTTTTAGTTTATTAGCTTGTGTGTGTGTGTGTGTGTGTGTGTGTGTGTGTGTGTGTGTGTGTGTTCAATACTTTCATTAATCTAAAACTACAGGCTGAAGCGCTACTGTGAAATTTGAACCTGAACTCACACACACACAAACAGTGCTGGACTTTTGCAGACACTGTTTTGAACTGTTTGAGTGCTTTATTACGCACTCTAGTTTGACAGGAAAACATGGGCACCACTTTCTGGCTAGTAGCTGCAGTACAGAGGCTGCGTTGTAAATGTGTCACTGAAGATGTGCCACTGTTCCTGCCATAATAGATATAAATATTATCATATTGCAAGCTCTACACACTGTGACCAGTGTGCTGCTGATATAATGACTCCCCCAAGCTGGCTTTCTCTTTATTTCTTCCATGATGAGGAATTAGGTACTAGTAAATTTCAGTGCGCAGTTCCATGAGCACTAAAGTAGAACAGATATTTCTGACATCTAGAGAAAGCTTCTGATTAAGCAGGGTGTTTTACTTCTACAGTTACCAGTCTAACAGCCTCTGCTGTTTCTAAGATACAGTTAGAAACTCTGTGTGTGTCTGTTATCTCTAGGCTGCACATGGTGCGTCTGATGCTGCTGGAGCGCCTTCTGCAGCACCTGCCTCAGCTGCACAGCGTGGGTGGCGTGCGTGCCATCCCCTACATGCAGGTGATCCTCATGCTGACCGCTGACCTAGATGGAGAGGATGAGAAGGACAAAGGAGCACTGGATGACCTTCTGGCTCAGCTCATTGCGGAGCTTGGCATGCATAAGAAGGTCAGAGCTCACCAGCCAGTGATGCAGATTTATAAGGAGTAATGCAAAATTGTCTCTGTACAGTAAACACAGAAAGCTCAGAAAGTCTTGGATGCATTACATGTTTTTTTCAGGTCTACCAGACTTTAACAGCAATAAACATTTTTATTGATTTCATTCAGGACGTCTCCAAGAAGAATGAACGCAGCGCAATAAATGAGGTGCACCTGGTCATCATGAGACTGCTAAGTGTCTTTATGTCACGTACAAAGTCTGGCTCCAAGTCATCTTCAGAGGTACCCTATCGTGTTGTTACTCTTGGAGTTAATTTTTTTTTTTCCCGCAGCACCTGTGTACAGTAACAGTTTTATTGTTTATATTGTCCGTTCTCTGCAGTCTTCCTCTCTTATCTCCAATGCCACGGCAACTGCTCTGTTGAGTCTGGGAGCAATAGACTACTGCCTGCATGTGCTCAAGTCTCTGTTGGAGTTCTGGAAGACTCAGCAGGGTGAAGAAGAGCCAGCAGCTGCAAGTCAACTTCTCAAACCCCACACCTCCTCCTCTCCCCCTGACATGAGCCCCTTCTTCCTGCGCCAGTATGTAAAGGTAAGAAACTTGATTCTTAAGACTAATAAAAAATATATAATTATTCTAATGTGTGGTTGTATGTGTAGATTTCAAAGCAGGTATTTATTTATTTAGCTACTTTTAAAGGCTGCAAATATTCATTATTCAAAGGAATACTCTGAGCAGGCTAGAAACACCCCTTCTTCTGATCTATCTTAAGGGTTCAAAATAGTTCTTCTCATCTTCAGGACTTGTTTGCTTTTTGATTTTGCTGGAACTTTATGGGAAATATTGAAAAAAGTGCGGGGGAAATGTCATAGCCAGTATATGCAATGCTAATATTATAAAACTAAACATGACCGTTTGCTAACAAGAGTCAGTGGGAAACTTAAACCTTGTGTTAAGACCCATAGAATTGGTAATGAAGTATTTAGTATTAAGTTATTTAATCATTATTTTAACATTTTAACAATGCTGTTGTGCTGCTTTTTCAGGGTCATGCTGCTGATGTGTTTGAGGCATACTCTCAACTTCTCACTGAAATGGTGCTGCGCCTGCCCTATCAGATCAAGAAGATTGCTGACACAAACCCCCGCATTCCACCCCCCATCTTTGACCATTCTTGGTTCTACTTTCTCTCTGAGGTAATGCTGCCAGATCAACTCCAGCCGGAGTCATGCTGGAAGACATTCTTGTGATTTCACGTTTACGGTGTATTGATGTATTGATTTTATAGTGATCGAGTTATTCTCTGTCTCATCCATCTATAGTACCTGATGATCCAGCAAACTCCATTTGTGAGGAGACAAGTGAGGAAGCTGCTGCTCTTTATTTGTGGCTCCAAGGAGAAGTATCGGCAGCTGCGAGACCTCCACACACTTGACTCCCATGTTCGCAGCATCAAAAAACTTTTGGAAGAGCAAGGCATCTTCCTCAGGGGAGGCATTGTCACAGCAACCTCTGGCTCTGCCCTGCAGTATGACACGCTCATCAGTCTGGTGAGTAAGAAGTCCTGGGAGTGTGTCCTATCTTTGTGTTTTTGTGTGGCTTTGCTGAGGTGCTGACATTGGTGGTATTATTATTATTATTATTATTATTATTATTATTATTATTTTGTGTTTCAGATGGAACACTTGAAAGCATGTGCTGAAATAGCCACGCAAAGAACCATCAACTGGCAGAAGTTCTGTGTGAAAGATGATTGTAAGTTTTCTGTTTTTTCATGTTACGTTGCTTTAATATTGGATAAATACAAAACCTTTGCCAGTCTATATAAAATTATTAGGGTTGTTAAATGGTTGAAATATTTTAGCATTATTAATTAAAAATATTTTTACAGTATAGCTATATTAACAATTGAATCACATTATTTCCGTTGTTTACATGAACCAGAATTTGAAGCATGCATGCGTTGAATGCGACAAGGGTGAACCGTTTTTTTGTAACTGGTGTGCAGCGAGAGTAGCAGTGGCTGAATGATCTAATTCCTCTGCGATTATAGCTTCTGGTTTTTATACTACTATTACATCTTGTTTTGAGGGGACTGTAGCTTTATAATTTGCTATTGCTTTTGTTAGTGAAACTGACATGACCCAGTCCACTGTAGTCTGCTAAACTGATGATATTGCTGTGCTTCAGAGGCGTAATTCATTTTGTTAATGCGCTCATTTTGACACAACCAAAATGTTTATGTATTAGTTTTACACAACTACAAAAAAATAAAAAAATAATTATATACACACACACGCACGCACGCACGCACGCACGCACGCACGCACGCACGCACGCACGCACGCACGCACGCTGCTCAAAAAAATTGAAGGAACACTTTGAAAGCGCATCAGATCTCAATGGGGATAAAAAAAATCATGCAGAATATCTTTCCTCATATGGACTGAGTAATGTGTTAGGAACAAAAGGATGCCACATTGTTTGATGGAAATGAAAATGATCACCCAACAGAGGGTTGATTTCGAAGACTGAAAATCAAAGCGAAAAAATGATGCAGCAGGCTAGTCCATTTAACCAAAATTCACTGAATCACTGAGCTCCTGGGCAGTCTGAAGTGCAACCTGGCGGCGTCGGATGGGGGATGGGGTGGTGGGGGGTTGGCAGTCAATGGTATCAATTCCTTCATCCTCCAAGAACTGCCTGCATACCCTCGCCACATGAGGCTGGGCATTGTCGTGCACCAGGAGGAACCCAGGACCCACTGCACCAGCATAGGGTCTGACAATGGGTCCAAGGATTTCATCCCGATGCCTAATAGCAGTCATGGTGCCGTTGTCTAGCCTGTAGAGGTCTGTGCGTCCTTCCAGGGATATGCCTCCCCAGACCATCACTGACCCACCACCAAACCGGTCATGCTGAATGATGTTGCAGTTGGCATAACGTTCTCCACAGCGTCTCCAGACCCTGTCACATCTGTCACATGTGCTCAGGTGAAACTTGCTCTCATCTGTGCGATTGGCGGATCTGCCAATTCCAGTGTTCTATGGCAAATGCCAATCGAGCTCTACGGTGCTGGGCAGTGAGCACAGGGCCCACTACAGGATGTTGGGCCCTCAGGCCACCCTCATGAAGCCTGCATTCACAGCAGTGGCCTGCTGGAGTTCATTTTGTAGGGCTCTGGGAATGCTCATCCTGTTCCTCCTAGTACAAAGGAGCAGATGCCGCTCCTGCTGAGGGGTTAAGGACCTTCTACGGCCTTGTCCAGCTCTTCTAGAGTAACTGCCTGTCTCCTGGAATCTCCACCATACTCTTAAGACTGTGCTGGGAGACAGCAAACCTTCTGGCAATGGCACGTATTGATTTGCCATCCTGCAGGAGTTGGACTACCTGTGCAACCTCTGTAGGGTCCAGGTACCGCACCATGGTACTAGTAGTGACGCTGACTCAAGCCAACTGCAGAACTAGTGAAAAATCAAAAGCGAGGAGGGGGCAAAATGTCAATGACCTCCACCTTTTAAACCATGCCTATTATGGGGGTCGTCTCATTGTTGCTCCTCTAGTGCACCTGTTGTTAATTTCATTAACACCAAAGCAGCTGAAACTGATTAACAACCCCCCTACTACTTAACTGACCAGATCAAAATCCTAGAAGTTGAACTGAGTTGATGCTATACTCTGATTAAAAAGTGTTCTTTAAATGTTTCATTAAGTGTGTGTGTGTGTGTGTGTGTGTGTGTGTGTGTGTGTGTGTGTATAAAAAACAACCTTAGTTTGGGTTTTGTGTGAGGACAAACGTGGCCAGGTTCATTCATATTCTGTCATTACCATTGCAATACTGATGTCTCTCTCTCCCTCTCTCCTCCTCTCACCAGCGGTGCTGTACTTCCTGCTGCAGGTGAGTTTTCTTGTGGATGAGGGTGTGTCTCCAGTGCTGCTGCAGCTTCTCTCCTGTGCCCTGTGTGGTAGTAAAGTCCTGGCTGCCACCTCTGGAAGTTCTTCAGGGGCTGGAGCCTCACAGTCCTCCCAAAGCAAGTCCTCCAGCAAGAAGAGCAAAAAAGAGGACAAAGAAAAGGAGAAAGAAGGTGAACACTTGCTCCTCCAACGACAAAGGAGGAATATTACATGTTTGGATGTATTTCTATAGTAATTTCTGACTTTTTTTCTTTTTGTGATTTTCAGGCGAGGGAGCAGGTAGCCAGGAGGATCAGCTGTGCACAGCGCTGGTCAGTCAGCTCAACAAGTTTGCAGACAAAGAGACTTTGATTCAGTTCTTGCGGTGCTTCTTGTTGGAGTCCAACTCTTCCTCTGTGCGCTGGCAAGCCCACTGCTTGGCCTTGCACATTTACAGGTACACTGCAGAGCTCTTTCACATAAATACTCCTTCAAATTTTGGCCACTGTTGTGTTCATCATTAATCAGAAACTAAATTGTTCAGTTGAAATATAAAATTAGTGACACATTTTCTTTGCCAGGAACTCCAACAAATCCCAGCAGGAGATGCTGCTGGACCTCACTTGGGCTATCTGGCCCGAGCTCCCTGCCTATGGACGAAAAGCTGCTCAGTTTGTGGATCTTTTGGGCTACTTCTCCCTCAAGACCCCTCAGACAGAAAAGAAGGTATGTTAGCTAAACGACACCTCAACTGGTTACAGCAATTCACTGTAATCTGTGACATGCAGACCTTTTGTAATTTTGGTATTTTAGCATTTATTGATGCCTTTTATATTTGCAGCTGAAGGAATACTCTCAGAAAGCTGTAGAGATTTTGAGGGCGCAAAACCACATACTTACCAATCATCCTAACTCCAACATATACAAGTAAGTAGGCAGACCTTTTTGACCAAGCCCTAAATTGGAAACTTGGATAGGATTTGAGTTTATGTGATTTAGATCTCCAGTGTCTGCACAGCAGTTGAATTGTTTTTCCTCCTTCTTTATCTAAGCACCCTCTCTGGACTGGTTGAATTTGATGGCTTTTACCTTGAAAGTGATCCGTGCTTAGTGTGCAACAACCCTGAAGTGCCCTTCTCGGTGAGTACTGAGCATTTTTTTAAGTGGATTTGTGTATGTGTATAAAGTTCATTATTTCTGTTAATTGATATTTTTAATTCAGTGTTGGTTGCTCCTTGTTTGATCAGAACATTAAGCTGTCATCTATCAAAGTGGACACCCGCTATACTACCACACAGCAAGTGGTGAAGTTGATTGGCAGCCACACCATCAGCAAAGTTACTGTGAAGATTGGAGATCTCAAGAGAACCAAGATGGTGCGCACCATCAATCTCTACTACAACAACAGGACTGTTCAGGCTATTGTGGAGCTAAAGAACAAGTAAGTTCACATTCATCCAGAGTTCACTTACAATGATAGCTGAAAAGCATAACATTTCCTGTTATGTTTGTATCATTCGTTGAATTTAAGTTCCTGAATTGTATTCATGTGACCACTCTAGACCTGCTCGCTGGCATAAGGCTAAAAGGGTACAGTTGACCCCTGGACAGACAGAAGTGAAGATTGACCTCCCTCTCCCCATTGTGGCTTCCAACTTGATGATTGAATTCTCCGATTTCTATGAGAACTACCAGGCATCTACAGAGACCCTGCAATGTCCACGCTGCAGTGCCTCAGTACCTGCCAACCCAGGAGTGTGTGGCAACTGTGGAGAGAATGTTTACCAGTGTCACAAGTGCAGGTACAGAGATGGTGATAAACTGTATGCAACAGTGTACATGTTTTATACACACTTACGTTAATACATTTACATTTAAGGCATTTAGCAGACGCTCTTATCCAGAGCGACTTACAACCGTGCTTAGTGTTCCGTTGGATAATATTCCAGCTAGTACAGGAAGTTTAGAGCCTATAACTCACCATGAGCTCGGACACTGCCCGAACAGGGGGCCAGTGCTGATACCTAGATAGATCAATACACACACATATATAGAGCAAAAAGAGCACTACCTGGCAACCCCAGCCCAGTGCTCACACCTGTAGAAAAGAAAAGGTCATTATAAGTGCAACACAACACAGGTACATACACACAACTTACACCTCTACTAGTGCTTATTCACTTAAGTGCATTGCGAAGAGATGGGTCTTCAGTCTGCGTTTCACTGAATAAGTGAAGTTTGCGTTTCATGGTGTGTTTTTTTTTTTTTTTTTTTTTTGTGTTTTTTAGGTCCATTAATTATGATGAAAAGGACCCCTTCTTGTGTAATGCCTGTGGCTTCTGTAAATACGCCCGCTTTGACTTCATGCTGTATGCCAAGCCCTGCTGTGCTGTGGATCCAATTGAAAATGAAGAAGACAGGAAAAAGGCAAGTGCTTTCTTTGGTATCTGCTTTGATATCTTTTTTTTTTCCCCCCCCCCTTACTGAAAATAAAAATTAGGCGGTGGTGCTAAATCATGTTCTGTTTAGGCTGTGACAAACATTAACACGCTTCTGGACAAGGCTGATCGCGTGTATCATCAACTCATGGGCCATCGACCTCAGCTTGAGAGTTTGCTTTCCAAGGTGAATGAGGCAGCTCCAGAGAAACCACAGGTCAGTCACTACAACAGGACAGTACAGCTCAACAAGGTCAAACAGCTTAACTAATATTATGACATAATGGACCATGTAACAGTATGGTGATGCCTTTTTGATAAATATACGACTTTGGATTTTTTTTAATTAATGCACTAATATTATAATGATGGGATCTTCATTAGGATGACACAGGTGCAGGAGCAGGCCTGGGCACCTCCACTGCTAGTGTGAACAGGTACATTCTGCAGCTTGCTCAGGAGTACAGTGGAGACTGCAAAACCTCATTTGATGAGCTCTCCAAAATTATACAGGTAAAAAAAAGCTCATAAAACAGTGCTCACATGACCCTTTGCCAAATAACTGTTGGTGTAATGTTTGTTAGCTATTGTATGTTGACGGTTAAAAATTAAGATGTGTTGAAGTGTGCAGCACTTTACACTGTCCTGTTACTCCACCACCTTGCAGAAAGTGCTTGCCTCTCGCAAAGAGCTGCTGGAGTATGATTTACAGCAGCGCGAGGCAGCTACAAAGTCCTCCCGCACCAGCACGCAGCCCACCTTCACTGCCAGTCAGTACCGGGCCCTGTCTGTCCTCGGCTGTGGACACACCTCATCCACTAAGTGCTACGGCTGTGCATCTGCAGTCACAGGCCACTGCATCACTCTCCTCCGTGCACTGGCCACCAACACCGCCATCAGGCAGATCCTGGTCCTGCAGGGACTCATCCGAGAGCTGTTTGAATACAACCTTCGTCGCGGCACTGGAGCCATGAGGGAAGAAGTTCGCCAGCTTATTTGCTTGCTAACGAGGTATGCCCGTGCATGTTTGATTTTTCTTTTTGCCTTTTAAGAGCAGACCGTGGGGCAGACGATGTGCATTGAAATAAATGTTTTGTAATTAACACTTTGGCAGAGATCATCCTGAAGCCACTCAGCAGATGAATGACCTCATCATTGCAAAGGTGTCAGCAGCCCTGAAGGGACATTGGGCAAACCCTGACCTGGTATGTTCCTTAACTAATGTCATGGAGCTTATTTTCCCCCTTGAGTTTTTGTTTCTGGCGTGTGATAGTTTGTGTGGTGTGTCTTGGCTCTTAAGGTCAGTAGCCTACAGTACGAAATGCTGCTCCTCACTGACTCCATAGCAAAAGAGGGAGGTTGCTGGGAGCTGAGACTACGCTGTGGTGAGCCTCCTCATTCTTTCTCCTGATAATTGTAGCCTGTGTCTTAGTACATCTTTTAGTTGGTCACTGATGTTATGCCATTGATTAAGCACTAAAACACTCTTTTATGCTGTCCACAGCCCTTAGTCTGTTCCTAATGGCAGTCAATATAAAGACTCCAGTAGTAGTGGAGAACATTACTCTCATGTGCCTGAGAATCTTACAGAAACTCATCAAACCCCCTGCACCCACCAGCAAGAAAAACAAGGTACTGTGAAATATTCTTAACACTGACATTCTCAATAATTCAGTGAAGTTTTCACTCTAATTGTTGTAATTCCTACTCTGCTAGGATGCTGCTGTAGAATCCCTGACCACAGTTAAGCCATATAGCAATGAGATCCATGCCCAGGCCCAGCTCTGGCTCAAAAAGGATCCTAAGGCATCATATGAGGCCTGGAAAAAGTGCCTTCCTGCTAGATGTAAGTGTTCCTCCATGTGCCACAGATTGTTAAAAAAAAAATAATGGCAAAGAAATAAATTAATCATCTGCTGTCGTCTTTATCAGGTCAAGAGCCTGTCTCGAAGCCTTCAAACAAAGCCGAGATCAGGAGACAGTACCTGATGGAGAAGTATGTGTGGAAGTGGAAGCAGTTCATGAGATCCAGATCAGAGGGTCTGTTCCCTCGTTTGCTTAAGCTGGGCCACAACAACTGGTTAAGACAGGTGAAGTCTATGTACATGCTTCTGTCCAGCATCTGATTTACACATAGCCATTTAGGAAAGCACACTAAGGCCATGTTTAAACTACCAGCCTATGTGGATAGATTGGTTATGTCTGGATACGTGAATCCGATGTGATCACTTAAAAGTAACAGTGTGGATGGTCACCTCAAAAGATCTGATCTGATGAACAAATCAGATTTGTCTGGAGTCTAAACACAGCCTAATATAGTGATTTTTTTTCCCAGGTGCTTTTCACTCCAGCCACTCAGGCTGCGAGACAGGCTGCCTGCACCATTGTAGAGGCCCTGACAACCATCCCCAGCCGTAAGCAGCAGGTCTTGGATCTTCTTACAAGGTATTGTCCTAGGCTGGCCTTTGATGGTCAAGTGGGGTCTTTAGATGGACAGTATGTGGACTGTATGTTTGCATCTGAGCTTACTGAGCTTGCTTTGTCATTTAGTTACCTGGATGAGCTGAGTATTGCTGGAGAATGTGCTGCAGAGTACCTAGCTCTGTATCAGAAGCTTATAAAACCTGCTCACTGGAAGGTGTATCTGGCTGCCCGTGGTGTCTTGCCCTACATTGGAAACCTCATTACCAAGGTACCAACTACTGCTTGAGTTGTTATTATATTTATATTTAAACAATCAACAATCTGGAATTTTTCATTCCAACTTATTTGCTTGTTTTTACTTCTTGTTACAGGAAATTGCCCATCTCTTAGCCCTGGAGGAAGCAACATTAAGTACAGATCTACAGCAGGGATATGCCCTCAAGAGTCTCACTGGTAAGAAGAATTTAGGATTATACAGAGATTTTTTTGCCTTGTTGTGTAATACAAAAAACTATTTACTGAAGATGTGTAATTGCCTGTTCTAGGCCTGCTGTCTTCCTTTGTGGAAGTGGAGTCCATTAAACGGCACTTCAAGAGCCGGCTCGTAGGCACAGTGCTGAATGGGTACCTTTGTCTAAGAAAGCTGGTAGTTCAGAGAACGAAACTGATCGATGAGACTCAGGACATGCTGCTGGAGATGCTGGAGGACATGACCACAGGTGCTTTCTGTAGTATTCGACTTGATCTGTGTTAGTGTCATCATTCTCAGGAATGCTAACATCCTATTGTTGTTACAGGGACAGAGTCTGAGACAAAAGCATTTATGGCAGTGTGCATTGAGACAGCGAAGCGCTACAACCTGGACGATTACCGTACTCCTGTCTTCATCTTTGAGAGACTCTGTAGCATTATTTACCCTGTGAGTGGCTGTTCTCCATTGTTATTATTTTCCCTCTGAAAGGCATCCTGATTTAAAGTTCATTTTCTACAGACTGCTTAAACTTGCTCTCTTCTTTGCATGCTCTGTTTCTCAGGAGGAGAACGAGGTGACTGAGTTCTTTGTGACTCTGGAAAAGGACCCACAGCAGGAGGACTTTCTGCAGGGCCGCATGCCAGGGAACCCCTACAGCAGTAATGAACCTGGCATAGGCCCACTCATGAGGGACATTAAGAACAAGATCTGCCAAGACTGTGACCTGGTGGCGCTGTTGGAGGATGACAGTGGCATGGAGGTAGTTAATGCTTGCAGGAAACCTGTTCTGTTTCTGATGCTCATTGTGAGGAGATTTGTATGACATTTTCTCTGACCTTTTATGTGGTTTGTCTCCTTAGCTTCTCGTGAATAACAAGATCATTAGTTTGGATCTGTCTGTGGTGGAAGTCTACAAGAAAGTCTGGTGCCCTACCAATGAGGTGAGGTTCCAAAAACAAAAATGCTCCAGGACAACTTTTTTTTGTGTGTGTACTATTCTGTTGTCATTTCGTTTGAAGTTTTTTGTTAATCAGCTTTGCTTTTGCTTTGAAAAGTGTATGAAAAAAAATGTGTTTCTTTCTGAAAGGGTGAGCCAATGAGAATCATTTATCGCATGAGAGGGCTTCTGGGTGATGCCACCGAGGAGTTCATTGAGTCCTTGGATTCTACCACAGGTATGTTGATCGTTACTGCAAAAGATTAAAAGATTTTCATTGGCGTAATTTTCACAGACTTTGGCTGGTTCAAACGAATATTCTTTCATGTACAGATGAGGAGGAGGACGATGAGGAGGTGTATAAAATGGCTGGGGTCATGGCACAGTGTGGAGGATTGGAGTGCATGCTTAACAGACTTTCTGGAATCAAGGATTTCAAACAGGGGAGACACCTATTAACAGTAAGGAAAATGCATCTGTTTTTTACTTTTGATGTATTTCGTCTTCAGAAACAGAACTCCTGCAAGAAGCAATATGCTATGGTTTCTTTATTTTAGAATGTTTTCTGTTTTTATTTTAGAATGTTTTTAGAGCATGTTTTCATTTGTTCTTCCTGTTTAGGTTCTCCTGAAGCTCTTCAGTTACTGTGTAAAAGTGAAGATCAACAGACAACAGCTGGTCAAACCAGAGATGAACACCCTTAATGTTATGCTGGGCACTTTGAACCTGGTGAGGAACACATGCGGTGCTCTTGCACTTAAGATTTTGTAAATGCGTGTTAAGCCTACCGTGTTAACATAAATGCTTGTGCTCATCAGGCACTAGTAGCTGAGCAAGAGAGTAAGGACAGTGGTGGGGCATCTATAGCAGAGCAAGTCCTCAGCATCATGGAGATCATTCTTGATGAGGCCAATGCTGAAACTCTGTCTGAGGACAAGGTGAACCATATGCTTGATTATTATTTTGAAAATTACACCTGAAAATGCAGTTGTCCAATCTTAAACTGTAATGGCTATAATCTCTGCACTCTTCTGTTAAATATTGCTATTATACACTGCCCTAATGTGCCTTCTGCAGGGTAATTTGCTGTTGACTGGAGATAAAGACCAGTTGGTGATGCTGCTCGACCAGATCAACACCACTTTTGTCCGCTCCAACCCCAGTGTTCTTCAGGGTCTACTACGCATCATCCCATACCTGTCCTTTGGAGAGTTAGAGAAAATGCACATCCTGGTGGAGCGTTTCAAACCCTGCTGCAGTTTTGACAAGTATAGCCTTCCATTTCTTTTGTGTTGTCTGTCCATTCATAATCATTTATTTATGTCTCAGTGAATCAATGTTTTTATTTCCAGTTATGTTAATTTTACTCATGTGGACACATGTTGCATGTCTTATGAATACATTCCATTGTCCCAATAAATGTCAGGACTGTTGGCCAGTAGAATAAACGAGCTGAGAAGGTCTAGTTGTGGCAAATCGGTCCAAAAACTTAATCATTTGTGTTTGTTTTTAGGTATGACGAGGAGCACAATCCAGATGATAAGGTCTTCCTAGACTGCTTCTGTAAAATCGCAGCAGGCATCAAGAACAACAGCAATGGCCATCAGCTCAAAGACCTAATCCTACAGAAGGGCATCACTCAGAGTGCTCTGGACTATATGAAGAAACATATCCCCAGCGCCAAAAAGTATGCCCTGTTTTATCACCCTGCTATGGCATATTGTGCTTTAATGGTGTAGTTATGCCCTCTATAAAACCTGCTTGTGTGTATTGCAGTCTGGATGCAGATGTTTGGAAGAAGTTCCTTGCCCGACCAGCCCTTCCCTATATCCTCAGACTGCTGCGTGGTCTGGCCACCCAGCATCCCCCTACACAGGTACAACACCCTTTATAGCTCAAGCTTCAGATTTTCATGTCACGCATTTCTCACTTGACTCGAGAATATTGCGTGAGAGCTTGACTTGCTTGACTTGTTTTTTCATCTTGTGTTCTTTAGATGCTGATTGGAACAGATTCCATTAGTAATTTGCACAAGCTGGAGCAGGTGTCCAGTGATGAAGGCATAGGCACTTTGGCTGAGAACCTTCTGGAAGCACTGAGGGAGCATGCAGAGGTAAACCTGAAGATTGATGCAGCTCGAAGGGAAACTCGGGCAGAGAAGAAACGTATGGCCATGGCAATGAGGCAGAAAGCTCTAGGCACACTCGGCATGACGGTGAGTCTCTTGTGTGCTTTACCCTTCAGAATGCTTTGAATGAATTTCTTCGATGAATTAGATGATTCTTGAAACTTGTTCCTCATAATTTGATTCTACATATGCAAGTTTAATGAATGTCTCTGAAGTATAAATCTATTTGTTTCAGACCAATGAGAAAGGCCAGGTAGTGACGAAGACATCCCTGTTGAAGCAAATGGAGGAGCTTATAGAGGAGCCAGGTTTAACATGCTGTATCTGCCGAGAAGGCTACAAGTTTCAGGTATATTTGCCAAACTTAAGATTAATAACGTATGACCTAGGTGTGCTGATCTAGAACCTGTCTCTATTAGCAAGGTTATTGTAAATAAAGGGGAAATGGTCTGAAATTGGCACTCTTACTCTGGGAAGCTTTATGGTTGTAAGCCCGGGTTTTTAATCTAGAAGTAACTAATCTCTCTCTCTCTCCCTCTGCAGCCGACCAAGGTCTTGGGTATCTACACGTTTACGAAGCGTGTGGCTCTGGAGGAGTTTGAGAACAAACCCCGCAAACAACAGGGCTACAGCACTGTCTCGCACTTTAACATAGTCCACTATGACTGTCACCTTGCTGCTGTCCGGTAAGCTTGTTCCAAGAGTCTCTGTTTACATCTTCCTTTAATGTGAGTTTTATTATCTGACTCTTGGTTTGGATTACTGTGTCAGGCTTGCTCGAGGGCGTGAAGAGTGGGAAAGTGCCGCTCTACAAAACGCCAACACCAAGTGCAATGGGCTCTTGCCTGTGTGGGGGCCACACGTACCCGAATCAGCCTTTGCCACTTGTCTGGCAAGGTAGGCCATGTTTTGTGTTTGTGTCCAGTGAAAACATCCTAATAAGTTCATGCATGCTTTGTTGTCTGCAAAAAAACATTGAACAAATCTAGGTAGTGTTGTCTTCTTGAAGACTGTAGTGACTGAATTGAGCTCAGACCTTTTCTTCTGGTTTGTAGGCACAATACATATCTGCAAGAGTGCACAGGGCAGAGGGAGCCCACATACCAGCTCAACATCCATGACACCAAGCTGCTGTTCCTACGCTTTGCCATGGAGCAGTCCTTCAGCGTGGACACGGGAGGAGGAGGCCGCGAGAGCAACATCCACCTCATTCCCTATATCATTCACACTGTCCTCTATGTCCTCAACACGTGAGTTTATGAGCTTCCCATTTGCCTGCACAATGCATTGCTAAACCTTGGTAACCAGGGACGTAAATCTCTTGCCTCAACAATGATTAGATTTTATTGCGTCTGTAGGAAAGGATTCAATTCCCTTTCCTCCAAGACACAGAATTTTACTTTGTCTAAAAAAATGCGTGTTCTTTGCTGTTTAATTGCCAGCTTCAGATTGATGCATCGCAAAGCGCAGGAATACACTGATTCTTAGGAACCCTTTTGAAGAATTTGGTAAAATTCTCCCTCTTATGTGTTTTTCAGCACAAGGGCCACATCACGGGAAGAGAAGAACCTACAGAGCTTTTTGGAGCAGCCATGTGATAAATGGGTGGAGAGCTCGTATGAAGTGGACGGGCCACATTACTTCACTGTGCTGGCCATGCACATCCTTCCTCCTGAACGCTGGAGGGCCACACGTGTTGACTTTTTGCGCAGGCTCCTAGTTGCTGCACATGCACGAAAGGTCTCACCAGGGGGCGCCAACAAGTAAGCAAGGAGTATATGTCTAGGCTAAAACCAAGACTTTCTTGTTAGCAGGTCTTCTCTATGTTGCTTTTCTCCTGTTGTGTATGAAGTGTAGCAGTTATCAATTCCCCTGATCATATAATTAAAATAAATATCGATTAATCAAGAAATATGAAGAGCTTGTTTTTACCATGCTTATTTTGGTGCAGAGAATATGTCCTGTGTGCTATGAGAGGTTGGAGGGTTGATGCCTGATTTCATTCTGACTAAATTAGACAGTGATGGGGCCTAATTCTTTCACAATACATTAGTGCATCCTTGACAAATAATTGCCTGTGCAAGTGTTGTAAGATGAAGTTGTTTATGCTCGTACGCATACGGTGAAGTGACTTTGATCTTTAGTAATTACTCCCTCACAGGTTTTACATTTACATTTAAGGTATTTAGCAGATGCTCTTTTCCGGAGGTGCTTAGTGTTTCATCAGAGAATGTTTCCTAGCAAATGCAAGAAGGTTAGGGTCTAAAACACGCTTTGAGGGGCCAACTGTTCATACCCAGAGAGAAGAAACGTTAATCAGTATAAGTGCTAAAACAAAGCATTTCAGTATATACATTTATTAATGTTTACTCACTGAAGTGCTTTACGAAGAGATGGGTCTGTTATTGAGTTATTACATTATTTTAGTCTGTTAATAGATATTATTATTATTATTATTGTTGTTGTTGTTGTTGTTGTTGTTGTTGTTATTAAGATGTAAAAATGTAAATTACTGCCATACCATATCACTGGATTTTTATTTGTTTTACTTGTTTCAGACTCACAGACAAAGCAGTGAAGGAGTATATGGTTTATCGTTCTCCACTTCTCTTCTGGGGCCTGGTGGACCTCATCTATGACATGTTCAGGGTATACTTTCTTTGCTGCTGACCTTTAAAATGATATTTTTAATTATATAAATTAAGAAGTGTAATCTGTCATCTTCTGTTGTCATTTGTTTTATGGACATAAACCCCTAAAATTCATTGCGTAGCCTCTCTGATTTAGTTTTTCCCTGTGACCTATTACAGAAAGTGCCCACCAGCAACACAGAAGGAGGCTGGTCCTTCTCACTGGCAGAGTATGTGCGGCACAATGACATGCCTATCTACGAGGCTTCAGAAAGGGTGCTGAGGGCTTTCCAGGACGAGCTGATGCCTGCTGAATCTTTCTCAGAGTTTCTGGATGTTGTAGGTGAGTGAGACTGCACAGTGAAATTACAGGGCCATTTTAGATTACAGATTGTGTGGATTTGCCTGCAGCTATGTCTGTTTTATTGTGTAGGTTTAAATTACAGCTCCCGGGAAGCTATGCAAATTGTAACTTGCAGCATAAGACATTAATCGAACGGTCAGACCATATTAAACAGTTGGGTTGGGACGATAAGCTTTTTTGAAAATGAACAAATTGGGGCAAAATTATTCATAAATATTATTATTTTAAATCATGGATATTTTTATTGTTACTAATTAAGCAGATGTAGCACAGTGTACATCTGTGGCAGGGAAGGCCTTAAGCCTTAATGCATGCTCCTCTAGTTTGTTCACTCATTTTAATGCTTGGAGCTATAAGCTGAAGCAAAGACTCAAGTTCCAGTTTCAGCTTGTTTGTATTCGTTTGGCGGTTCTTATGCTGAGTGTCTACATCTTTTGATTTGCACAGTCTAGAATAAATTGTTACTTTGTCACTGTTACTTCTCAACAGATTTTCTCCTCTGCATCTTTGTGTTTACAAAAACACATCAGACTAGAGGCTATAAGTGCTTTAAATCCAAAAAAACTGAAAGAGGGTGGGAAGTGGTCCCAGTCTTACTAATCATTTGAGTTTAGATTGTGGAGTGTGAAAATTATTCCTGAGAGTTCCTCAGTTTTTTCCCCTGGATTTGTGTTTTTGTAAGTGCGTAGTGTTCTGCAGATCATGAGGGGTCTATTTTGGGTATAATTTCTTCTGAGGTTTGAGCTCATAGGTGCCATTAACTGTGAACCTGTTAAAATGTATCATTAATGGGTCAAAGGTTCAGAGATTAGAAACCTGCTGTTCTCCCCTGATGCTTTGGATAAGTGAAGGGGCGTTCTCTGTATATCTGAAGCTATTTTAATAACTGAGCTTGATGCTGATTGGATGCTAGAGTTTGAAGTGGTTTGCCCGGTTTCTAACCTCCTTTTTTTTTTTTCTTTTTGCAGGGCTTCTCTCAGATATCCCAGACCCTGACGGTTTTCTGCAGGACCTGTTGAACTCTGTACCCTGATGGCATTCAGCTACTCCTCTTACCGGACAGAAGTCCGCCCTGCTCAGAGCAGGTGTTCCTTAAACATGGAGGCTGTCCACTATCTGGACGCTGCTGCTCGCAGCTCCAAAAGGACACCTTTCAATCGGGGTCTGGGCCCCCAAATTTATCAGCTCACCCACTCTCATTCACCATCACCTCCGCTCCTGATATCCCTCTGGGTTTGTTCTTCTACAACGTCTTCAGCTATAACACTCCTAAACCAGAGAATTATATATGTAGTCTGACGAGTTAATGCATTTATTACAAATGTTTCTGTAACATCTAATACACTGAAACATACCATGCTGTTTTGATCCAACATGTTGGCAGGTGATCTCTTCAAGTAACTTTAAATGTTTGGGAATTTAATGACTGTGTAAGACAACTTGATGGCTTTTATTTTCCCCTCTTTTTTTTTTCTTTTGTTTGTTTTCTGAGTTAACTTCCAGAATGACAGAGTGCGGCAGTTTCGCAGACGTGTGAACTGATCTCTCGGGGTCTTGCACATTTGTTTCTGGACATTTTGCAGTGGTGTTTAACAATCTGATTGTATTTTGTAAGTAAGGCAAGGCCTGTTGCTGGGTATTTGAAGAGATTCTTGTGTGAGGTTTCTCTCTTTGTATAAATGAAACAAACAGAATGGGATTATATCTGATCTGTGAGCCCATTGAGTCTGAAATGCATTTGTAATGGGGTTTTACTTGCTTCTACAATGAAACTCAACAACTGTCGTGATAAAAGAATAAAAGGGCCTGTATCTTTTCTTTGGAAGCTTTTTTTTCCCTGTTCGCTTTTTCCTGCTTGGGTTTTTTTGTTTGTTTGTTTATGATCTCCAGTTTACAACACTAGATTCTTTTTGGGTTTATCAGTTTCATGTGACATTTTCTCCCAACATAAACCAAAATGTCCTACAGAGGTGACATTTTTCCAAAGTCCTTTTTTGTTTCTGGTAAGCAAGGCGCCACTGAGAGCCGTCTCGGTGATAAGTTAATTCGTAATATATAAATATATATATATTTACAGTATATACACCTGCAAAGGGTGACCTTGTACTCGGAGCTGAATGCATGGTGTGGCGTTAAAAAATAATAAATAAAAGAACCCAGTTAGTGTTTATTCGCCTATTCCCGCTGCTACAATGTTCAACTGTTGCTGAATGTCCGCTTTTTGAATTAGCTCAAATGAATAAAGCTGTACGAATTCCACAAGCGACTCTTTTGTCATCTGAATAATACAAAAATAAAGAACTGCAAGAAAGGGAAACGTGAAGGAAATGATTATTCCTGGCAGCTGATGCATGGGCTACCGATAAACATTGGTATATAGGCTCTGAAATTCTTTATTTTAACTAAAGAGGATTTATTCCATATGTAGAATATTGTCTGGATAGTTTTGGTTGGTGGACTATTCTCAGTCCAGCAGCACTGCTGTGTCTGATCCACTCATACCAGCACAACACGGACTAACATCTGGTCCTGCGGACAGTCTACCGTCTGTAATTGTACAAAGTGCTCCTATGTGCTAAGTGGGGCTGATAAAATGGACAATAGACTTCGTAAGATGGTATTTACACAACTCATTGTTAAATGGGCTATATGTTAGATGTTGCTTTTATTTTAAGGTGCACTTAAAGTGTGGTTTAATGTAAACAAAACTTGTCAGGATTTGACGTGACCATATATCCCTTAGAATCACTGTGCCTTTGATGAACTGATAAATGTGTATGATCTTTATTCTGATTGGCCGCCCTGTATTGTGCAAGTCTGGGCTTAAACACTTGTAACTTCAGTCTGAATGGGAGGAGTTAAACACTGTCCAAACTCTGAAACCCCATATTTTGTTGGGTCCTGTTCAGGCTTCAGGCAGGTAGCAGACCTCCAGTCTAATTTATGTAAGTGGATTGCTTTGTGTGACATCACAAAGACAATTAATTCAAAATAGCCTGTTTTTGTGAATGGAGAGTGAACTGTCCAATTTGAACCTTTTGATTACATACTACATTAAACTCTTCTATTGTTTAAAAAAGGGGGGAGACGTTAAGTTATATGATATGGGTGGTTTAACATGCAAGATCCCCTTGCTTTTACTTATTAGCTCGTCTTTTTGAAACAACGACTTCATAGCGCTTTGAATATTTTAGGGCTTGTGCAATTATTTGTCGGGATGGGTGGAATATTACTGAAATATCAATATTAGCTGTTTTCTTTACGTAGTAAACTGAACATACACTCGCTGAGCACTTTGATGAGCACCTCCTTGTATCTACACTCATTCTCCATTTCATCAGCTCCCCTTACCAAACAGCTGCTCTTTGTAGGTCTACAATTACAGACTGTAGTCCATCTGTTCCTTTGCATACTTTATCATCCTCTTTTCACCATTCTCTTTAATGGTCAGGACCACCACAGAGGAGGTAATAACAGGGTGGTGCATCATTTTCAACACTGCAGTAACACTGATGTGCTGCTGTGGATCAGATACAGCAGTGCAGCTGGAGTGTTTGAACACTGTGTCCACTCACTGTCCACTCTATCAAGACGCTTCTAACTTGTGTTGGTCATTCTTTAGTCTTTCATCAGTGTCCACAGGACGCTGCCCACAGGACACTGTTGGAAATGAAAATCGCCCATCCCTATTCTTTTTACAAGAGAAACACAACAGCTTATTTGCCCCGCCCAACAGTTGGGCGGAAGCTGCGTCCTATTGGCTGCTGTTTTGGGGGAGGCGGGGCGTCTGCGTCCCCGGTTTTCCGTTTGGAGCGTTCAATCCGAGTCACAGGGAGCGGATACAGGAGCCAAACCCAGATCCGAGTACACAGGGAAAAGTGCCGTGATGCATCAGTTAGACGTGTAGTGGTCTTCTTCAGCGGTGCTGAATGTGCTGTTCTATGTGCTGTTCTTTCTGCGCCGTTAGATAGAGGAGTGCACCTTGCGCTTCGTGCTCCGGATGATGCGACTGCTCTTTGAATGAGCTTCTTGCAGGACCAGGATGGATCTACCTCGTCGTTTTCCAGACCAAAACCCTTCGCTTTACACGGACAGCCCGTTATCCTTACCCTTACCTCATATGGTGGTGACGCCTGTCGGTGGAGCTGCAGGGAACGGCTCCGGCCCGGGGGTCAGCAGCGCCTTGAGGAACGATCTGGGCTCCAACATCCACGCTTTGAAAACCCTCAACCTCCGGTTTCGCTGTTTCCTCGCCAAAGTGCACGAACTGGAGCGCAGAAACAAGCTGCTCGAGACTCAGCTGCAGCACGCGCTGGAGGTCTCGCGCTTCAGGGCCCGTTTCCCCCGCGAACAAGCCGTGCAGACGGATCTGGAGTTGCCAAGAGAGGCGAGAGTGCCGGGGAGAATCTGGAGCTTCTCGCATGCCAGAAGGTACGGAGGACGAGTGGAGATCCATCAGGGGCCTGGAGTGTCATGGACGCACCCGGATGGTGTAGGAGTTCAAATTGATACCATCACACCTGAACTGAGGGCCCTCTACAACGTCCTGGCCAAGATAAAGCGCGAGAGGGACGAATACAGGAATAAGTAAGCTGATATCTAACAGGCCGGCGCTGGGCGATATGACGCTCAATACCGAAATATCGCGAGATTTCATACCGTGATGCTTCTTATCAATTTTCAGTTTTAAGGGAACGGTTTAAAACATCTAAAAACTAATGAAGAGCATATTTCCAATCAAAACAAGCTATAACATAACCACCTGACCACGACTGCAAATATATACCACAGTTTATAATCATTTATAATCATGTATTTACATTGGAACATACCAGGTGAAGTAGGCGTGTTTTCATCGGTTGGGTTGATGCAAATGTACACAAAAGGGCAGGGGTCCTATTAGAAACACAGAAATTCAGACTCTGGCAGACAGGAGGCACGGGAAATTTGACCACTTTAGACTTTAAAGGTGCGATATGTAAGATTTTTAGTTTTAAACACTGCAAAATTAACTAATATCATCAACAGAATGTAAAGAAATAACCGTTTTGACGTTTATGTATTGTTTTGCAGAAATATCTACTGAAGTTAGCATGCTAGCCAGCTAGCCTCGGCCTGTCCTGTCTTGTAATACTCCTGTGTACCTGAAGAGGCGATAGTGAGTCACTGTAGCATTGAGTCAAATCAGTCCAATAAGAACAGATGAAGAAGTAGCACTGCTACCCTTACGTTGTATGCCCCCTTCTTGTGAATTGTGTTGAAGGTCCTGCTCCCGAAGCTCACAGTATGAACTCAACAGATTGTGTCATCTTACAAATTGCTCCATTAATAGTTGCATACAGTGAACCAGAAAAATCTGTTACGTTGGGAACCACAATGAATTTTAAGGCAGTAATTCTTAATCTGAAAAATCTTATTATTGTGACAGGCCTAAATTTTTCTGCTGTTATATATTCAGAAAATATTGTGAAATTGTCATCCAGCCGTATTTCATATACACATAAAAACACAGGCACACTTAGGACTTCCGTGATCTGGTACCCCAGTGTTTCCATCTCTGGCTTGGCTCGCTGGTACAGCTAATGGACACATATATTTTATCTCAGATGTGGAAATTGAAGGACGGCAAGCTCAAATATAATAGACTGGGTCTCTTATCTGGATAACAGTAGCTCATAATAGTCCATAATACCACAGATGGTGCCTTTTCTTACCTCTTCTGACTGATCTATACAGCGTATCAGCACAAAAGTGTCATTTTCGGAGATATAGTATACAGTTGCTTAGCTGAGGCTTAGTTCTAAAAATGGGTTTGTGATAAAACTTGCCTAACTCTTTATCTCTCCCTACTGAATGAACAGAGCACATAGGGGTTTTATTCATTCATTGGCAAGCACATCCTGTGAACAGCCTGCTGCAGCTTTAAGGCATTTCCTGCCTTCATGGACTGGCCAGAGATGTTGCTTGTCTACTTGTCATAGCCATGCTGTAACTCAGACAAAGGTTTCATGTCTGTGATCCGTATTAAAACTCATTTAACACATCCACTTGCCTACAAAATACTGTAGTTAAATGTGTGAACACAGTTTTGAGCTATACTGTTGTAAGATATTGTACAGCACTGTATGAAGTCTCATGTCTACTGCTGACTCTTTTTTAACCAATAGAGATCAATAATCAGCTCAGTTACATGTGGCCTGACTTCACCTTGTATATGATGAACAGTGCCTTATTTTCCAGGGGGGGTTTTCCTCATGGTGATTTTATCACAGCATGCGTCACTCTAACTGCTGCGTAACCCAGTAGTAATAGTCTGGGTATGTGAACTATAACAGAGCTGCACAATGAGCTGAGCTGATCCGTTTCCAGGAATAGAAGCTTTTCTGCCCGTTTTTTACGGCTTGTATCCTCTGATTCAGTCAGCTCAGGGCTTATCAAACTGGGGATCCTCAGGATGGCGAAGGAATCAGAAGGTTGTACTGTTTTCAAAGGTATTACATGCTTGCATGTTAGTGACTGTTTAGGTAGATTCTTTCGAGAGAACAGAAACTGGAAGTGTGTTCTGTGAAAAAAGCTTTTATTCCAAATATAAATTATTGTCCTGAAGGCCTCGACTGAACTGATATACACACTCATCGTCAGAAAATAGGAAGATAAAGATTACCAGGAACAATAAATGATGATAAATTTAGACTGATATGGGCAATATTTACTGAGCTACACATACAGAAGTAGTGTCTCTCAGTGTCAACGCCTGATGTCTTGGTGTGGAGCTGTTGAGGTTCCTAATGGTGTCCTGTGATAATCCATCTCATGCAGCTTGAATATTCTCACACAGTTCCTGCAGTTTTTGCCGCAGGGGTGGAGGTGGAGTGACACTAGGCCTTCTGTACGTGTGACTCATGTCAGCAAACTGTTCATCTTGGAGCTGACAACGGTGCCTCCACACACATATTTGTTGGTGGTCTCCACCAAGACCAAAGTGGAACTCGTCACTGAAGATGACCCGCTCCCATTCTGAGTCACATGACAGTCTGGCACAACACCATTGCAGTCTTTGGCGATGTTGGTGTGGTGTTAAGGGCATTTGTCATAACAGTCTGCACGCATGTAGATGTATGTCTTGCAGCCGTCTGCCAATCATGGCTGTTGAGTCAGTCAGGTACAGCGTTAAGGCGTTACATTTTTTGAATGATGAGTATATTCACCTTAAATGTGCTTTGGACCACAAATGTCTCAACTAAGGCTTTTAATCTGTGTAGATGTAAAACAGATCTTCCGTATTACGAGACTCTGACATCAGGTTGTGCTGTGAGTGGACTGATTATTCAGCTGTTCGTGAAAGGCCAGCAGATGCTGGCATGGTGCCAACATTTATGGTCATCATCTACAAGCAGCTAGCCTGCATTTACAAACTACCATTAATCTTAGAAGTGGGCAATACCAGAGCACTTAGAGCTACCGGTATCATTTCTACACAGTGCAGTTGAGCAAATCAATCATCGGCAAGTCACATAGATCAGCTGCTTTAGAACTGACTGCTAGGACAGAGTATGACTTGGATGATAGAGGTTGCATTCCACAGCTGGGTTTAGGCAGGCGAGCAGCAGTGTCTATTTAAAGTTATGGTTTGGTGGTGAACCAAAGCTCTGTTTATTACATCACTAGCGTATGTTGGCTTGTACACAATGCTTCTTGCCAAAGCGGGTCTGTTGTGAATTAGTTAGTAAAGATGTAATAGGCGTCTGTCATGATCATGGTCAGGAATTTTAAATGGTAAATCGTGTCCCGCTAGCTTCCTCTTGGCATTAGAATAAAACATTCAGAATGAAGAAAAATCCTTTCACTTTGAGCACACTTAATGTAATCTTGAGTAATAATAAGTCTTTCAGAAGGACCTGACACTAGGGATGCTCAAAATCATATCAGTATCTGTGGATAATTGCTTAAAAAGCATATTGGTATTGCGTATTTCATATACTTTATTTCATATATATTTAATTGATTTTTGGTATTTCCAGTGTTTTTGATATTTGATGTACAGTCGTATGCCAAAGCTTAAACAACCCTGGTCAAATACCATACTTTGTTTGTTTTCCATGTGAAAATAATTAAGCACATCATTTACTGGCAGCAAACTCAAATTTTACATTTTAGTGCTCAATATCTGTTTATTTGCTAATACTTGGTGTAAGGGGCATAAAATGTGCAGTTTCATTTTTTTCCCAACATGTTAATTTAAACAGTAATTGTGCAGAAGATTGCTCTCTGTAGAGGATGCTTATCTTCACAAAACATAAACAAAATGTACTATTGAGTAGCCGTGTCTAAGGTTTTGACTGGAAATGGAAATGATCCTGAAGGTTTGTAAAAAAATATCAACCACTACTAGAAAGGGTGCTGGCCTCTTCTATAGCTTTCCCCTACTTTCTTTGTGTGAGTGTGTGTGAGTGTGTGTGAGTGAGTGTGTGTGAGTGTGTGTGAGTGAGTGTGAGTGAGTGTGTGTGAGTGTGTGTGAGTGTGTGTGTGTGTGTGTGTGTGTGTGTGTGTGTGTGTGTTCCTCTCGCATAGTCTCTTCTCACTGCTTCAGCTCCTTTGTCAGCCGATTAGCCGTGTGTAGGAATTCCAGTGAATGACGTGCATTCTGATTTTATTGGCGCGCTGGTCTGATGGATAGCTCAGCTGTTGGTAACGGCGACAATTTTGCTCTTTGTTCCTCAGTATAATATAGTCCCCCGCCCTCCTTGAAAGACGTCTGGGATGAGTTGGGGAAAGATACTTTGGTATAGTGCAATTTAATCTAGAATTTTCCCATCTGTGAATAAAGTTGTGGTTGGTGGTCGTCATCACGCTGCTGTGGACCACTGCTGGCTGCAGTGTACCACAGGACTTAGCCTGCAATACTCTTCCTTTGACCCCCTTATGTGTGAGCCTTCAAAGCTGTGGCTGGGCTTGTCCAATACTGGTCAGAGATATTGGAGATGGTTGCATGAGCGATAATGTGCTGTGTGGAGGTCCAGTGATGAACAAACAGAAGGTGGGCCAGAAGCTGTGTGAAGTCATCTCTCTGGGGAAGTGACCCAGTGATCATGCTCTATGGATAAGACTGAGGCTTTTACCCTTCACAGCACATGGGGCCCCAAAGGTTTTAGGCTGGCAGCCGTTGCATTTTTGGCATGGGTGTTAAAAACAATGCATCTGAACTATATAAAGATCTTAACTCCTGACAGTCTGCGTTTTCCTGGAAAATTCCATGTAATTTGGCTGAAGACGTTTAAACTGCTGCAATAAAATTAGATGTTCTAGGCTTGTGAAAGTGGTCATTGTGGAGAAAAGCAAGGCTGCAATATAGTTGTTTACTTCAGATGTGATTATACCAGCTAAAATATGTGTTGAAACGACTAAAAAAGAGTGAATTCACGGATACAGCCTAAACAAAGATTAGGAACTGAAATGATCTTTATTAAAATCCAAATACTGCTTTATAGAGTAGATTTGGACTCCACTTTCAGTTTATGTGAATGTTGATGCTGTAGCTTTATAATTCTAGCTGCAAATTAAATATACTTTTTTATTTAAGCCAGAGAGGGCAGCAAAAAGGTTTTGAACATTTGCAAAGAACTCATGCTTGCTCCAGTAGTTTGTTCTTGTGATTTATTGGGTGTTTTCACACTTGGCTCAGACAGTTGAGTCCGCACTCCAGATCAGTTCTGGTTTTGTGTGGAGGGGATCATTATCAGACAATTGTTTTCACACAGGAGTATTTCTTCTTAACCGTAGCTTGATTGTACAATTCCATATGTCACCTTTGTGTGCACTGCAAAATGGCTGGTTCATTAATTTGCAGCTTTTGACAATAAATGGAAACCTGGAGGGGAGCTTTGGTAGGCTACCAACGGTCAAACACTGAGCAGTGGTTATTGGTTATATGACACTTCCTTGTGCAGGAAGCTTCAAAACAGGAGCCGGCCTCCCTCAGGAGGGTTTTTCATAGTGTAGGTAGAGGCAGGCGATATAGCAAATATGCAGTATTGCAATACTGCATGAAATTTTAACGACACATGGCATTATTTTTGCAGATATCTCAGAACTGAAGTTTCAAGTAACAGATCGAGGTGCAGAATGCTCATGCACCAGAAAAGGAAAGAAAAAAACTTCCGATAATGACTGATAAATCAGTCATTCTTATAAATCGATAGATAGATAGATAGATAGATAGATAGATACTTTATTGATCCCAGAGGGAAATTCAGACAATCAGTCATTATAAGAATTCATTTTCAACTGCATAAGAATTCATTTTATTTGAGTTTTATATCTTGCTGTACTTGGTCAGCGTCTGTTTACTTATATAGTTTATTTATATATTAACTTGACTATAGCCTACAGCTTGATCAGCATGCTTAAACCTAACTGGCTATCAGAGATGATCTGGTGGTTTTTATGATGGTCAGTCACTTAATGCCGTAAGACCTCATTGTGCATATTCATACACTGTTACGTTCTAGCCAGGGCTGACTGTTACATTGTGTTACATCAGCTAGAAAAGAGAATCACACCTCAGGAATGCTGATGGTTAGTACAGCCTTTCTTGGACAGGACACTCCATGTAGCATTAAAGTCAGTCTCCCATTGACACCCACCATTTATTCAGCCAAGGCCTACCAGCCCTCCTCAGAGACAGAGCTTTGCTTTTTCCCCCTCTGTGATCTGCCTATTATTTTGTAATCATGCACATGATTGAGTTTCCTCAAAAGTCTTTTCATGACCAGATTCACTTGAACTAAGGGTGTCTTTTTACGCAGATGGGAGTCCAGCAGTTATGCAGTATGTGACATAACCGTGGAATGCCTGTGGTACTTGTGCAAGCAATCAGATTTACAGTGAGGGACATGCAGAACAGAGCACATGTATAGCATATTGACCATAAATGTGGCAGGCATGCAAATGCAGCCCCTTAGTGCTAATTCAGTGCAATTAAATGCTCTGCAAGGCTCCATGTGAAAAAGCGTGCCTTGAATAGCTGTCTTGTTTCAGTAGCATTTTGGCCTCTACTTCATTTTGTAGAACACAGATGTGATGTATATGTGAGTGATATCCATTAGAGGGTAGGGCTTGCTTTGTGACAGGCCACGGCAGGGCTTAGCTAGTTCTAGGGTGTAGCGTGTCTAAATATTGATCCGAAGCTCAGTTGGTTCAGCCTTCTTGTCTCCTAGTCTGGAAACAGATGTGCATTTTTGAAAACCCTGGGGCCTCTGACGGGGTTCAGTCTATATGTGGGCCAGCTATCTCTATTTTCTTTCTTTTGCTTTTTTTCTCTGAAGATCTACATGCAAATGTTGGCATCTAAATGGCCCAGATGAAGGGAAACTGAAAGGAGGAGGCATAGTAATTAATTTGCTGCCATCATAACAATGAAAGAGCCAGTGGTTTGATGTGAAGTGGTTCAGTGTAGAGAAACTTACCAACTCATATTTCCTCAGAGTTGTGGTAATAGGAAAAAGGGGTCATAATGTCTACAATCAGATATAGGGGTGGGGGGGGGTCGATACAGCATAGTATTGCAATATTTTGTGTGTCAATATTGTATCTATACAATGATGTCAAGTATTGATATTTTATTGTATAAATACTGTGTTAGTCTGCCTGCTTAACAATTCCATTTTACTGCAATAAAAAACATATCTTATTAGGTAAAAACAGATGCTGAAAAGGTTTACCTTTGTGGACACAATTAGCAGGTGAAAAGGTAATAAATTGCAGTATTGGATTGTATTACAATATTTTTAAAATTGCAGTAATATTGTATTGTGACCTAAGTGTCAAGATTATGTCGTATTGTGGGGGCTTTTGGTGAGTCCCATCCCTATGCAAATATAGCCTATATTTTATTGACTATGGTTACGTGAACCTGTCCATGTCTTTGGAAGTTTTAGAATGTTGATAATGTTAAGTTTTTTCAGGACTTTCTGTGCTGCAACACCCTGCATGTACCTCTCTGTTATTAATAGGTTCACATCTGCTTATGTATTTTTAACCATGTAGCTTTAATGGGATTAAATGCTTCAGACATTTGGTTCCCATTACGGCTACTAAGAACAATTCAGATTCATATTAAATCACTCTAGATGGCTTTGTTTAAGTTAATTGTGTAGACATTTTAAGAAGTCTGGAGGATTCCCATTTAAGGCACGTAAGTGCTAAACTCATAATCAGGAGTAGATAATACTGTTGTGACAAAACTTTGCATGCGCAAAATGATTACATTCATAGAGAAGGAATAATTACGCACCTGGTGGAGTGTTTTATGAGCTGCACACTACAAAGGCTTTAACAGTAGCCAAGCCCTTCCACATTTTTGTGTTTGAGCCAAAAATACAGAATTTTTTTTCTTTTTAATTCTCTAAATGTACTGTCATCAGCCCTCGTACTTTCAGCCTGAGGCTGTGACTAGAAGTCAGTCTTTGAACGAGAACAAAATGTACTCAAAGACAGACTTTTAATGTAATTGCTGTCTGTCTGTGTTGGAGTTATCATTCTGCCAGAGGAATCATGCAGGACCTACAGACCCACACAGCCATGGCTATTTTAAGCTTGAAACTGCCTTTTTGGCTGTAGATCTGCATCTTGTAATCTTGTAAAAGGGCTAATGAGGTGAGCAACATGACTATATTTTTACCCCAATTATGCATCTGTAGGCTTTTCTGAGCTTGCCATGGATATCATCAGTACTTCAAGGTGACCTATTATGCTCATGTTCCCTGTTCAGAATTGTATTTTCGGGTCTACTAGTACAGATTTACTTTCTTCAATTTTCCCAAACCACAATAACCGTCTTATAGGCCTACTGTACATCTGTATTCACCCTCTACCTGAAACACTCTGTTACAGGGTCATGTTAATGTGTCTTTAAGATCAACTTTTGCCCCCAAACTGCTGGGGCTATTGTTACAATGACATAACCTAAGAGGTTTCATTGTAGGAGGTTTATGTCGAACAAGGTGGTAGACCCATCTTGGCAAGCTAGAGTGGTACGTTTTTACCCATATAGCTCTCTGTGCGTAGTGTGAGAATGTGACAGGCTTGCTGGTAGGCAGGCAGTAAGGATTGTGTTACGAGATGACATCACCATGGGACAGAGGAAAGTGCTGGAATTCTAACGAGGTGTTTCAGGAAGCTGAGAGAAGTGGCTTCTGTTAGAGAGAGTTTTCCCTCTGGTATGTACTTTGGGATTTATAACTTTGCAGATGATTTACGTGCACAAAAAGCTCCATAACACACTAAAGGAAAGGGAGACATAATAGATCCCCTTTACAGAACGCTGACCGTCTGCTTGTTTAATTAATATTAGGCCTGTTTAATTGGTTTAATTGGTCTAGAGCAGCATAGTATGTGAAATGTTGAATTTCATTTCACGCTCGGCTTTAATTTAATTTTAAGTTTGTATTTTAAATGTGGTCCTACTTCCTTTATTTGTTTGTTTTTGTGTGAAAATGATACTCTGTTTTGATGTACTATTGTCTATAATAAAATGTCATGAACTGTCATGTGCATACTTCCTTACAAATATTCAATAAAGGATTATTTGCGTGATCCAATAGAAGAACCACTTTTGGTTCCTTGAAGAACACTTTAAAGGATGTTCCTCAGAGTGCCATTATTGTAAAGGACATGTCAGTTTAAAGAGGTTTCTAGAAGGAACTCTTGTTGCATTGGTATGGTTTATTCTGGCTGCAGGCTGCTGTTCATGTGTGTGTGGTTTGGATAGGTAAAGGAGCAGTGCTGCCTCACTTCATTGCAGAGGAAGAATTGGGGTGTGTGTGCATGTGTGTGAGGAGGCGTGCACTTAAGAGTGTCTCCAGATGGAAAACATTCCAAGGTTCAGAGCGCTGTGTTTAAATTGTACCTAGTGCTGTGTGAGGCATCGTCTATACCAGCCTACTGCAGTGTTTATGGCATTATTCGATAAATCAAGAACACTAAACGTGTAGTCTTGGTGGTACTGATAGAAATATGTGTTATTATTATTATCTTTATTACATTATTTGAAAATATGGGAACCAGATATCTCCAAAAGCTCCCTCACAGAACGTTACTACACAAAATGCTAACAAATACCATAACAATAACAATGCCACCATGACTGATGGGTTGTTGTAATACAGTTTTAGGATCAAATTTTAGGCTAAAATGTAATTTTTTTTAATCTATTGATGACTGATAAATATGTGCTGAGAGTTATGTGTAGTCCTCGATGACGATTGGCCATTAATGTACCATTATCAACATTAACACAAGATATAAAAACACTTCAAAAGACATGCAGTCAGGTGAACTGGAGATGCTAAACTGCCCCTAGGTGTGAGTGTGTGAGCAAATGTGATGGATTGGCAGCCTCTCCAGGGTGTTTCAGCATCATAGAAGACGATAAAATTAAAAACTTTACATCACAAAAACTATATATATACATTTTGAAAAATTGATGGAATTCTTTTTAAACAATTACAATGTATAAGTCAAGTTCAGACAGCACTTATATAGTTGCCAAATTATTTTTTTAAGCCTTTTGGCACAGCCTTTCTCAGCGTGCCTGTAAGATTGATATATGTATATATGTACCTTGTGCATCATTATAAAAATACTGAGCTGAAACACTCCTTAGAACTTCAGTATGAACAGGTGGAGTTTAACTGTTGTAGGTCAACTATGCATTTATGTAATATTTGATATCTAATATTACTTTAAACACCTTTAGTTTAAAAAGCGGGTGAATTTTAGTTTTCTTCTATATCGGCACTTTATGTAAAGAAAGCATTACAAAATAGTCGAATTAAAACATCCTGTGTTATGTCTGTATAACATTTGAGTAGCAGTACTCAATACTCAGCAGTACTCAGTAACTTTAAGCCCCGACCATATCCAAATCTGAGGAAGCAAACTCACCAACTTGTGTATCTTGTGAATTTTCTATTCCTCCTTCACTTCTTTAGGAATCAGAAAGCTGGAAGCATGAGATAGGATTTAGTGAATCCAGCATATATCATATATTGAAACCAGAGTTCACGAAGCGTACGTTTATGTTTCAGACTCCTTAATGTATTTATACACACCAAAAGCACATGTTTACTCACAGCATCGTACACATCACTAAACTATTAAGACGCACACAAATCATGCTTGAGTTAATCTGGTGCTTGTTCCCCATCATACAATTACAGACTTAACAAAGTTTGTTATGCTGTCCACAATGCCTTGTTTAACCACAAACTAAGCCCATGCTCATGCCCCATGAATCTGTTGTAAGCACAAAGAAGTCAAGTGCTTAAAATGAATGCTCTAGTTTAGTTTACAGGTTTACATGTTTTTAATCATTTGTCAGATGCACGTTACAGTGTGTATACTTGCCATGGACCAGTAGAAAAATGTTTATTATTATTATTATTTTTACACTCATCATCAAAAGAATAGTTGCACCCAGTAGGGAGTGTCAGATTGCAATGCTAATCGGTTGGAAGATAAAGGTTACCAGGAACAATAAATGATGATAAATTTAGACTGACATAGGCAATACTTATTAAGCTACACATACAGAAGTAGTGCCTCTCAGTATGGCGGCGGGCCATTATGTATGCTAACGCAACATGCCAGATGTCTCGGCATGGTTTTAGAGTAGAGGTTCCTAATGGAGTTAGAGTAGAGGTTCCTAATGGTGTCCTGTGATGATCCATCTCATACAGCTTGAACATTCTCACACCGTTCCTGCAGATTTTGAAGTAGGGGTGGAGGTGGAGTGACATCAGGCCTTCTGGACCTGTGACTATGTTGGTCGTCTCCACCAAGACAACGAATATGAAGGTGACCTGCTGCCATTCTGAGTCTCTCCATGACAGTCTGGCATGACACCATTGCAGTCGTTGTAACAGTCTGCATGCATGTAGTCCTGCATTGTGCAGTCATGCAGTCATCTGCCAATGATACTGGCACTACAAGATGACTCATGGAGGGCATCACTGCGCGCTGAATGTCCGCAATCATGGCTGTTGGGTTACTCCATGCGTGCCAAACAATTCGTTGGTTCTCCCTCTCCATGGTTCGTGTAGGTCTCCCAGATCCTTCATGCCGCTGGTGTGTGCCTTTTTCTATCCACTGCAGCATTCTATGATAGTATCTGCACAACCAGTATGGTGCGCAACACATAAATAAAACCATCCTCCTTCCCGTAGCCCTACAGTGCGACCTCTATCAAGCTCTTCCAACTGCTCAAATAGCTTTCAAACTCTTCTCTGAGATATACTTTGCTTGCATAGGAAGCTACCAGCACAGCAGCATGAGTCAGAATGGAAAGCATGTGCAACAGGACAAACTTATATAGTCAGTCAGGTACAGTGATAAGGCCCGTCCTTGCTTACATCACATGCGTGACTGAGCATGAAACTTGAATCATTCACATGTCTCATGATGTCAAACCTACCCGCCAAGTTTCCTTCCTGTGGGTTCATTCCCTCTGGGTGCAACTGTTTTTTTGAAGATTGTATTTATTAATAACTTGCCATTCAAGTCAACTGTAATCTAAAATCATAGTGCATTTTCTGTTCAGTGTACCATGACATGTTTATAGAGTGAAACATGATATCAGGGAGGGTCTCTAAGTGTTTTTGATGATGGGAGGGGGGTGGTGGGAGGAGGAGATGATAATATAGACCTCTGAAGTTGTGTGCCTTTTCGTAGGAGCTCTTGATTTGAGTTGGTTTTCTGTATATCAAAAATTAATGATATTCTTGAAATATTGTTGCTGTTCCAATGCTAATGTTTTGCCCCGTGTTTGCCGCCCCTCCACCACCAATATGCATAATGCTTAGCATGCTACAAGCAAGCTAACACTCCCACACACTACACTGATGCTGCATCAGTCCACTAATGACTTTCAATTCTGTTATACAGTACCGTGAAAGAGCATTCAACTTAAAAGTTAAAAGTCATCAGATTTATCTGGATTACAAATCAAAATTAAGTGTTTTAAAAAAACAATGTTTTTAAGTCTTAAGTTTTTAGCAGCTGACCACACTTTTTGGGAGAGACTTTCCTTGAGACCTTCCTGGCAGGTTTACTCCAGGTAGTTCAGGTTGGTTGGGGTCATTTGCAGAGCATTCACCTTCTTGATGACCAATCAATGCTGTGTTTCTCTGACCTTGTGCTTAGTATCATTGTCCTGCTGAAAGGCTATGCTTCTCTCAAGCTTTAGTTCTTTAGCAGCCTGAAGCAGTTTGTGTTTAGTATATCACTGTATTTTGCACCATCCATCTGCCCTTCAGTTTTATCAAGATGCCCAGTTAAGTGATGCTCCCACGCCCATACATCACTGTTTGTAGAGGAATGGACAATGTTAAGTTTGCACCACAACTAGCATTTGACAAAACTTTATCCTACACGTTTAGCTCACACTAAATGCATTCTGGCAAACTCCACACATGATCTGCCACTGAACTCTACTTTAAAGTAATTGGTGGAATTCTGGCTTCCCTCACCAGTTCCTTTCTTGCTCTGATGCTTGAGTTTTGAGGGACCGCCTTGTCTAGACAGTGCCTGGATGGTATGATGCAGCTTCCATTTACTCACAAATGATCACAACACTGCTCACAGGGGTATCATAACACTTGGATATTATGTTTTCCATTTACTGGTGCAGATCTGTAAATGATCTTTGGTCATCCTTTTTACAGCTTTCCTTCAGATTCACAATCTGATCAATGGTACTTCAATAAAAAGGGTCTTTTATCCAGTAAAGGTGAACTTTTGGGGAAAAAAAGTTTTACAAGAAAAGATGTGCTAGTGAGTGACTTATGTCATTTATATTCGTTTGGGAGACCTGTGACCATTTGAACTGACTGAAACCATTGCTTTTAAGACATGCTTCATCCCTGAGCCAACTTTGATCTGTGCTGTCATTTCCAGGCTGTTTTGACTGGTGGATCAGACTTCATGTTGGAAACAGAGGATTATCTCAGGCTCAGGTGATAGTGTGTATTGCTTACTGGAGATGTCCATCAGAAACTGCTGTTCTGCACCAGTCTTTGGTCTCCCATCAAAACACCTTTTCCATACTAGCTCATCTCTGTGAGTCAGAATGACACCTGTAATGTTTTATGTCAATCCTAGATTAATCATTCAGTTATTGTTCTCAAGACTTGTTGTGTGTATAGTATCTACTATTGAACTATCCAGTAACTTACTTGAAACTAATATGCAAGTTATGTAGTTAGGATAGATAGGAGTTGGACTGGGGGCCCCTCATACAGGCCCTTAGGGTTTAAGAGGATACGGGTTTGAGAGATTGAGCAGAAAAAATGAGTGGGTGTGAGAAGGTTATCTCTTTCGCTCTAGGGAGGAGTGTTCTGCTTTTGCAGGGAGCACGGTGAGTTTTCTCACACTCGTCTTGCTTTGTTCTCTTTCCCTTTAATCGTTCTTCGTGGTTGTGGTGAAGAGGACAATGGGGGTTTTGGAAAGTATACTGTTTTAGAAGAGGATTATCTTTCCGGCATATATTATGCACCAACAATAGTGCTTTGGAAAATAGTGAGCTCAGGCTTTTTCCTCATGAATTCAGTGTAAAAGACAGCTCATGTACTTCACACAGTGTTGGACGCATTAGACCGAATTAGCTGAATCGTTTGGTGTTGGAAGGCTCATTGATAAGAAATGTAAACTGATCTGCGAATGCACAGATGCACATTCCTTTCGAGTTGTATGATTTTTTTTTTTTTAGTATCATGTGTCATCATCATTTAGTGGTGGTTGGGGGGGCGCTATGGATAACACCACTACCTGCCTGGGTGCTATCACACCATGTGGGAGACTGGGGTTTGATTCCTGTCCTAAGTGACTGCGCTGTGCTACACCAGGGTCCTTGGGCAAGACTCCTAACACTACATTGGCATACCTGTAATATGATGAACCTTGTAAGTCCCTCTGGATAAGAGTGTCAGCCAAATGCCTTGCATGTAAGTCATAATTGTAAATGTAGGGTAGAAGTTTGTTTGTTTATGTTCACCACAGCAGTTTATGATTTTTGTATGGCTCCCAAACAGGCCAGACTGAGTGTTTGTGTGTAGACTTACTGTGCTGGACTGTGTCTAGTAGGTCAGGAACTGGGAGTAAGAGGAGTCAGTTTCTCGTGCCCTTGGGTTATTGTCTAGTCAGCTGCACAGGAGCTCATCACTCTGCGAGTCTTAGTTTGTCCCGCTGCTCTTTGACCCACTGCTATCTGACTTGTCTAGCCAATGGCCTACTGTCACATGCCTGTGTCAGTGCAGTATTTTTGGATCCTTCTGTCTTGATGGCCCAATGAGTTATTGCCTGTCTTCATCCAGTTCAACTTTCAAACTCAAAATGTTCTGCACTGTTTTGCTACAGTTTCTGGGATTGCTAACATGTTTTTGGTGAAATAGTGTGCAAAGGGCTTCAAGGTACATTTCCCAGATTTGGTACATGCACTGTAATTTGGCCCAAGAATGAAATTAGCTGTTTTCCCTTTTTGGTGAGCTCATGAATAATCTGATAAGCTCTTCTCTGATTTGCTGGATTAGAGTGAGACACTGTGATAATCACATAGAAGCAGCATGTCAAAAGCAGGAATATAAAATGAAGTATAAAATTTATTTAGGCTTGCTTTCAATCTCAACAACAACACAAAAAAAATTGGTCTGGCTGCAGCGGTCAAAAAAGTATCGCCACACAGCATGGCTGCTACATACAGGTTACTGTTGGGGTTGTGATGGGGTTGGACCTGCTCCTCTCTTTTGTGTCTGCTCAATATTGTCCAAGGTTTGAGAAACTCTCAATGCGCATGAAATGTTTAGAGCAACTAACAACTCTGAATTAAGGTTGTCCAGGATCTTGTTAAAGATGTGGAAGCTATTTACCAGCTTGTTTGCGAGTTTTCACGCTCCACTTAAATGGTACCACAGTTACATTCTGGCACCTGTACAAGTCGTATCGTTTAAGGTGAAGCAGAACATCCGATTAAGAAGCTGGCAAATAGGAACCTGATTCAGCCAAAGATGAACAGTAACCACCCCTGTTGGCAGTTTGGTTCCATGGGAAGGGTATGAAAAGTACTCATTTTTCAGCTCACGTTCATGGACAGATACCATGTTAATAATATGTGTAATTGATAAAGGTACAGTGAAAAAAATAGTTTAACAGTGTAATACAAAGTGTTTCTAAAGGGTAATGTAAAATGGCTTTTTGGTACATAAACACAATGTTATCAGTAGATTTCATGAAAACATGAAGTACTCTTTATCTGATGGTGACCATTTCACTGGTCTGCTACATCTTGTACGTGTGCTTAATAGCCTTATGGATTGGAAATGAAAAAAATGAGTGATGGTCTCTGACTGTATTGGAGATGACAATGATGATTAATAAATTGGATTTATTCAAGGTTTATTATAATTTTGAAGCTAATATTTTTCCCCTCATGATTAATAATCCAAGTTACAAATGGCTTAGCTAGGTAACTTATACATTGAACTACAAGCATCAAGCCCAGTTAACCTCTGGTGTGCTCATCTGAAACCAGAGCAAACCCTGAAACTGTCTAGAAAGGCTGCTGGTTCTCCAGGCCTGCAAGTGGATATTGGAGCCTATAAGGCCGTTGCTAAGCTGACGTTTGGCTAAAAGAATTACCAAGTTTATGAACTTCTTGTGTGAGGGAGGGCTGCATATCTGCATAGCTTGGAGAGTTTCTTCACCCTCCCTGGGTCATTCGAGTGCACAGGAAAGAGATCAGGCCAAACTCTGTGGAAAGGAAAACGGTCACAGATTGTAGAAGCTTGAGTGTTTAATGTTCGCAGATCTGAGAATAATTCTTGTACGATGATTTACAGGGTGGGGGAGCTGGCAGATGACTTAACAGAAGCAAATGGAGTCAACATGTAGTTTTACCCACTGCATCCTTCTTATTGGAGCTT